>JABBWF010000157.1:0-107677 GCA_016647645.1 Suillus variegatus
GTCCGACTAAGTCGGAAAATGTTACTGAAGGGGCTCTTATACTGGGCCAGAGTGGTCATTTGCGAGCTAGGCTTTAGCTATTGAAAAGGGGACTTGGTACTGAAAGCCAAGGACGTCTGTTCCTGAGTCTGTTTAATACTCATCGTGAGTTCCTTGACAGCAGGTTCAATATTAGGCTAAGAGTGCTTCGATAGCTTTGACTAGGTCTGACAGTAGTCTCACCTGTTTTGTTCTTGAGGGGCATTACCATTGTAACTCCGCACAACTTGCTGTGCTAAGTTTGTGTACGAATCATTGCTGCTGTGTGAAGTGTTAGGAGGAGTGTCCATTCGTGTTGTGTCATCTCTATACTGTTAGGGTGACTGTGTCTCTTGATATTTTTTTGTTGTTGTTGTTATCAATTGCTGATCAATCGGGTTCTGTTTCTGTTATCGCTGTGTTTCATATCCATACTGTTGGATTGACTGTTGACTGTTTGACTGTTGACTGCTGACTTTTGTGCAGAGCCATATATAGCTGACTGTATCTTAGGAGCAAAGACAAGCCACCCACGAACGACCACGTTATCAGTCATTGGTATTTGTCTGAATCGCTGACCGTGGAGATATTTGGTTTTATAGGTGTTTATCTATAGATCATCTATCTAAGAAGACAGTGATGGTGATGGGGGCAGACAGTGAGAAAGTGATGGACTGTTTCTTCCGTGCCAGGGCAATGCAAGCAGAAGGGGCTCCCGACTTTGCCAAGCCGATGCAGGTGTCTGTTGAGTGGAATATGCCCAGTGCGGAGAGCCATGTATAGTCCTGTGAGACGCTTGGGGAAGGAGGATGTAAGCTTGACAAAGGAACGATGTAAGAGCTTGGGATCGAGTTGGTGCATGCGGTTGTAACGAGGCGACTTGCGCCAAAGTCGCTCCCAACGGGAGTGCGTTTCCTTGTGATGGACTTCCTTGAGTGCTGATACACTTAAGGGCAGGGTATCCCGACGCAGGTATCTGGGGAGTTTTCGCAGGGGAGCTGCTGTTGCGTCTGTTCTCAGCTGCGGTCTTCGCATGTTTATCGACTTCCTCGTTGCCGTGAACACCGGAATGACCCGGGACCCATCTGATGGTCAGTGCGAAGTTGGCGTGACGTTTTGCGATGCGTCTGATCATCCTACGAAAGTGATCTGCCAGATATGATCCCAGTTTCAAATAAAAGCTCTCACCTGCTTGGATGGATGCTTGGTTGTCAACTGATATTGAGATAGGGAATGTGAGGTGTCGTTCCGTAGCTATCAGTCTAGCCGCTAATGTTAGCCCGACTTCCTCCGCTTCAAATACTGTGTGGTCATTATCAGGACCCAGATGATACTTGAGGGTCCTGGGAGGCCTGCCGGATCTGAATAGGGTAGCAGCCGCGCCCACTTTGCCTTGATGCCGTGATCCGTCACTGTAGACCTGTATCGTCTCTGTCAGTTGTTCGTGCTCTGTGATAGCAGTCCTCCTTGGTCTCAGCAATGTGCGTCTTCCAAGGATTGGAAGAGGAGGGTACATGCCGCGAGGGGATAAGGGTTTCGATTTCGTCAGGGACAATGGCATAACGACGGGTTAGCCTGTGTAGAGATGAACGGTGTGACGAAACATATTTGCTGGCTGCCCACCGCAGGGGTTCATATAGCGGATGAGTCTTGGGGTGGGTGGCGAGACAAATGGTGGCACGATAGCACGCGTTTTGGAGCAGGAGCGTAGTCGGAAGGAGATTGGCGTGGACCTCGAGGATGTCAGTAGCCGTGGATTTCATGGCCCCAGTAATAGCAAGGGCTGCTATGTGCTGGACTGTGGACAGGCGTTTCGCGACCCCTACAGAGCCTCGTTGCAGGTCATCTGTACCCTCTCGAAACACGGGTGAGAACCAGAGATCAGCCGCATATAGCATCTTAGGGACTGCCACTGCTTGATATAACTGTCGCATGAGTCGTAAGGGTATTCCTTTAGCAGTAGAGGATAAACGACATAGCTGGAATACATAAGCGGTCCCTCGTGCAATGGCGTTGTCTACTTGAGGTTTCCAGCGAAGTTCCTGGTCTAGGATCACCCCCAGGAAACGGTGAGTGGGGGAGGGGTGTATAATTGAGCCTTGGATGTGCATGGGCGGGCGTTCTCGTAGTCGGTTCATAGAGAAATCCATGAGGGCGAACTTGTTGGTCTTGAAACGAGAGTTGTGATCGGCAGACCACATGTATCCCCCCCCTGGTCGTTCCAACATGTCAGTTAAAATACGGTGTGCCGAATCAAAGTCCTTAGCTACGGCTATAAAGGCCGTATCATCTACAAACGCTAACATTAGTTCCGTTAGTACTTCTCGGCCTTTGCGTGGCTTCGCCACGTCGACAAGTCCTGAGCTATAAATTATATACAGTATCATAGAAAGGGGATCGCCCTGCCCGATGCCATTGGTAACAGGGAACCACGAGGAGGTATAGCCATCGAATTTGAGTTGGGTGTGTCTATTGGAAAGTACGAGCTCAGTAAAACGGATAAGGTTACCTGGGATGCGCCGCATGCGCATGTTATGGAGGAGTCGTTTTGTGACCGCGTTGGGGAAGGCGCCTTCTATGTCCAGAAACAGGGCTGACACTACCTTGTGAGAACGCCATGCGTTCTTGATGGTCTCCTCCAGTAAGTGAAGGGAGTCCGTAGTGGATCGGCCCGGACGACCACCAAAGTGTGTATTGGGGAGTAGGCGATGGTGTTCGAGGACATACGTCAGTTGTTCGGCGACGACGGCGGTGAGGAGTTTACCGGTGGTGTTGAGGAGAGCGATGGGCCGAAAAGCTTTGGGAACCGAGTAGTTGGGCTTGCCTGGTTTTCATAGAACTACCGTAGTAAAACAGCGCCATGGCTGGTAATATACTTGATGGGTGAATACTGCATTAAAAAGGGGGGTCAGGTGAGGTATCAGAGTGTCCGCGCATTCTTTGAAGACGATATTGCATATGCCGTCGGGGCCTGGAGCCTTATACCCGCTGAGACGGGTGATGGCACGAGTGATCTGATCTGGGGTGATGGGAGGAGGTTGGTCAACTGGGTCTGGGTAATTAGAATCTGGAGGGACAGTATCAATCACAGGGGGAGGAGGAAAGAATGACTTAGCGATAAGGAGACTTTTGTCGGCATTAGTGGATGCCTCAATGACAGTGCCATCGGGGGAGGGTACAACGAGAGTAGGAACACGAGCTTTACCTCCGTCACTGGGAGCTGAAGAGATGTACCGGTTGGCTGTCCAGAGGTCGTTACCTTCAATATCCTCGAGCCAATCGAGCCAATGCTGCTTCTTGGTGGTCTCGATCTCGGTGGCGAAGAGGTTTTTGGCGGCCTTGAGATCTGCATGGCATGTGTGGAGGGGCAGTCCCCTCATCTGATAGGACAGTCGGCTGAGTTCTGTTACCCTGTCTCTGAGGCCCGTCAAGCGTTGGTTCCACCAACGCTTGGAGTGTGGGCAGGGCTTCGAGTACGGGACACAGTCGTCGATGGTCGTCGTTATGGCTTGGGTGAGGCGACGGGCTGCTGCCTGGAATTCAGTGTCGGACGCCAGATATTGAGGTGCGTGGGTGTTGAGAAGGGTGGTGAGGCGATCGTTGAAGGTTTCCCAGTTAACATCTCTCCAATTCCTGCGAGGAGTTAAGTCAGCGCGCGGAGTCTCCAGATCTAGAATAGTTAGTATAGGGACATGGTCGGTTCTTGGTCCGCGTAGCGCGGGGTCAGTGTTGCATGAGACGACGGCATCTCGCAGGTGTTCCGTGCCGAAGACGTTATCAGGTCAGGTCCAATTGCCGGTGCTGGTGGATTGAAGGGTTGGGATGTCGCGTGGGAGTAACTGTAACATACTATGGTCAGCGATCAGGTCTATTAGAGGGCGGGCAGCGGTATAATTAAAGAGGTGGCGGTTGTGGATGTCTTCCCATAAGGGATGGTGCCGGTTGAAGTCCCCTAACCACATCATATGATCTGATATGGCTGGTCTGACACTGTCCGTGTTGGATTCTAGAAAGGTGGCAAGGGCAGTTAGTGTAGAGGGGGAATTGCAGTCGTTATATATGTTAAAAATAGTACAGTTACCAAAAGGGCCTGATAGTTGGAGGACCACCACATCCGGAGATGGGAATGAGAGCTGTTTCCAGGAGTTAGTATCCAAAGAAGCGCTGACGAGGGTGATAGCGCAGCGTCTTGCATTGAGGTTGAGTGTAGTGTAGGGTCGGGTAGAGTACGTGCCAATGATGGTTTGCACTGGTGTTGCGGAGAAAGTTGATGTGAGGTTCCTGGAGTGCAATGAGGTCCCAGTTGGCTATGTCGCGATTGTTGAGTAAGGAGGCTTGCGCCGTGAGTGATGCATTGAGGTTTTGCTGCCAGATGCGGAGTCTTACGGTGTTGGGGGTGACGCTGGGGTGTTCACTCATTGGCAGTGGCAAAGGAGGAGGCGGGACTATCGAAGGCGTTGGGGGTGGATGGTGCCGGGTCACCAAAGCCGAAGCTCGAGGGGGGGTAGAGTTCCTGGAGAATATCCACTGATTGTCGGTGGAAGTCGAAGGGGGATGCGGGCGGGATAGTACGGGATTTGGAGCTAGAGTTGTGTTTGGACTTGGGGGAGAAGTAGGCATTGGGACTAGGACTAGAACTAGGATGGTTGGGGGTAGCGGAGGAGGGAGAGGGAGAGGGAGAGGTGGCAGTAGCAGTGGACATAGGAGGAGGAGGGAGTTTCGCTTGTTTCGAGTACGGGATGGTGGTCTGGCGGAGGTTAGCATTCACGAGTTTTGATCTGCGAACTGGGGACGGTGAGGATGAAGGAGGAGGGTGAGCAGGGGTTAACTGGCTTAGGAGGTGGTGGCGGCTGGATGGCGTGGGTCCAAGCAGACTCGATGGGGAAATACGGCATGCGGTTCTCCGGGTATCGTTCGTTGAGCAGGTCGCAGCGTCATACGAACTCGGGGCAGGTTCTGGCCCAACTCGTGTGGGTGGAACTCTTGCAGTTCACACACCAAGTTGTACGGTATGCAGTGCACTGGGTGGTGCGGTGTTCCCCACTGCAAGTGCCACAGGTGTCGAGTAGGGCAGCACAGTTGCGTGCAATATGGCCGTATCGCTGGCACTTGGCACAACGAATGGGTTCCTTTCGATCTTTACGAACTGCGAAATGTTCGTTATCAATGCAAATCCCATCGCGGAGGATGTCATTAGCAATGGAGGCCATTGAAACCTGGAGCAAAGCAAAAGCCTTGCGCTGTGTCTGGGTGCGACAAAGAGGAGGTTTGATCCATCGGATGGAAGGGGTCCTTTGACAGTGCATATGACACAGTGCCCTGGCAAATATCCATTTTTATCTCGAATACCCATCATCGTAGCGCCCCTGACGCGCCTGTTCCCAAATTCCTGCATGTGACCAACGTGATAAAAGTGACCGAGGATTGACCGAGGACAATATCTATTGAGCAGAAGCCTTCTGTGTCAAACGGCTACTCAGTTACACTGGTAGTAAGTTCTGTCACAATCAACAGAATGGAGTAAAAGTTCATCTGTTTTTCAAAATATCAGAAACTGCTGTAATTAGAGCTATGCTGCGTGCAGCGTCTCGCTCCATATTACTTACAAGTTGACGTGCTGAAGAGTTAACGTTTCCCGCCACTGACAATATAATGCACTCCAGGTTAATATATAAATTATGTTTAAAAAAGCAAGTAGGAATAAAGTGGAATCCTCTGTTTCTCTGACAAGACGACCAGCGCAACGGTAAGAATGAGGACAGGGATGGGTTCCTACTGCGAACCATCCCTAGATATAAGAAAGAAAGGATCACGACGATAATGATAGTTGGTACTGGACAGAAGGGGTGTGTGACTAGTGTGCCGAAGGTGTGTGGTACCGAATATGATCGATAGGAAAGTGGCCCAGGCCGAAGCTTACTGCTAAGCCCGTGGTATTCCTCAATTCATCGAAGATGCTGATTTGGTCTAACAATTTGGGAAGATTCCTTGGGTACCTAGTAAAAATAGCATTTAATGTGGGGGAGCCTTCAGTTACATCGACGAGGAGCTTACCAGGATAATACCAGAACGTTACAGTCAAAATCATGTACAAGCCTAGAGAGTGCATTGAGTACGGGACGCACCCAAAAATACCACAGAAACTTACACATGAGGATCATTCCTTCCAACCAGTTTGACTTCCCATCCTGCACGACATAATTGACAGTAAGTACTATTTTCCCCTTCCGGTTAGTACGTTCCCCAGCGTCGATCTATTCACGCACCGGAAAGAAACAAGACAATGGATTCCAGCGGGTCAAAGAGAAGTGTCAATGGCTTGTTCATAATCCAACCAAGTGTCACGATGAATCTGAAACCATCTGAGTAAATACTATGTAGAGATGGACAAGAGCACAACGCACGGAATCACAAAGAGCGCAATTTGCTGAAAACGGTGAGTCACCATAGAAGCCATGTCTGTAGGGACGAACTCACAATACTCGAACCCACAGCAACGCCCAAGCTCAAAGTCAGTTTATCCTTGACGGATACCGTAACTGCAGTAACGTGCTCCGCTGCATTGCCGACGATCGGGAGCAAAATAATACCAACAAACTCCTTGTTGATCAACCCGGATGAAGTCATGCCATCGATTGAGTCAACGAGGAACTCTGCAGTAACAGCAACCAACTAAAGCAAAAGAATTGAGAACTTTGTGTGACTGTTACGGTAAGCACGTACCACAGTTACGACAACCAAAAGCCAAATGCACACAGCAAGGTTCATCAATGGTTGCTCGAGAGCCTCAGTCTCCACTGATGCTATGGAATTTGTCCCAGGTTCTACATCAGGGTTGGCATCTGCGGGGGGGGACAACGTTGTGGCTGCCTCTCTGTCATGCGTCGAACTTGGGGAATGCACTGTTTCGCCGTCCGTGATATTCCTACGTGTCCTGTGCAACCGGAATGGGTTGTGGCCTGCGTACGCCTTAGTTTGTTGCATATCTCCGCTGTCATCATCGTAGAGGCCTTTGTGCGAAAACAACTGGAAAACCAGATATGAGGCGTAGACTGGATGATTGGAATAGGTTTAGTCGATTGCTAAGAAAAACAGTTTGTTGACCTACTGAAAAGGAGAATGATTGCAACCTATACGAAGAACGTAAGACCAAACATTACAAGCAAATAATCCACGTACGCCATGGCTAGTTTTTAATATGTTGTAATCGGTTGACAATTCGTCATATTCTGGTTGACCCTGAAGAGCCATGTGAAAAGCCCCAGGTAACAGAACAGCAATCACGCTGATGGTCAGTAATGACGAATTAAGTTGCACAGCACCTAAGCCATAGACGCAAGCATCAACAGTCTGGACCAACTTGAAACAATCAACTGCGTACTTTGACCAAATCCCTGTTCCGAGAAGCGGAGACCACCGGCAAAGAAACACATGCCCAGTACCAGCACTACAGTACACATCAATTGATTTCGTCACAGTAAGCCTAAACACTTACAAAGATTGCTCAGGATAGAGCCCACCACTATAGGAAAATAACACATGTCAGGTCAAGGGAAGCTGCAACGGAGGCTGTGGGACACATACAGGACGACTGAACGATTGTAAGCTGACACTTCGCGAGCGCGATGATCTAAAATGGGTCAATTGATCATTGCACAAGCTGCCGGAGGCTAGCACGACGTACTGATACAATGAGTTCGACGCTGTGCGTGAAAGGAAACAAGGTAAGAAAATGATCAACCGAGAAAAAAACTTACTGACGCATTCCCCTATAAGCCGTCAAATTTCAGCGAGATAAAAGACCGAAACATGAGTCACTAACCAATGTGGCGTTGAGGAGACCAGCTAGAGTTTGACCGACTCGTAGTGATAGCTCGTCGGTCGCGAAGGCGAGAAGCTGCGAGTACGTCAAACCTGAACAATAGCAAAAATGAATCTATGTTACCTTGGCTAGCGGTATGATAGCCAGAAATGTAACTGGAGCGATGTGTAAGGGAGGTTGCAGTGAATGTCAAATCGTGTACTTACAAACAAATATTAGAGTGTCGTGATCGGGAAGAGCAAAGTTTATGGCCCACTTTCGGACACCATGCGTTAGATGGTCCAAGCTAAGACAGAAAGAAACATACAGATATCGGGATAAAGACCAACAAGACATTTATCCCTAGAAGACAATATTAACTCAGTGCATTGGTTGCGAGTAAACCATTTCACATGAAGCAAAAACGATCGCTTGAATGCTTCTCCACACGGTGGGGGCCTTGGCTATCCGTTTTTCTGGTTGCGCCATTAAGGTTGCAGCTCTTCTGAACTTGGCCAGCCAATTGAGGGACTTCTTTTGACGTTTGCTGCCTGAAGTACTTATGCGTGGTCGATTGGCAGATGCGGATGATCTCTGGGTAAGCGGAAATGTTTCCTCTACAGCATTGGGCGCACGGGAGCTACTTGCAGTGGAACGAGCCATTTCTGAAGGCCCGTCGCGTAGGGAACCTGTCCGTGGTGGCAAGGATGATGAGCAAGATCCAAGGTTGTGATGGCTTTTGGAGAATCTAAACGTACCCATGACACACAGCAATGGCGGCAGGAGGGCAGTCGTTGATGCTGCTGCGTTGGAAATGCTAGCCTTTAACTACGTGCCACTGCCGTTGTGCCAAGAATTTCGTGTTCTAAACAACTTTTCTGGAAACTACGTTCTATATATGATCGATGATCGATGACGGAAATCCAATGGAAGTTTCTGCAAACATCAAAGCCAAGCTTGAAGCACTTTCAATTATGCTATAGTCCCTACGCCGCATCCAAGACAATTCACAACGGTGATTGTCTTGCAAGTTGCAATTTATCTGCACCTTGTGCGCACAATTGAAACGTGTTCAGTTCAACAATGACAGTCACAAGCGTGGCACCGGCTATGCCTGTCAAATCTGCTATTTGATTAGCCTTCGGCATAACTATCCACTTCTGCCGAAATACTTATGGATGTTTGGTAGAAAGTGTCCAACTTTTCACTCACACTAGGGGCCACTGGGCACACGAAAGCTAACTCCGCAGTCTCGCAATGGTAAAATCAAAGACAAGCCATCGTCGTAGGCGCCCCTCCGTCAAATTACAGTTCATGGTTTCCGAGCAGGTCGGATATAGAAGACTGCCAGTATGTAGCAGTGGCATTGCCTCGCGGTACGCCCATTAATATGTTCGGGCTCGAAATACTTACCGCAGGCTGCCCAGTCGAATGGTAAAGTAGAGACGCGTTTCACAACGTCATTCGCTTGGATCGGTGACAACGCCGACCCTTATAGCCAACCCATCGATGCGGAGCCTTGTGGTGAGGAGGCTAGGGGGCGGGGGGCTTCGAGTCTAACGAAGGGCGTAAGCTGAAATGGGTTTCGGACACAGGTTTTCAGCGATTGCTACTCCCAAAGAGGCAAACCCATACCCACAAAATTACCGGTTATAAAGAAGGCCTGGAGGACTATACGGTGGATCGGGTTAGCCGAGCGAAAAGCTTGTTACCATGAGCCACTGTCCATCGACCGCTTTCCCAGCAAACTTCCAGTAGGCATGGAGGCCGACATGGCAATGGGGTATGATATGATCTAGCCTTGGTATCTGCACGGTGCTCTAAAGAACGAGATCAAGATGTGATTGGCCTATGTTGTGAAGCTATATTTACCTTGATGTCAGATTCAGTCGCCGAAGAAAGCGAGTCCTACCGCACGGAGATGATGCGAGCACTGGGAGAGATGAAAATAGCCATGAAAGTGACCATCTAGACCAAAGAGCTGTTCGAGAAAGCAAACCGTGGGTGCACTACCCTGGGCTGAACGCTGAGCTATTATACATAAGGTTCCAGACACGAAACACGGAAACACAAACTCTCATTATGACGGACGTGGCGGCTACAAGACGGTCGGATACCCGGGCCCCGCGCCTCAACGACTCGTTCAGGCAGGAAACCGAACCAGTGCGGCAACGCAGTTGAACATTGAGGTCTCGAGACGTCGTTCCGGTATCAAGTATGTATATGAGTTTCCAGTTTATGCTTACAGTAACATGGGCAGCATTCACCGAGGACCAATCGGAGGTGTACGAAATCCACCCGGACTCCAACTCAGGTTACTAATTAAGGGAGAAGCACAAAGTGACGTGATTTTGTAATCCATTGTGCCGTCACTCTGCAGCAGCTCAAAAACTCGAATTTTGCTTCTCAACATTATCCCTTGCACAGAACAGTATACTACACGTTCTAACAACTTGCCCAGAATTTTCTGCCACGAAAATTGTGCAGAAAACGCGTCTCTAGATGAGCATCTGTGCTTTAAACGCGCCTAAGCTTCGCCTGTTTTAACAATCACGTGACCTGGAAAATTTCGGCCCGTTATATTAAGTACCTTAGTGTTATCAATTGATGGAACCGAGCTAGCTCAGGAGGCTGACTCATAACAGGGCGCTCGACAACTCACAAATACTCGGCTCCAAGTCCACTCCACTCTTGTCTCGCTGTATTATCTTGCAAAAAACCGCCTCACTATCTCCTCTCTTAAAATGGCTTCAGAATCTAATACAAATGACACAGTTGCTGTTTCCTTGCCAAGTAGAGAAGGAAACATGAACACTAAGCCACCAGTATGGCCTTTGGACGCCAGTGGAACACTTACCCCACCACTGCCAGCGAGATGTGACAGGCACGATCGCCTGGATGGTGTCTGCTGCAAAGACTTGAAAGACGACGATGACCGCACGCTTATCGATCCTGATGTCATTCGTGATATGTAAGTACTAGTAATTGTCTCGGTTTCATCATACGGACAGAACATTGAGATAATTTGCAGTGTCATCGGACTTTCAGACGGCTTGACAGTCCCCTTTGCTCTAGCAGCAGGTCTTTCATCTTTGGGCACCTCAAGATTAGTTGTCGCTGGCGGAATAGCTGAGCTCATCGCTGGTGCTATTTCTATGGGCATTGGTGGCTTCTTAGCGTCTTCGGCAGAGCGGGATCATTACCATTACATGCGACGCCACATATCGGCTCGGGTGCAACGGAGCTGCGTTGGAGAAATGGAAAGGGAAGTATGTGCTGTACTTGTCCCCATAGGTGTCGACTGAGCAGGCGTGCCAAGGCGGTCACCAAGTGTCTCAGAGATGCTGAATTTGACCCCGAAGCCAGTGCGAACGGTTCACCGTCAGATGAAGAAGCGCAGTTGCTGAGATGGAAGGACCAAGTCGGTTTGACACCCTTTTTACTCAAATTTGGAGAGGGAATGGGTGTGTATTGTTTTACTTTTCAATACCGCTCATATTCATTGTTTCATTTTTAGAGGAAATCTCGATCCGTCGAGTATACTCTTCGGCGCTGACAATTGGCTTAGGGTACTTGGTTGGCGGAATCATTCCCCTCATTCCATACTTCTTTGTTCCGCAAGCGCATGTAGCGCTCGTATACTCTTGTATTGTCACGGGCATCGTTCTGTTGATATTCGGAGCTGTGAAATCTCGTGTTACGGGCGCTGGGCAGGGTGTTGGAGGCTACATATGGGGAGCAGTCAGCACTCTATTAGTTGGTGGTACCGCTGCTGCTGCTGCTTTTGCTCTTGTTGCATGGCTGGAAGATTCATAACCACTTACATTGTATGTAAAGCTTGTACAAGTCGTTATTATCATTTTGTCGTTTTTATAAGTTCCGCCAGAGATTGCTGAAATCAACAATCTCACGTGGCGGCTGTGTCTAAAATATTTAAAGATCTTGATCTTGATCATCACAAAAATCTAACCGCCAAGTCAAACGCTATTGTTCAAGCTATGGAGGCGTACGAAACGTATCAGACTCCTCTTTCTAGGTATTTCACTCTTCACCAAGTCAATTTCCGTCTCGATTCACCTCTGTGATAGCCGATATGCCAGCAAGGAAATGGCTCATCTCTTCTCCCCGGCAGTATGTGATCGCATCGTCCATTGCAACTCCTGCTTAACTTTATGACAAGCATCGGTTCAAAACATGGAGAGAGCTATGGCTCAACCTTGCGATTGCTGAAAAGCAGCTCGGACTTCCTATCCCGGATGAGGCACTCGAACAGATGAAGAGCAATTTGGTGGGTGAATAGATTGATATTACATGTTACGTACCTCATTTTCAATGTGGCCAGGACCTTACTGCAGAACAATTCGATGTTGCTGCGAAAGAGGAAAAGAAGCGTCGCCACGATGTCATGGCGCATGTTCATACGTTCGGACAAGTTGCACCTGCTGCCGCAGGTATCATTCAGCACGTCATGTCACTGTCTTTTTCGGCCCTTTACTGAACGTGCGCTCATTTCAGCCTCGGTGCAACGTCGTGCTATGTGACAGAGTAAGAGTCGGGATTTCATATCCGCTGTGACTTAGACTGACACTCGATTGTAGTAATGCGGACTTGATTTTCATTCGCACCGGCTTGACATTCCTCCTTAAATCGCTTGCTGTTGTAATATCACGACTCTCGGCTTTTGCTGCACAATATAGAGCACTGCCTACGCTTGGATTCACGCATTTCCAACCAGCACAGCTTACAACTGTGGGCAAACGTGCTACTCTGTGGATCCAGGTGCAATGTCTAATATATCAAAGTTCTGGATGTAACCTAACACGTATTACACGCGCAGGAGCTTCTATGGGATTTGAGGAACATTAAACGGGCACGCAACGACATCGGATTCCGTGGCGTCAAAGGCACCACGGGGACACAAGCGAGCTTCTTGACCTTGTTTGACGGCGACCATGACAAGGTCGAAGAGCTGGACAAACTTGTGACAAAACTCAGCGGGTTCGACTACGCATATCCCGTTACCTCGCAGACATATTCGAGGAAAATAGATATTGACGTCCTTGCCCCTCTCGCGTCCCTCGGCGCTACAGCGCACAAGATCGCGACAGATCTGCGGTTGCTAGCGAACCTCAAGGTCATCTTATAGCCTACTGATTCGATTTTACCGTTATTGAAGGTTATCTATTAGGAAGTGGAAGAGCCCTTCGAGTCGACGCAGATAGGGTCCTCCGCAATGGCGTACAAGCGGAACCCGATGCGCTCGGAGCGTGTGTGCAGTCTTTCGAGGCACTTGATGGTCCTCCATCAAAATGCACTTATGACCTCTAGTGTACAGTGGTTTGAGCGGACACTCGATGACAGGTAATTTCCGATTAACCAAGAATTGTGGGTTGCATGCTGACATGACGATGTCAAGTGCAAACCGAAGGATAACTCTTCCTGAGGCATTCTTGACGGCAGATATAGTTCTATCGACGTTACAAAATGTCTGTGAGGGCCTCGTGGTGTACCCGAGGGTTATCGCGCGCCGGATTGCCCAGGAACTTCCGTTCATGGCGACTGAAAATATTATCATGTCTATCGTCAAGAAGGGGGGCGATAGGCAAGAAGCTCATGAGAAGATCAGAGTAAATGACCTCTATGCATATCACTGTTGTGGCACCATGCTGATACTTTCATCATACTAGGTCCTCTCCCACGAAGCAGCACACCAAGTAAAGAACCTCGGTCTCGAGAATGATCTTATCGCACGTGTGCGAAACGACCCATATTTCAGTCCTATCCACGAGGAATTAGAGCAACTGCTGGAACCGCAAACCTTTATCGGGCGGGCACCAGAGCAGGTGGACAAGTTCCTGAAGGAGTGGGTTCAACCAGCATTGGATGAGGAGGAGCTGAAAGTGGCAGTTGCGGACGGTGTTAAAGTGGAATTGAGCGTTTGACGAAGCTCTTGAGAATTTCATACGGGGAGGGGTGGCCACCTACAAGAAGTCAAAAAAGCGAAATTCATACATATCATTAAATTTAAGGATGTTCTTACTCTCATGACAAGATGCCGAGATCCCGGTGCGGTGTTGGAAAAGTTGAACAACCGCTAACCGCGGGTCTGTTCGCAGTAAGCTGTAACGGCGCTGCGGTTCTTTGCCAGTTGTCCGTCTTTCCGTTGCTTTCATAAAGCGCAAGGTAGTAACAGAATACCCCGGATCCTAGCGGACGGTGAGTAATTTGTTCGAATCAATTTTTTGTCTTAGGATGGTGAATTGACGATCAACGGAATGCCAGGTGTGCCATCATCTCCCACGCCGTCGCGTGTGGTCTTCTCATTTCAAGCCTTCGAATATCAACATTCTTTGCATCTATCACCCATCCTGTCATCCTTCGTAACTGCTGGCTAAAACTAAAGATCTGAGCTGCGGTACATACTATCAGAAGCGGGTATAAGAAGAAGCTGTGAGTCCTCCTCATTGTCTCTTTTAGTTATGTTCGGGCAGTCCAGCAATCCCCACGCGGCTGTGTTGTTTTTACATGTATCTGTAAAGAGTGGCCAGCTTTTGGGTCGAACTATATACAAAGTCTGACTGCGAGCTTCACCAGTTTCTCTTCGCTCGTATGGACAGTCTTCAAATCCCAGACAATTCTTATGCAGGTCCTTCTCGACACCATGGCGCTTCGCGTACTGTGTCTGTGTCTGTGCAGCCATCACCTGTAACCACGTCACAGTCCACGTCACGGAGACAAAGAGCATCACACCAAGTGGTCTCTTCGCAGCAGCAACTGCAGCAGCAAGCCGAAGATCAGCCCGCTTATCGTGATGTTTACTCGCACCCAGCTGCTGTGGCATATACTGCAGCACACCCAAGGCGTACCATTCCCAAGTTTGGGCCGTATATTTTACTTCAAACTGTTGGCGAAGGAGAGTTTGGGAAAGTGAAACTGGGGCTACACAGTCAATGGGGAGAAGAAGTCGCTGTCAAGCTTATACGGCGAGGCAACATAGACACCTCTGTGCGGATGTCCAAGGTGGAGCGTGAGATCGAGGTTCTTCGGGTAAGAACTCCATACGTTCTAGATTCGAGTCCATGATGCCGATAACCGTCCATTCATAGACCCTCAAGCATCCCAATATCGTTCGGTTATACGACGTAATCGAAACAGATAAATATATCGGCATAATTCTCGAGTATGCCTCCGGCGGCGAGCTCTTTGATCACATCCTGGCTCATCGGTATTTAAAAGAGAAAGATGCTGCCAAGCTCTTCTCTCAGCTAATTTCGGGCGTCTGGTACATCCACCAAAAGAAGATCGTTCACCGCGACCTCAAGCTTGAAAATCTGCTTCTCGATCGCCACCGTAATGTCATTATCACTGACTTCGGATTCGCCAATCGCTTCGAGCATCGTGCAGATGACCTCATGCAGACGAGCTTGTGGTTCACCTTGTTATGCCGCTCCAGAGTTAGTGATCTCAGAAGGGCTCTATGTCGGTTCTGCCGTCGACTATCTGGTCCTGTGGCGTCATATTGTATGCCATGCTCGCGGGATATCTTCCTTTCGACGATGACCCTGCTAACCCTGATGGTGATAACATTAATCTGTTATATAAATACATTGTCAACACACCCCTCTCTTTTCCCGACTATGTCTCCGCGGAAGCCAGAGATCTCCTCTCTATGATGCTGGTCCCCGATCCCACACGGCGTGCTGATCTGCGGTCCATCATGGCACATCCATGGCTATCAACGTACTCCTATCTCTTTGAGAAGACCGTGGATGACCTGGAGCACGTTGCGATGGAACAGCACCAGCAGAGGAGACTGGCATACCAAAGGCAAATGAGGCAGGCGGCGGCAGCCGCTGCAGCCAAAGATCCTGCCAAGGTGTCACGGACGCAGAGCGCACGGGTTGATGGCATCTTAAACAGCGCGGTCACCTCCGCACCACCGCCAAGGAGCCACTCATACAGAGACCAACCTTCTGGCCAGCCGGAGCTGATCTATGACAGTTCAGTAGACCAGTCCATTTACTCCTCGTCTTCTCCCGCCAATACTGTTCCCGCTTCCCGGAAAGGCGCAGTTTCTGCCGTCGTTATGCCGAAGACAGTACAATCGTCCAATGATGATGATCCCTTCGCACCATCTCCGCATGCTGTTCATATCCCCGTTACCATCTCCAAGCCTGATGACACACCGTCGGTTGGAAGGAGCAGTAGAGAAGGTAGCTCTCAAGGAGCCCTATCTTCTCGTAACGGTCCTCCGTCCTCTGTCCAACCAGATCCCGCAAAGAAGAAGGGCACAATTGATAGACATACGATTCAGGTCGAGTATGCCGACCACAGTGCTCCGATTCCGGAGCCTGCTCCACATTTCAGTCAGTCTATCACCAAGAAGGACAGCTCACAGACGGGTACCTCAGATCGCATCCTTCCCCAACCAGTACTCCTGCAAAGCAGAAGTCCAGTCACGACTTCTTCCTTCAATACAAACCCAAGACCGCTTCCTGCTCCTCCTGCAGCCAGTACACCTTCCTCACGAAACCAACCATCTCAATTGTCTTCATCGACCTTGCGCGCTGCGCAAAATCGGACGCCCACCGTCTCAGTTTCTCCAGCAAGTCCCCCTGTCTACGGAGGACAAGTCGTTTCGGTCTGTCAACACAGGCAACGGAACCAATTCAACAGGCTCTGCCTCTAGCCGCCATCGGAAAGGTCTCTCCATCGACAAGTTCGGTTTGGGCAAGATATTTGGTACGAATGGCGAGCAAGCTACAGCCAATGGATCCACATCCCGTGTACCGTCAGAGAGCTCTGCTGCTGGGGCATCCTCCATCGTAGAGGAGAGGAGAGGTTCAGCGCAGAATAGCGTCAGCGATGTCCCAACCTCTCAGTCCAAGTCTTCGCTCCTCAGCCCAGGGGGATCCAACAGCATCACTGATGCCGAGGCAAGCAAAAAGAACCGGCGCAACACCCTCACCGTTATCGTTGAGCCCTTCAGCCGCTCAATCAAATCACTCTCAAAGAAGACGCCTGCTGGTGACACGCCAGTTAAGGACAACGAGAAGAGTGTTCCCCCTTCTGCTGTCACTTCACCTCAAAAGCAAACTGCTGTGTTCCCCACCCTGGGCAAGGTGCAGGACGGACCCACTGGCGATATGGCAGCTTCAACGACGAAGGCACGGAACGTCATGCAATGGTTCCGGAGGAAGAGTACCGCCAAGGCTGGCAGGGACGTGCCAGACGATTCCCCTGAAATGTCTGCCTATCGTAGGACAGAGTATCCTTCTCCCAGTCCGACCTCGAGAGTGGAGATCAGAAACGCGGATCTATCTAGAACACATCCTGCACAGGACGCATCCTTCTCGTTCAGCAAAGCCGGCCGTATGTTCTCGTCTTCGTCGTCGCCAAAAGATGTTTTGCGTATCCATCATGGCGCTGTCGACCAGACCACTATCACGACCAGGCCTCCCCCCGAAGTTATCAAACACGTATGTCAGGTACTGGAGGGGATGGGCATCGAGCTCAAAGCGGAGAGCGAATACAAGTACCGCTGTATCCGTGCGAAGAGGAAGAAGAGCAGTGCTATTGGCTTGGGATTCACTGGAAGTGGTAATGGGTTGGCTGCGTTCACGATGGTTGGGTCTGCAGCATCGAATGGGGTGAGTTCAACCGGTCGATGTTGTGGATTGATCTAATTTTGATGGCCAGGTTGACAAGCGCGGATTGCCTGTGCCATCGACTTCATCGTCTGCGGGAGGGATGCTCAAAGGCTTGCTTATGCGCAGGCAGTCTTCCCAGGTATCAGGCGTGGCGCCATCCCAAGCTTCGATGGACGATGACACTGGCGCCACGGCTTCGTCACCAGTCGACTCACAAACGGGCACTCAGTGAGGCAATTTATGGTGATACAAGCCAAGATGCAGGAGATGAAGTTCGCTTCTCAATCGAGTTGACACGCATAGATCGTTTGAAAGACACGTATAGCCTTGACATTCGTCGCCTGAAAGGTAATCTTAGGAGCTAC
The DNA here is from genome assembly GCA_016647645.1 of Suillus variegatus. Classification (NCBI taxonomy): domain Eukaryota; kingdom Fungi; phylum Basidiomycota; class Agaricomycetes; order Boletales; family Suillaceae; genus Suillus; species Suillus variegatus. Next base: position 17,835 of record JABBWF010000157.1, read on the forward strand.
AAGTTCTTGTATGACACCATCAGAGAGTGCGTCCCGCTGCTTTGGCTGTCGTTTGGACATTCACTGATCTAGTTTATAGGCGTGCCGATCTACAGCGATAATTTCAGGGCTGGAACCCTAAGCCATCGACACGCATCCATGCCCACTGCTCGCCACCGATACCCTACTCGTGCTGTAATCTCCCTCTTCTGCCTCAAGACGTACTGCCTTATGTCTCCCTTGCGTCGCTGTCTGGTCTAGTTTTCATTCCACTTGTGTTCATTGCTATCGTAGCTCCTTGGTTTCTGCATTAAGTTCATCACCGCACCTTCTGAGCCTTCAGTCAGCGTCATAAAATTTCATGTTTTTTTTTTCTCTTTATCCATCCTTGTCTTCGTTCCTTAGTTATAATTTGGCGAATCTCAATTCAAGTTTATGCTGTACCGTATATACGATGTGTCACTCGGACCACTCTTATTTACCCTCAAGGAATGGATAATGTACATAATTCACGCGACACAAATATTGAGATCTTATCTACGTCATACACCATCCTTCCATTCTTCGACTGCTTCTCGACGCTTATTCCACTTCTCCATCCTCAGTAGGTGTGCATGAACGACCGATGGATGACGTGTTTGGGGTTAGGGTGTACGAGATGGATGACGTGTTTGGGTTAGGGTGTACGAGATGAATAAGGTTCAGAAGTCATGGAACACGACAACCCGAAGCTACTGTGGTAGAACTGAGGCGTAGCTCGGTGGGTGTGGGAGGCAGTGGTAGGCCGGCATCAAGTCCTGCGGCAAGAAGTAGATGGGGGGTTCATTGATGTAGCCCTCCGGCGAAAATGGGACATAGTCCGGCGGGGGCGCGAGGCAGCCCCGCGGCGAATACGGTGGTTTGGAAACCTCTTTGCTCATGCAGGTTGTCTGTCTCAACGTCCTCAAACAGCAGATCTAGAGCGATCTGACTGTCTTGTAGAAGCTGGATACGAACTGCATGCGACAATCGAGATTCTTGGAGTGCAGGGAGGAGCAAGTCCGAGCTGTCCTTAGGCAACAAAGGAGTCATCCTGTAGTAGTCGTCCACTAAATCGCCCCAGGTCGCGTAGTATGGCACAGGGTGCGGTTCTGTACTGGAAGGCGAGGACGTGGAAGTGCTTGCGGGATCCAAGGTCAGGATACTGTCCAAACTGGTGGGCATCTGTGACTGAATGACGTGTTACAGCAGGAGATTGAGCAAGGAAGGCTGGGATGTAAAATGACGAGTCTTAAAGATTAAGATGCAGGTGGGAGCCTGATGAAGGATTCTGGGAAATATCCCCATCGACAACTTGATCGAGTGGCTCATATTGTGTAATGTGGACTGATGGCGGGGTTTTCATTGTCGAGACTTTGAAAAGGGAAAGTGGTGAACCTTGATGTTCTTCGATTTTCTTTGCCTTCAGCTCGTACAGGGTCTTCATTTCGGTGGACTTGGTTTTGGTGGCAGTACCACAGGTTGTATGAACACGACGGACATCGACAAACCGCAAAGAAAACATCGCAAACATTGTCCCGACAGTCCCACCTTCCGGGGCCACCCACCCAAGTTACAGTTTTCTCCGAGGCGTGACAGTAATAGCAAAAGAGTTTGGCATACGCTGCTCCTGCACATCGACCAGCCTGTTCTCGAGGGTGACTCAGACGGCTGGCATGACTTCGCTTTCGTCATGTTCTGTGTCGGGCCTGCTAGGTTCAACTTGGCGTGAATATCTTTGGGATCTGCTAGAAGTGAAACCACCCGAGTCGTGGCCCAACTTGAATGCGCTTGGCAGATCCGAGATCTTGTCCGTCATGGTAGCCTAGGATGGGATTTAGATATGAGCCGCTTCCCCAAGTTCAACTTGGCGGGAACTTCCTTGATTACGTCGTGTCCGGTTGCGGATGACGTGATGCAAATCAAAATCGGCTTTGCGAACTTCAAGTTGGTGCTTATATCCTCGCGGCTCAGCAGACACTGCCTAACATGCTACGGACATCGATCGACGCGACGACACTGCCCCACTATATGTGCATGATACCACCATTCAGCTCACTGCTGTGTAGGAGGTCCTTCAGCCTCCAACCAGTCGCACGCATGCTCTCTTCGCGCGCTACTCAACCTCCAATTCAATAATATCGGACTCATCTCGGCCCGACCTCTTCTACCACCCCGTTTCCCTTCCAATAGTAGGCTCAGCCTATGCAGTTTCCTTCCTCACTCAATCACCACCGACTCCCGATTCGTGCTCTGTCATGGGATGGTTACCCGCAGAGACTGCAGGGGCAGCGGACGCGGAAGCCGGGTTAAATGAATTCGTAGAGAACTGTATGTTATTTGCAGTAAATTGTTCCTATTGATTCACATACCCACTGAACTGACTGTTTGCATAGCCAAGTTTCGCATAATCATGCACGAGGCAATCCAAACCGGGTTAGAGGAAAACGTGGACGATATTTGGATCAACGCTGCACTGCAATTACAACAAGGCTGGATGCATATACACGGTATGCGATGCTCCAACTCTGCTTACGTTCGGTTAGAACCACGAACATTGTCTTAGACAGCCGCAACCTTCCAGCCCTAGGCAGAATAGGCAACCCAGATGATATCATCGCCTCTGTATTAGTGCAAGATAGCAAAGTGAGCTTTGATGCGTTCTGCTCAATATTACTCATCAGCTCCTTGGAAGATTCTTCCCGACACGTACCAGTCGATGTCATCTCATCGCCTTTGCACTTCTGATGGCCCGACTCTTCTTACAGAGGGACTTGCAGCTAAGTTGAGGTTGTTGCTAGAGGGCGCCATCGTCCGAGAAGCGGCCCAGTGACGCCCCCTGTGGTCGCACCGTCGTCCTCATTACCAGGAGTACCTTCAGCAGCAGGGGCTTTAAAACCTCATGTTCGCCCGATGATTACCAGTCAATCGTGGACAACTAGTACTTATTACTTGCATTTTTCACTGAGCACCAGTACCACATTCATACTTACATCTTCGCATAGCCACGACCCATCAGCCAAAACCCTCATGACTTGCAGTTCGAAAGTGAAGTGTGCATCCATTTGCAAATTTGATAGAACGTGAGTCCAGCTCCAGAGAAGCTATACGATGAGATCACAAAATATACAGCACAACCATGAGCAGAGCACGGACACAAAGATCAAAGCAGGTGCAGTAGTAGATACGGGGAGGATAGATGAAGAGCTAGATAAAGGTAGGGGAAAATATACTCGTTAGATGTCATAAAGACTGTCATAAAATATGATGCATAGAATGTGGCTCCTGGGCTCTATTTTGTGACGAAACAATGAGTCTTTACCGGTAGCTGCGTGGCGAGCGAGGTCCGAAGAGACCAGGACTGCCTTCGTCAGGTGCAATCAGGTTGGACTCAATCGACGGCGGCGTAAGTAGGCGCACGTGCAGGGTTTGCTAGTATCCATGGCATCAATTCACCGTCTTGAATGATGCAATGAAAACTCAATACTCACGATGCCAGGTAACCCAGGAATGCACAGGCTCCCCCGTAGGTGCAGGATCAAGTTCAGGGGGCCGTGGCGTGCGAGGTCCGAAGAGACCAGGACTGCCATTGTCAGATAAAATCAGGCGAGGCTTAATCGGCGGCGGCGTAGGCGCCAGTGCAGGGTTTGCTAGCATCCATGGCGTCGATTCACCTTCTTAAATGATGCAATGAAAACTCAATACTCACGATGCCAGGTAACCCAGGAATGCACAGGCTCCCCCGTAGGTGCAGGATCAAGTTCAGGGGGCCGTGGCGTGCGAGGTCCGAAGAGACCAGGACTGCCTTCGTCAGGTACAATCAGGTGAGGTTCAGGGGGCGGTGGCTGGTCGGGACGTGGCTTGCGAAAGCGACTCGTGTTGCGAAGTGTGCGCCATGATGGATAAGGAGATCCAGGTTCATCAGGAGGCGGGGGAGGCACCTCGGGCGGTGGCAGTGGATCAGGCGCACTAGGGCTAGGCATCGGCGGTCTCCTATCAAAAAATATGAGAACGGCGCAAGTTAATGGTTAAGACATCTTATCACTCAGGTATTCAAAGAGACAGATGTTCAGAGATACACGAACGATGTATTCAAGCAAGAGTGCAGTTCGAGCGCCTGCAAGTGAGGAAATGGCTTACTAATCGAGTGATATAAGGCGTACGTATGAACGTGCGTCTCTGAGTCTTTTCTTTACTCTCATCCTCATCGTCCCCATCTTGCTCCTCTTTTCAGTGGAGGGTTCTCGCGTATATGCATTCATCAATTCCTTTCATATACATCTCATCTTCGAAATGATCGAGACCTCGAACCCTGAACCCCCGCGAGGGGCGAGTGGAAAGAGCATCAGGGATCATCTGGATATTATATCAACCACTCGCTACCACTGGCACAAATAACGAACGGCGACTCAGAACCACCACTATATGACGGACAACGTAGCCCGAGTGCTGTGGCTAAGTTTTATCGTGGTACTACCGTCTGGGTGGTTGTTGAAATGCAATGTAGCCGTTTCTAACAATGCCGCAGACGATACTACAAACCCAGCACCATCCTAGCTTCCCCGGATAACTCTCACGTGCGCTCTAGCCAATCTCTAGTGTTTCTGCTTGAATGATTGCTAGTATCCGCTCGACGTCTCTCCTAACACTCAGTTGCGGCAGTACTCTAACAATGCCACATCCTACCACTCCCGATGGTGACCGTCCTGGATGAGCAACACATCGCGCTGCTCATATGTGTCTCAAATAAAAGGTAGATCCCTTGCTCCTCACAGGAAGTTGATCGTGATGTTAGCGGCCTCATACAGCATTTACACTATTTCGCGAATTACACTACGGCAACCGACTCTGAGGAAGTATTTTCCAGTCAGACACACCATATCTCAATACATCAAGAACCAGAGCGCCACGAGTCATCAGTAAATCATCAGTTTACTTTTCTAACTTTTTTCGCGCTTTTTTGCACAATCCAATAACAATCATCACTATTTGTTCGGACTTGAAAAGTTTAGGCCATTGAATTAAGTAAAAGGCACAAAATAAGTGGAAAAGCGGGAAAAGGTGAGAAGTTGTATATAAGTGAGCGAGAATCCCTAAAGTAAGTGACATGGAAAAAGCATGAAAGGTACTAGAAAAAGATGGTCACATTGGAAAGTGCTAACACGCTATCTCGAATTTGTCAGCAACCACTTTGAAGACAAGCCGAACTGCAGCGACCACTGTCTCACTCGCGAAAGACCCTCCTCTGTCCTTGACAGAACCTTCAGAGGGTGATGAGGAAGAGGAAGAGGACAGAGATGGCGACAACAACAACAACAGCATCAACGAAGATGGGGACGGGAATGGGGACGGAGACGTAGACGTAGGCGGAGACGCTGGAGACAGAGATGTAGATGGAGACGGTGATGTAGACGGAGATGCCGATGACGATGAAGATAACGATTTCGAGGAACCTGCGCTCATAACTAACGGAAAGGTCAAGGCAAGCCTGAAGGTAAGTTGTGTCATCAAAACATCGAAGTTCAACTGATGCACACTGATATTTTGTTTTAGTCTGTTGTACAGATTGCCAAAAGTTCGGACGACGAAACACCTGAAGCACCAGCACCAATAGCGTTCAATCTCTTGCCATTCAGCCAACAAGCAGACATCGTAAGGTTTGCCCTAGAGCAAGCCCAGCCTCGCGGGGTCTCATCCACGAAGAGGACAATCGACGAGGCTGAATTAGTAGAATCATCTGAAGAATACGTGTCCGATCGTGGTGAGGATGCTGCTGAGGAGGATACAGAACACTGCCGACATAATTGCCTTGGTGCGCAAGCGCCAGGAAGCAGCTAAAAAACTCAAGAGTGCTCCTGTCGAGGAGCTGAAACCTATGGGCAAGCGTGCCCTGCTCTGTAAGGGTTTTTGTACTTGACATGCGGTCTACTGATGTGTCCAACAGGATGTTTACTGTTTTCACTGGTGTCCCCCATCATTTCCGTACTCTCTGGACTCTGCTTCTGCATCTTCAAACACATCTTCCCCGTCATTCCCCCCGCTGAATTGAGCCGTCTTTTCATTCAATATTTGCATTTGTGAACTACTCCTAGACTGCTTTTCATCTACATTTTTCGCACTTTTGGACTACTTATTTTAATGTTGTTGACTTTTAATGCTCCCTATTGTGCCGTTTTATGTGGGTCTCGCAAAAATAAGTTGAAAATAAGTTGGATTTGGGCTGAGAGATCTACTGAAAAAAGTAGCTTTTACTTTTATTGCCTTCACACTACTTCCCCACTGCATTGTGCAAAAAGTTGTACATTAGTGGGCAAAAAGTAAACTCGTGATTTCCTGATGGAGGACAATGATTCCAGTAACATATGAAGGGAGCCTTGAACCCAGTCCATTTCCAGGTCGTTGCGTGAGAGATCCAGCAAGATGGATAACACGCACATGACCAACCACAAGAGCACTTGAGCAGGAGTCAAAATATGCTCACTGCAGCATTCGTTCAATTGCAAGAATGTCGCTAGCATCGACAAGGACTGAGTGCGAAATTTCTGGTGGTATGTTGTGTATGAATGTATCATACACAATGTACTACCAGGAATTTCGCACTCAGTCCTTGTCATGTCAAGAACGAAACATTATAGTAGGAAATACAGTACAATGATGAAGTGGGTCCCATTAGACTAGCAAGTAATGACTAGAGTCTATATCTCAACAGACAGAAATGGATCACAAAAAATGACTCAGTGGAGGTCTACGGGAACAATATGAGACAATAGAAAATGTCAGCCAGGAGTAAGAAACGTGTCCAGCATCCAGCCTGTACGACAGTGATATTGCGTCGCGATGTTGTTCTGGTAGCCAATGCAGTAGCTGGACTGCGTCACTGATATGAATGTTGACCGCTTGTGTTCTGAATCATCACAAAAATTGCTTAACTAAGATGTTACCCGATTGAGACTGTTGTGCGCCACAGCGCTTGACAAGTCACTGTCAGGTCATGTCGGCGACATCCCGACCTGATATAGATACCTCATAATGACGTGCATCTGCGATGTGTCTGTATCTACATGATATATGCAATACATTGTTGACGAGATCTACGCACGCTCGATTTTCTCTAAGTCCTTTGTTTGGTACCCTTTGCCACTTTGCCACTTTTGCGCGAACATTGGGGTTGGGCTTGCGGCTGCCGCTTGCCCCCAACAAGTTGAACTCGAGCAACTCTTCAACCGGTACTTACCCACTGCTCTTCCCACCACCACCACCACCACCCTTGCGGCTATTGGTCATAGTATTTCCGTTCAAGGTAACACTTAGTAGCTCAGTCCACCCCTTCTCGTACAGTGTACTTACTATCTCTAGACTCTCCACATAGCGTATCCGCATTCATTAGGTGAGTATATGCGCACTACTTCCATTCCAATGCCTCACTGTGGCCTCAGTGATGTCTTACCCTCATGGCAAATGGGCTTCCATCCCTTCCCTAACTTTCAAGTTCGCTGCATCGACCCTCTATCCGCAATCCCAGCCCACACCGTCGAACCGATAATCATATTTTCGACAGTCTATGGTATGACGCGGCAGGGGTCGCAGTAGGTCTTGGCTATGGCACGAGCAAATATGTTTCAGAAAGGGTAAGTCACAAGCTACTTTGGGGGGTGTGGATTCTACAAATACTGTTTCCATCAAGGTTCTCGTCAACAACAAGTTACCGGCATCATCATTCAGAATCGGACAAGTATCAGGAGGACCCCTGCGAGGAGCTCGGTCCACGACAAACTGGCTACCAATCATTGTTAAATAAAGTGTAAGTCTAGGCGCACTTCCGGAAGCTAAAGAAGTAAGTCCATCACTATCAAGGGTATCTATTTGTCACATGTGTGTTTCAGTTCATGTCTTAGATCCCTCCCCACGCCGTATCAAATGCTATCCTTGATGTAGCTTTTGCGGAAGAAGCTCCCATCGCGGTATCTCAATAGCTGGCCAGAATGTTTCGACGCTGATGGTGCTGTAGCCATGTCTCACTCAGTGGGTGTGTGACCTCATATTTTGGCCTGCTGACCCAATGCTGATGGTATTGTGGCCATGTCTCACTCTCAGTAGGTGCGTGTGAACTTACTGTCCCAGTCTCTACTCCTCTGGCTGTCCCACCTCCCTCAGTGCCAGTTCCAACCTCTTCACCCACTGCGCCTCGTCGTTCCTCTCGCGCACGCATCCCCACACCAGCAGGGCAGTCATATGCGGATGAGCTTGCAGCTTCAAAGGCCCGCCTGATGGCTCTCCGTCACAACCGAGCAGACCGTGCCGCTGAGAACTCACTTCGTGAGGGGGTGGTTGCAGTTGAAAACCTAGAGGGACTTCCAGAGGATATCACTGACGTCGAGCCAAACACTGACATGTCGGAGGTCATGGTGAATGCGTGCATTGAGGAGCACGCGCATGTTGCTATTCGAAGCACGAAACCTTTCCTCGCGTACATCAAAGGCCGAATCGCTCACCGCTTCGGGATCAAGGACTTGGGGCCTATCATGAAGTTTCTTGGCATTCAGTTCGAACACTCTCGTTCCACCCGCCAACTTTGGATGCATGGTCTGCTCTCTGTTGACTTGTTGGTCTAGTACTCATATCTTTGATTGCAGGACTTGTTTTCACTCAGCTCCCGCGCTTTCATGTTTTTGCGCGTTCGTCGTGGACTCATACCTCGCGACTCACATTCTCATCGTCTTCCTGATGCATGCTTTTTAGGGACTCTACACTACATCGACTCGCGTTTTCGTACATTACACTGTATTTTATGTTCTTGTTGCATCGTATAGATACAAAATACAATGGATTGCATGGATATATCTGAATGATTTACTATGTCTGAATTATCTACACGGTGAACAATGTCACAAGCTGAAGTACGACGTAGATGCACATGTTGATCGAAGTTAACGTTCCCTAGGATGACAAGACATACCTGGGCCGGCAGCTGATATACCTGGCAGCCCTGATACCGTAGGCATGACCATACATGGCCTTGTCTGAGTTGAGCAATTTTTGTGATGATAGGCATACAACACAACCAGCCAACAAAATGAGCACACCATCCAGTAACGGTGATATGAGGATGTGAGGTTGTTCCCGTTGCCTCAGCGGTACCAGAGACAATGGACGATGTCGGGGCAGTCGCAATGGGTGGTAGTTGCTGTGATGATGGTGTACTCTTTGTTGTCGCGCTGTGTTGCTGCATGATATGAGTATTGGAAGGTCGAGACGAGCTGGCAGCTAGCTTCTTTTTCGCGTGATGGTTCCTCTAGGGGAAAAAGAGTCAGTGGTTGGTCAGTGGAGAAGATGGAAACAAAACACACAGGCTTTCCCGCTGTGTAAGGGACCTCGACCTCTCGCAACTGGATGTCTGATCCATCTCGTCTGCATATACGAGATACTAGGTTTCGAGTCCAGCTGAGAGGTCGGGATCGGGATTGAGTGTCGCGCTCAATTGCCCCATGTGACTTGGAGTGCCAGAATGAGGAAAAGGGATCGAGGGTGTGTTGACGTGGTGCTGGAGCGGGGCGGTCATGTAGCTCATGGGATTGGGATAGACGAATGCGCAGCTGACAACATATCGGTCACAGCATTGATTAATAGATATAGATCACATACATTAGCCTCTCGCAGTGCATCGTCGAAGAACCCTGGAGGTATTCAAGGAGCACCTTTCATATTTGGAGCTGATCGTGGCGTAGCATCAACCTGAGCGAGCAGTTCCGCCCGGTGTCATCAGTGTCATTGAGAATGAAATGTATTCAAGCCTACAATGTCTGACAGAAGACCAGCTTCTTTGATAATGGCGGAAACATCCCATGTGTAAATGTGGCCATCGGGGCAGCTAGTGACGAGGAACTTTCCATCTGCAGAAAAGGTTGCAGAGTTCACCCTGTGTTTATGATGAAGTGGTATTCCAATGGGTTGATTGGTTTCAAAGTTCCATAGTTGTACTGTGTTGTCCCAGAAGTTTGATGTGCTTGCGAGGATGCACTCATTGGGGGATATTGAAATGATATAGATGAAGTGTTCATGCACGTCAATGACAGTCCATGTGGCTGTGTTGAATTTGGATCCCCCGGCAAAAAGTGTTTTGCTATCTGAGGTCCACCCCAGGCCTAAAAAACAACCCTGGAGTGTTTTGAGCAATTCACCTGTGTTGGCATTCCAGATTTTCAGCTCATCCCCGCCTGTGGCAATCACCTTAGCATCAGGTGAGTAACAAACCGTGTGCAATTCCCCTGCTTTGATTGGTCCAATGATGGTTTTCCTGCTCTCGACATCCCATACTCTGAATGTTCCATCTTCGGATCCGCTCACTATTCGCCCTCTATCTGAACTCCAGCACGTGTGATGCACCAACTCTGTATGCCCCGTCCACTTTTTGATAACCGTGCCCGTGTCGATGTTCCACAAACTTACTGCACCATCCCAACTCCCACTTGCCACGATCTTGCCATCCGGTGATAATGCTATGGCATGCACTCCTATTTCTTGGTCCTTCCATTCCTCCCCAACTTTCGTGCCCCCGTTCAAGTCCCAGATTTGAAATGACCCATCCAAGGAATAGGTGACGATGCGCTGTCCACCGGGCAAGTGTAGGATGTGTTCGATGCTGGTATCTACTGTGATATTTCGGTAAGGCGTTGTTGCTGAATTCTTGTGCTTCACAGGAGCTGGATGCCCCACGGTTTTAGTTTCGGGTTTCACTTAATGGGTGCATCACAATTTTAGCTCTTGCCATCAATTACCGTACAAATCGATCACTTACTCAGAATCCAGATGCTACTCGACTCATACACAGAAAGACAAAAGCTACTACGGAGTGGGCGTTTCGTTTGATGAAGATACAAGTCAGGAGGTCGTTGTTCAAGTCTTCTATTGGTGCGTCTTCGTTGCTTTCGCTTCACACATCAGGAAAACTACTGGTTGCTTATCTCACTTTTTGTCCCTTAATTTTTCGCAAATGAAAATCGGAACATTGCTTTTTTGACTTAATAGACTTTCTTACAAGCAAATTAAGTCAGGACCACTCAAAAAGAGGAAAAAGTAGTATTAAGTACAATAAGCAGAATACATGTAAAAAGGGCCACCAAACAAAATTCATCATACACTAAGGGTGATAACAATGGCCACCAAACAAAATTCATTGCCGCTCGTGATAAACATCATAGATGCGCAGGTTGGTGAGCGAGAAGGTGGGATATTCACATGGGTGCGGCCCTGTTACGCTCGCCAAACTTGTTGGTCACTCGCTGTTCACCGCAGAAAGGTTTTCCGGGTTGTGTTGCGAGAAGGGGATATCTGCGGCCCTGTTACGCTCGCCAAACTCGTTGGTTGGTTGCTGTTCGTCGAAGAAAGGTTTTCCGGGCTGTGTTGCAAGAAGGGGGTATCTGCGGCCCTGTTACGCTCGCCAAACTCATTGGTCACTCGCTGTTCATCGAAGAGAGGTTTTCCAGGTGATGTTGCGAGAAGGGGGGTATCTATGACCCTGTTACATTGGTTGCTCGCTGTGATACTAATTAGACTGGGTGTACAAGTAGGAGATGGGACGAACTCACATGGGCAAGATGTCTAAGATGCGATCTTGAATGCATGGTGGTCTGCGAACTTGTTTACATAGAATGCTCGGAAAGCATCATATGAGTTGTAGTGCTTGAGGTTGCGTGAAATGTTCTGTGTTCCATAGACTGGGATGAGATGCGCGGCGCGGTAAATAGAATCGATATGAATAATCCCAACAGACTGAGAATTGTCCGAAGGGGTGACAATCCACATCCCAGTGTCCTCATCAGGTCGATCACCGGCTTTGTCGAACCAGCGCACAACAGCGCATGGGTACAGATTTCCTTCAAATGTGAAGGAGAAAAAACACATTACGCGGGCTATATCCATGCCTCCCATCCCTTCAACGTCTGCATCTGTGTTAACAAACACACAGTCATACCAGGGTGCTTCATTTCTCCAAACAGGACAGGCACGGATATGCTCTCGTCGCATTCCTCCAATCCCACTGCGGTCGCTGGGTGCGTAGAACGTTGAACATGCGGAGTTGAAGACTTCGATTTTGTTGTCAGGTCGAGGACATGCTGTGAGTGGGACCTCGGAGGCAGAGCGCTGGTCATTTGGGTACAGTTTTTCGAATAGAAATCGACGGAGGATAGTAGAGAGATGGCGAACGGCGAGTTCTGCGGATAGCGCAGGTAGAGTGTGTGCACGTTTGCGTTCTGCGTCATATCAAAGATTGTATTAGAGATGTCTACAATAAATGAGCTAACTCACGACATGTCTTGGCCAACTGAACGTGAGCTTGCACCAGCATTGGGCTGTCATCAATTTCGCCCTCTTCATTGTCACCCAGTATTGTAACACCCGCCTTGGAGAGTAGCACCGTGCTATCCTTGTTCAACTCATCATGCCGGTCAGTCTCAGACACTGTATTTAGGCGTAGATGTTCTATGTTAAACGTCAGTTGATGATAAATATGTATAGCGCTAGAAACTCACTCAATTTCTCAAGTGTTGCTGACAGGCAGGTACCGTTCAACATTCCACGGCTCTTGAAGTCAACCCGCGCCACTGCAAGCTTATCAAGGCGCTGATTGGTCAACAACATTTGACCGAGGGCCTTGTAGCGACTTGAGCGTCTCCAAGGCTCCTTGATGTTACAACAACGTTACATGAGTCCCCTTGCCACCGCGCCCTCTGCCACCAGCACGGCTACAGACGATACCCGGGCCTCACCTGCCCTTGATAGAAGAACACAGGATAGAACAACGGACCGATATAGAAGAGAACTCCGGAAGATGCCGGATTAGATAAGCGGTCTGGACTGCTATGACGACATAGGTCTAGAAGACCTATTTATGATATCAAGATAGAAGGCAAGCCTCGTGTTGCCTCGCGTACTGATAGAAGGATGCCTCGTGCTCGGTATCTCTGACTCGATAGATAAGCACTTAGAACCCAGCTTCAGGCTGAGCTTAGATACGATAGAGTAACCTTATATAAGGTCGACGATTAAAGTAGATGTTCCTTACTTTAATCTACTTGGTCCCTCGATACTAGAACCTTGTAATCTCTACTTGGTTTTCCCTTGAAACCTCTTGTCTCGCATAAGGCTACCTTGCCTGACATCCGGCTCGTACCTTCGGAAGCTTGTCCTCATCGACCACGAACCTTCCGTCTGTAACCGCTATCATCGCCCTACAAGGCGTACGCAACTTCTGCTCTTCTGTGGAGGCCGACAACCCTCAGCACTTGAACGTCGTCTTCTCGACCTTGCTGTTGTAGATCCCATCCAAGTCCGCATACGACCTAGTGTCGTAACAAAAGATTAAAGTCTTCACGCACGTCACCATCTGTGACATCCTGAACGCACCTGCCTCCCACCGGAGCCTGTAGAACCAGAAGATCCGAGATCTCAGATTGCACCGGCCTGACCAGTCGAGGAACCTAAAAGAACCGCTGTCACAGTAGAAGACTTCCTGCAGGAACACTACGAAGAAGGATAAACCATTTCCAGCATGGCAACATCCACCAGAAACACCTCTGCCGCTGCGCACCTCACCGGAAAGGAAACTCGCCTCTGCTTGCGCGAGAAGAAATGTTTTGTGTGCCACGACATCGGCCACAAAGCCGCGGGCTGTCCTCAATGGACCCAAACCCCACGGAGAAAGATGATCGAAGAAGAACCCCGCTTGCGCACCATCAAGGTGGCCGGGACGACGAATGAACTACGGGTGAAAGCCACCCTGATCTCCAGAAAGAGAACTGCCCTGAGTCCGACTACCATGATTATAGATTCGGGGGCATGCGAGTCCTTCGTTCATGAGGACATCATCGCACAGCACAACATCTCGTTGCACCAGCTTGAGCGACCCTTAGCGCTCTCGAACGCTGACGTATCCAACTTCGGAAAGAAGCCGATAGAGAGGTATTGCATCCTCACCTTCCAGATCGACGAACGGGTAATGACAGAAAGGTTCTACCTTGCCGAACTTGCTCCTAAGGACAAGTTCTTGCTCGGACTCCCTTGGCTTCGCAACCAGAACCCCGCCATCAATTGGATGACTGGCACGGTGACTCTCAAAAGCACCGCAGACTCCCGAAAGAAAGAAAGAGAGATCGATTCTGATCGGAAGAAGAACGGCAAGACGCCCCTCTTCCAGAAGAATGTAGAAAAGAAAAGAAGAAGATCGGTATCCCCGACGACGAACCCCAGAACCCCCAGAACCGCTAGTGCTTCTAACAGCCTAGCTCCAACCACGAAGATCGCACCGGTCCCTGAGGAACCGCAGTATTCAAACTCCTCCACGATCGAACCACGGCCCGCGAAAACCGTGTTGAAGAAAGATTCGCTGCCAAGAATAGACCTTGCAGCTAAACGCTACGAACAGAAGACACCGGCCACTGATCCGGAGACAACTCAGAAAAAGACTTCTAGACCGGCTTCGATATTCGACCACGCTTATCCCGAAAAGCCACCTACGAAGAAGATTGTACCTGCTCTTCAGCAGACGAAAACTGTACCGGCTGTTGAGCCGATGAAGATAGATCCCGTACCCGCCCGATATGAATTCTCGGCGGAGCCTGCGCCTGTCCTTGGGAAGGGACGCGCAGTGATGACAGAAGAACCGCCTGTTTCCAAGGCGCGTAGACTGGAACCCGAACCAGCCCAAATACGGATGGAAGAAAGATTTGTATTTTCCGGAGAACCGATATCCGTTCTCGGAAAAGGAAGAGCGGTTCAAACCGCAGAACCACCTGATGCCAAGAAACTCAGGTTTTATGAAAGTCCGGCTGATGATTCCGACATCGCCGATGAACCACCGAATTCCCTCAATCTTTCCACGACGTCCGGGGAAATCCCCACTGAATATTCCGATGACGCCATGACGCTTTCACGCGTTGCTATCGACGAAGGACCCAGTTTCGTCCGATTCACGGACCTTGAGAGAGAGGAAGACGATGATGATGAACTTCCACAGTTCGTGCGGATGGTAGATCTTGAAGGAAACGATCTCGACTACGTCGGCCCTGATCCGGGCTTCGACTTCTAGAAGTTGAATATAGTCGGTGACTATATGGCTTAGGAAGGGGGTAAAATCCTCGAATTTGCTTTTATTCTCCACACTCCCGACTCCGACCACTTCTGATCCACGACTTCGACTTTTACGATAAGTCCGGAACGACTTTAAACTACCGAACCTCCGGCATGAGGTTAAACTGCACGATGGTCCGCAACGACCTAAAACTATGCACGTCCGTAACTGACGTAAAACTATGAACTGAAGACTGCCCTGTCTCAGTAGATCGTCCGAGATGACGTAAAACTATCGGACAAAGGACGAACTCCGGAAAACTCCTGCAAGCTTCGGAACCCCTTATCCACTGATCTCTTCGACATACCTGCGTAAAAAGAACCACGATCTTAAACAAAAGGCTGAAGAAGACCCCCGCGTATCCCATGCATAGAACCTTCGATATCTGATGTGAACATCTAACAAAAGATAGAAGAAGAAGATCCTCCGGAACGAGGCTAAACTATCACGAGACGAACTCCACGGAAACTCCTGCAAGCCCATGGAACCCTCTAGAACGATGATCCAATGATAATCAACAAAGGATCGATCACCGATAAAAACCATCACGGCAATGACCGCCACCCTCTGATGAAGGACCTAGTGTATTAAACAAAAGGTTACGAAGATCGCACCTATCACGGCACTTTCCCTCTGATAGCGACGACCCGCACCTCGTGTCAAAATAACGAGAAGATCCTCTGCCTCATGGCATGATAGAACAATAGACATGATAACGACGAAGATAAGTTGAGATTGAATCGGAGCTTGGATTGATCTGGACGAAGGTTATAAACCCTCTCGATCCTCGAACATCTCCCCATCGAACCTCCATTATATCATGACGAATCCCATCGACGACAACTCTGTCAGAACTGCACTGAAGGACTCCGACTACGGAAGAGTCCTCAGGATGATTGAGAACGGCGCCTTCAACGAAGCCGTGATCCTCACCCCAGCGTACTCACGAGTTATTGACGATATACTCGGTGAACAAGACGCCAGACTTGCAGCAGGCACATCGCTAGCCGTCTGCATTATAAGAACCACGAAGCTACTGGAAGACGTAGCCAATCGTGTCGACCTCGATGAAGACGTGAAGAAACTCGCCGTCTTGCATCTCCAGAAGCGGATCAGACAATTCGCACTCCACCTACTCCCGCTCGACTTCGTAGACATTGCCAATAGAGCTGTCAAGAACGTAGAAGGAAGCGATAATGAAGAACCCCGCCCGATACGCCCGCTTAGAAAAAAAGCGGCTATCCCAGATCGTACCCGCTTAGCGTACTGTAGACGCTGCGGAAGGGAAGGACATCAGTTTAGGAAATGTCCAGATTACGTTTGTTGCATCTGCGATGAACTAGGACCTGACCATCTGTCCATCCACTGCCCTCGACTCAACGGACGCGTTGTCCTCCAAGAGTTTAGAGATGACGAGAAGTTCTTTGAAGTTCTCGTAGATTGGGAGCACAACCACAAGACACTCGCGGATCTTGAACTTCGGTATCCCGCCGAACTTTCCCCTGTGCCAGAAACTCCCGCCTCCTTTACCCCTTCCACGTCACTCACTCCTTTACCGACGACACCGACGATGGAAGACCCCCGATGAACACCGGATTTAGATTGTACGAAGTCGGTGACTTCGACCGTAGTAGTGGGGTAATGTTACAACAACGTTACATGAGTCCCCTTGCCACCGCGCCCTCTGCCACCAGCACGGCTACAGACGATACCCGGGCCTCACCTGCCCTTGATAGAAGAACACAGGATAGAACAACGGACCGATATAGAAGAGAACTCCGGAAGATGCCGGATTAGATAAGCGGTCTGGACTGCTATGACGACATAGGTCTAGAAGACCTATTTATGATATCAAGATAGAAGGCAAGCCTCGTGTTGCCTCGCGTACTGATAGAAGGATGCCTCGTGCTCGGTATCTCTGACTCGATAGATAAGCACTTAGAACCCAGCTTCAGGCTGAGCTTAGATACGATAGAGTAACCTTATATAAGGTCGACGATTAAAGTAGATGTTCCTTACTTTAATCTACTTGGTCCCTCGATACTAGAACCTTGTAATCTCTACTTGGTTTTCCCTTGAAACCTCTTGTCTCGCATAAGGCTACCTTGCCTGACATCCGGCTCGTACCTTCGGAAGCTTGTCCTCATCGACCACGAACCTTCCGTCTGTAACCGCTATCATCGCCCTACAAGGCGTACGCAACTTCTGCTCTTCTGTGGAGGCCGACAACCCTCAGCACTTGAACGTCGTCTTCTCGACCTTGCTGTTGTAGATCCCATCCAAGTCCGCATACGACCTAGTGTCGTAACACTTGACAGCTTTGATATGCTTGGTTTCCGTGATTGACGAGCAAAGGCCATTAGGCGCACCGAAAAGTCGGATAAGTAGGATATAGTGAGAAGATGAGTGTTGTTGAGGGAGGGAGAATGTGGGGGTGACGCCCGTTGACTTAAATATTTCCCTGTACTGATGGAACCGGTCAAGAGCCTCTTGAATTTGAGCTAACGTAGATTCTGTGATAATGTTACGCCGAACGAGATAGCAAAATTCAAGAAATGCGCGAAACGAGCGCACCACGTCTGTTGGGACATGGCCTTGAATGGCAGGAAGGTAAACCTTCATGAGTGCCTTCGAATCATCGCCCGTCCATTGTTTGAATCCTCGGCCTTCCGGGAAACGTCGAAGGCCTGAAAATGACGCGACTGCAGCGATCCTTTGATAACATGAGCTTTGTTAAGCATATTGAATTGAGATAAAGTAACGTACCTTCGATCTATATCATCTTGAATTCTCTCTGCTTCTTTCTCACCGTGCACGAGTCTCAAATATTTACCGACCCATGTGACCAAGTGATCCTTGAACATTCCTTTGATTAGTTGGTGCAGAAGGTCTGGCGCGATAAGTTCATGGATGTCGCCTCGAGGAAAATTGTTTGTAAAAGGCTAGAAAAGCCTGAATTTCAATTGCGAGAGAGAAAAGATGCGTGGGGCTTACCACAAGGTCACTGACAATCCCATACTCTAGCCATAGAGCGCCGTAGTCTATCTCTTCAACGAGTGCCTCTGTATGGTCGCGACACCGACACAATGACTCGGCATCTAAGTCGTTACGGTGAGACATACATCTGTTTAATAGTAGTAGTGAGGCAAAGGGATATTAGAAATAATTTGAGGGACATACCTAGGACACCAAAACTGCACTATACAGGCTAACAGAACCTGCTCTTCATAATCCGCGATATATGGTCCAAGACCATAGATTACACGCCGGTAGTGGCCATCGCCAAAGCGCACGACCTCTGGTTTTGTCATGCCGGGCTTTAGGTTCTCGAGGATCTTGGCAAGAGACGAATGCAAGAGTTGCCGGCGATATTTTCGAAACCGTGGGTCAGAGGCATGCTCCTGTGTAGCTGTTCAATTGAAATTAGCGCAGAACAATAATAATAGCGTGAAACTTACTTTTTGGCATGGCAAGGAAGCCAATAATGGCAACAGCATCACGATGTGCGTGTCGAACATTGTTTCGAACATTTCCGATAGATACATAGAGGGGATAATAGTCATTAGCACCAGTTGCCACTGAAACCGTTGTCTTGTCACTCCCAAGTATGACTGGCACAAATGTTGAGCCAAGCGTTTCGGGATCTTCAGAAATAATATCCTACCAAAGTGTCAGCATGCATACTAGCTACAGAAATAAAAAGAGAACATACCACTTGGTTCCAAGCCCAGTCGCCGGACATGAAGTCCTGCCATTGGCGCTCGTCACTATCAGTTGAGTACTCGCGGTGTCATGCATGGTATGTGATTCATACCATGTCAGATATATATAGAGACTGATAAGGGAGATATGAGAGACTATCTAGCCCTCTGTCACTAAGTTACTTCTCCATTTTTCCTTTGATTCATTGTCTTGTATTTTATTTCTCACTTTTCAGGCTTATTTTACCTTGTATTTGTATCAAGCATGTGACCTTCTGTTTATTTCTCATTGTTTATTTTTATTTGGCTTCTTTCAGCCACCAAGTTTTGTATCTCTATTTATTTTTGACTGTTTATTTTTATTTGGCTTCTTTCAGCCACCAGATTTTATTTGTCATCACATCATGTGACTGGGAAATATTCTGGTTTGTAACATTATTTAAGCTGACTCAACATGTCTAGTCATGATTGGTCATGCTTTGTAACAACATTTAACATGACTCAACATGCTCAGTCATGGTTTGTCATGGTTTGTAATTTCTTTGTAAGATTACACTGTATTTGTAATGTACTTAGTAATAAGCTGATTCATCACCTGGTTTGTAAGCCACATTCTTACCAATCCATCTGATTAATCATGCTTAGTAAGGGGGTTCCCAAAAGGTATAAAAGGACCCCATTTTCACCCATGAAATACAATCCTCCCACTTGAACTCTTGTCTCAAACCGTGTGAGATCACTAAGACTTAAAAGTGCAGGCCAATATAAGTGCCTTGAGGTAACATCTAAGATATCATTATCTACTCTAAAGTTATATACTACCTTACAGGGGTTGACTATATAACTTTCGTTATCGTTATTCTACTCTAGGTTATATACTACCTTACAGGGGTTGACTATATAACCATTGAACAGCTCTCATTCTAAGCTTTACGTGTATACATAAGACTCTCTCTTTCAACGGAAAGTGAGACACATATCTAAGGACAACAAAGTTGAAACAGACTTTCATAGGTTGAAACACGACCTACTAGGCTGAAACAAACCTAACAAATTATCCAGAACACAGAACATTCCACAGCACTTCGTATAAGACTACACAAGAAGAGGACAACAAACTAAATCCTCCCAAGAACTCACCACGTTACCTCCCACGAAGTAGAAAAGTCGGAGACCGTGGACTTAAGGACTGGCAAGAAGTCTTCACCGTGTATAATTGTGTTGTCATTATACACAACTTTCATATAAGACCCTTAAGTAACAAGACAGCGGTAGGGCCAGTAGTCCATTTCTGTTGCGTATTCTGGATTCGCCAACATGTTATGAATGACCTCATGGGGATCGCAGTACCAGATGTCATAAGGTTGATCCATCCAGGGTGGTACGTCGTGTGCCGGCTTCTCCCCAGTATACTGGACCTTGAAAGATTGCCATTTGATATCGCCTACCGGTGTACTGTCGATAGTTTTATACAAATCACGGCAGTCTGCAAATGGTGGCTTGTCATTGTGCTTGAGGAGAGTTGCGGCCCAAAGATCCAATAATATGTTGATGTTCCCGGCAGACATTTGGTTGCGCGTGTACAGGAATTCTGCGGTCTCGAATTCGACACGACTCCGGTACGGGGTCCAGTCATCGGGTGACTTGTCTGGAGGTGGTATTGGAGGCGCTCCATCTTCAAGAAACTGCCCAGTTGCATCACAAGGACGCGCTTATCAACACTTGCATTAGTTTTAATCGATCAAAAACATTAAGAAACGTACCGTTTAGTTTTGAGTGAAAGTTGCGGTATAATTTATCACATGGCCCCCAAAATTCGGTGTCGACGTTGTCTGGGTTGTCAGGCTCACCAAATGACTGACCCAGGTCAGGGGAACCTGCAGGAAGGTCATATTCACCTGGGGAGAAATCATTGTGGTCAGCGGTGAAATTATCGTCCGGTAGCTCTTCAGAATCGTCTCCAACTGTAGTGGTATGCGACACTGTGAATGTTCTGTGCGCAGAGTTCCAATGTTTTTTTCGGCCTGCCTGAGTCTTGAAGAAGTGCACACATTTTAAGTAGCCACATGGAATTTGAAGGGCATTGTGATCCCTGCGAGACATGGTAAATGGTAGCGAGAAAGTACTTGATGATGTGGCCGTTGGAAACATGTAATAGTGATATTAAGTTTGAACTATAGACGCTGCTGTAACAAATCTGGGTTAGTGAGAAAGCGGTGCAATAGTCGGCCTATATGTTGGGGTGAGACTTACGACTTTTTTCAGTTCCAAACCACCGCTCTCGCTCCAGCACTAAGACTTCATCGTTGTCTCCCTCATCTCCTTTGTGATGTCTACTGCAGCCACAGAAACAACCCGTCGCACCCATCCATCAAATGCCTCTACTCGACCTGGTAAGGTAGTGCTGGAGACACAGGTCAAGAGGCGTTCCAAGGCACAAAAGGCTGCTGACGACCTCGCCCTCAAGGAAGCGAAGGAAGCGAAGGAAGCTCTATTCAAAAAGGGACTTGAGCGCCTCGCTCACATCGAGACTGAGATGGAAAAAAAACAGGGAGAAGTGCTCACCAAGAAGGCCACCCCCGTTCGGCCTAAACCAAGGGCCCGAAAGGTGATGAAGACGGCTGTAGTAGAACATGGTGATCATCAGGGTGACAGCATGTTAGATGACTTACCAGAGGCCAATGAGATAGACAACCACCAGAAGACCCCTACTGAGGATATGGACGATGGACCTGCTACCACAGGGAAAGGGAAGAAGAAGGTGGTAGGGAAGAAAGGTGGTGCAAAGATGTTGATCCGTGATGCCATCAGTAACGTGCAAAAGAAGCACAACGAGGAGTCATCGTCGAATGTGGAAGGTGATAGCATCAATAATAAGGTACCACGTGCTGATGGGAAAGACACGCCATTGATGTGAGATTCTTCTCTCACACAATCATGATGTTGCTCCTCACCGAATCAACTTTGTTTTTCCTTAATCTTACTTCCAGTATCAATGCGACCGCTCAGAAGCTCACATTAGGTGGCCGAGTGACCAACTGGGCTTTAGCAATCACTGAGTACGAAAAGCCGGAACCATCACCCCGTGCATCCAGCCTTTCAACTCGAGAGCCTCCCTCGACTATCTTTTCACACAACACTGCTTCCTCTATAGCAACTTCGGCCACTCAGCCCCCGACTCAGATTCCTGCGGCTCAAACCAAACACGTGACTGACGATGCTCTTACTGGTGCCTTCAGAGACGAAATTGATGATTTGTTGGAGTATGAGGCTACTTGCGAGGAGAAGCAAGACAAAGGCAAAACTAAGGTAAGTGGCAATGATTTATTGGTGCCAGCGTTTAATTCCTTGCTTAGCAGGTCGTCTCAATATTTGATGAAAACTCCGACTTTGATGAGCCTCAAGCACGCCAAGGACTTCTGCAATATGATGACTCAGAGCCTGAGTTATCGCAGGAGCCTAGGGCTCTGTTCACACAGGCACCGAACCTGAAATCCTCCAAGCGCAAAGCTAACGAAATTCTTGTCTCAGCCGAGGTGTCAGAGGCTGAGTCTATGGTGTCCAATTGGTCCATGGAAGTTGAAGGCGTCAACGACCTGATCATGTGTGCTGATGAATCATCTCAGCCTGAACCTATTGTGGTGACAAAGGAGAAGGTTTCGCATACAACAACCTCGGTAAGGATAATGACTATATCACTGCTCATTCTGACACTTGTACAGACGTCTGTCACCACTTCTGTTGCCGATAGTGAGCCGCCTGCTCAAAAAAAGGCCAAGATTGAGCCTTCTGCTGCATCAGTTCGCGGTGTATCTGCCAAGCTCAAACGCCAACAGAATGTGCCGGTGGACACTACGCCAGAGCACATGAAAGCACGTGGTGCCTATCGTACAGTTGACTTACCTGCAGCCATGCAGGCAGACCAGCGCTGGACGAAAAAATATCTCCCTACCATAATGCTGTGGGCTGGAAGTTATGAAGACATCTGGGTTATCCCAGACGATGTTCTTCTCCATCACGCTCAGCTCATTTTCGATGCAGTATACAAAGATCTTAATATTGTTCTCGTTCACAATGGTGTGGTACATTCGCTTGTAAGTCCCCTGTTATATCCAATTTTATTTATTAATACTATATCGATCATTAGACTGCACAGCGCATCTCAGAATGGCGCAGTAATTTTGGCTCAACAGCCATAGTCATTGTCATGGACTTTATGACACGTAATCCTGACTGCCCTCCTAGCAATATGGCAACGTCCCTTGTCCACAATTGGGCCTTCTTATATGAGAACCCTGGTAGTCCATCTCCTCTCACAGCTTACCGCTCTCCCTTCATCTTACAGCTGCTTGGCATGGCACACCTCAACGCCATCAAAGGGTATGTGGAGGTTCCCTCCTTCGACATGCATGAGCTTGTGACGAGCAGGATGTCACGGGTTCTCGCCCTCTCTGCTGTAGCGGTGAGTTCGATTTAAAATGGCTTATTCACACTATTTTTTTTCAAGATCGAGCATGCCCTTGGGTTGATCAAAAATAAACAACTCAAGGTTCAGGATGTTTTGTCGTCCGCATCACGCAGTAAAGTGGCCATCAAACTACCGAAGGTTCTCAACAAAATGACGGGGAAAGAGACCAATGTTCCATTTTTATTTTCGGCGACTCTCTGGTCCAAACCAACCAAGGCGTTTATCAAGTCGATTTTGAGCAAGCCTGCTGGGTATGTGGAGGCCACCATAGAAATGGCACGCACTACAGCAAATGATGCCACTGATACGGCATCGAGCTTGCTCGATGATGAGGAGTCGGACGAGGACGAGCAAGCTATGATTTGTGAGCATGGACCGAATCATCTAGGCTTACTCTCACTGACAACCGGGCCCCTGCTGCAGGATATCGTTTTTGTAGCCGTAGCCATTCAATTTGCGCTGGAAACATTGTCCCCTGCTACTGCATACTAGTATGTCTCACCTCTGCCAGTCATGTTTTCCGCTATATCATGTTTTCTATTGCGCTCACTTTTTTGCTCGTGTCGTTACTTAATTTTACGCTTATCACACTTTCCAGTCGTGTTTTCCGCTATATCGTGTTTTCTATTGCGCTCACTTTTTTGCTCATGTCGTTACTTAATTTTATGCTTATCATGCTTTCTATGTATGCTCTTTTTTCCATTATTGAAGATTTGTGTCGCTTTTTTTAAGTGCAATAAGCGTGAAATAAGCGAAAATCCAGACGAAGAGTGGGCTTAATTAAGTGGCTCCCGCTTTTTCACTCAAATGACTTTCATGTCCCTTTTCACGTAATTAAGTGACAAATAAAGTGAGATAAGCAACCGGTAGTTTTCCTGATGCAGCTTCAGCACTGGCTGTGCAGATCAAGCACATAACCATGACAATTCATCCTTGGGCATCACGGTCATATTATCCCGCAAACTTGCATTCCTGCGTAGTAAGTTCTTCATCTCCAGATTCTCCACTGATCTCTCAGTATTGTGTTTCATAGTCATGCTCTCAACCAAGTCTCCTGTATATTGTGACTGGTGCAATTTGATTCTTGGTGTCTATCCCCTGGCACTGTTCAAGTGGATCACATTATGCAATCCTTGTCCCCAAATGTCCCACATATGCTTTTAGACATCGTCACCGCGCTAGCCAAATGGCAATCCTGTTCACACCTTTCCAACCTTTTCCCTGATTTCCTGGCTCTAGCTCCCCATAATCCAGAGAAGGTGTCTCCTAACCGTGTGGTGCTTGAGGCATTTTCCCCCTCCGCCACCAAAAAAATCATCTCTCAGACGTCTATCGTTGCATCTGCCGGCTGTGGATGACATGATCGTGCTTCGGATATATTCTAGTCCTATGACCGTTGTTCACCCAGGCAGTTGACTCCTCTTAAATTCTATCATTATCAATCACTATAGGAATGTTCAACAAACGATGAACCGCCGGGGCTACGGACAGGACTAGCTTTGCGCTGTCATGTTACGTAAGTCCTATGTCGCAGTTATTGCACAGATTGTTGCGCATGCTATGTGCGATGCCTTGTAAACAAGGGCGAGCTTGCGCTGACAAATGCGAACATTAGCCCAATGTTCACATATGTCAGTGTAAGGTCGCCGTTATAGGACGTACACAATGTCCCGCATCACATGGTAAGCTATTGTCATACGATATGACAAACTACAATATTTACCTGCAGGTAACCCATTAGAACGTTGAGGATCACGGCACCCTCCACCTCCACCTACCCTCGTTCTATATCTGTGAATGTTGACTCCATCCCCAAATCAAGAACGAGGATAATGAAGCCTGACTGGACCGGCCTTGTTTTGAAGTGAGTAAATATGAACCTTCCAGATCTACCCACTTCAGCACAAGGCCGGCCCTCTTCGAATTTATATCCTGCAGCACACAGTAAGTCAGTGATTATATTTCACTAACATGATATATAACATTTACCTTCGGAAAACCATAGAGCAACTACAAGTTTGCGGCCAGCGCGAAGTTGATCAAGTTTAAGACACACCACCCGAGGGACGCCTAAAGCTTGATCACTCCCACGTCGGCATACTATTTGTGGCGATGTCTGAGTACCGGAGGCTTGAGAAGACCGTCCTTGAGGGGGCTTGCAATAGTTCCATTTCACAAGCTCCCCCACGGCCAATCATCCTCAACTACTCCTATAAGCCAAATGGTAGGTCGAGTGAAGCAAGAGGGGTCGGAGGTGAATGGGTTCACAAGTTATGCTGGTGGCGACCTTATATACGTATCGCAGGTGTGAATGTATTGTTTTTGATTCATTGTTCGCTGCAATGTTTCGCTACGCCTCAGAGTGAGACATTTGCGCAACTGTGTCGTGGCTAAAACACAATGGCGATCGTCTACTGGCAGCCCAGTGACTCAAAAGGTTTTACATCGACAATGAAGCGTCATTCTTGTATGATTTAATCACAATATCCATAAGTTGGCGATGTCTGGCTGGTTGGAAATTTCTCAACAAGATCTTGACGAGTTTCATATGTCTTTAGCCAAGCGTAGCATCGAGCATCATACGATGACAAGGTCCCGAGTCATGCATTCACTTACAGTCTTAATTGATCATCAAATAATAACAAGACTAGAACATCAAGACACCAAGAGAATCACATGTACATCTAGTCCAATTGCTTGCCTGCTGAGAGAACTGAATCGCTGTGCCCGTGAGTAGATGGTTTAGACGACACGAAAAATATGACAAGTCTAGAAAACGGGCACGCAAGCCTCTGAATCTTCCGTCGCATGCACGGGTGACTTGGCGCTTTCTTCTGCTTCACTACACATAGGAGACGGATCGCCACGTTCACTATGATCGTGGGCAAGTTGGTTGTGTAAGCCTGTTTTGATGCATCAAAATATGACATTAGGGCCTGACTGATGGGACGAGATCGGCTTGCGTGAAAGTCGCGGTCAAACGTAACACAATTCCAGGGTTCAACATTACCAAAAACGAACAGTTACGGACGTCAGACCTGGGCTAACCAATTTTAAAAAGCTCGCAAGCACTTTGCGAGCGACTTTTCAACTTGAACGAATCCGCATTTTGTGCCAAATCTCGTTCAAGCCTCAAGCTCAATTGTCACCAATACTCCTCTTCAGCAAGATAAGCTACGCAGGCGTCACTCACAGTGAACTGTAAACATGCGCCGTGTATGCTACGTTCTGCACAAACTGCTGGCATTGTTTCGAACCATGGTGATCAGGTTTTCCAGACAAACTCTACACCCATATTATGTTTTGCAGCGTATAATTGGCACTTTGACTTCCAGATTTATGCATTCAAGTGATACACACGCGAGTAGCAGCACTGGTCGGCATAGGCATCAGTGCAGTGACACTGATACTTCATCAGTAGCCATCCTCCCAAGCCTCTGCCACCCCTCCGAGTCCAGACACTCAGCAAGCCAGCACTCGGTACACACTCGCGCGGGCGACTCGCTTACCGAAGAAGCCGAGTCTTACCATGTTTCTGTGTCCATTACCCCTTCGTTGCAGGACAGTACCCCCCTCATTATCAAGCCGATGACTGCAAGTGATGTTCAACGTTATAGTAAAAATTCGTTCTCAAATTTAAGCCTTGAGTTTAACGTTCGTTTAAATCCCACCCAGAATTTCATCCCGCGAATCATCGGCAGAGGATAGATACCGGTTTCCAGATCTCACCAGGCCAAAAGGATTTTTCGGTATTGTACGTCAATTCACATACCGTCTAAATGTGCGACATGAATGCCAACTTGCTTCCGGCAGTCCAGACAATTTCACAGCAGGCGATATCACTTGGAATTGTCAGATTCATCCGCATGGCACTCTGTACTTCTCCAGCGAATTGGTTAGTTTGTCTCCAACGTATCTGTTCACTTATTCACTCCCTCAGTTGATGTGGAAAGACGCGGATATGGAGACAACCGAAGTTGAAATTACGGTGTACACAGACGCCGACGTACGCGAACAGTCGAACTCTGATGCAGTTGCTTCTTGTATGAGAACGCTCCTTGAGCAAGCGCAACTCGCAGGTCACCTTGAAGGCATCCTCATGGAGCTCACCGTTGATTTATACACAAACGATAGTGGGGAACTAGAATGCAAGTACTATTTTGTCGCACCTGATCGGCGGATTCTGTTTTGGGAAGACCATTTTGAGGCGAAGCATTTGTTTGGCGGGGTCAAAGGCATTACGAGCGGCCATATTAGTGCGTTTTTTTCTTTTCCTTTTGTTCTAGTGACACTACACAACCGTTATATAGAATATGCCATGGAGGCTGAGTTTTGGTGAGCTATGCGATTGAGGTAATATTTTCACCAGCCGCAAATGAACAGCCCTGAATTATTTTTCCTCAGATCATACGCATTCCTCCCACTTATGAGGTTCAGGATGCACCGGGAGCTGTATCCGAGCGACTGCAAGATAACTACTGAACTTCACCGCGAACTGCAGGCAATGATCCTCCATGCCTATACCGGTGCGTCTCTCGCGACGTGTTAACCGTATTTGCTCACAACTTTGTCGAGTAGATACTATCTTTTCAGAAATATCATTAGCTCCTTTTGACACAGATGAGCTCCAGCGAGCTCTGAATATTGTCGATTATTTAAACGGTGATATCTGTTCATACATCATACTGAGCATGGTTTTTGATCCCAAGTTGAGGCATCGTAAACGAATCTGATTCGACAATAAACGATGGATTTGATTCAACTACAAATGACCAATACATATGGGCATACGGTACGGATACTGCTTGCTTGATGCTGTTTTTTCTTACAATAAGCCTCTAGCTCGCTTAATGCGAATGTTCAGTATGGTGGTCTCATGGACGCCTT
The DNA here is from genome assembly GCA_016647645.1 of Suillus variegatus. NCBI lineage: Eukaryota > Fungi > Basidiomycota > Agaricomycetes > Boletales > Suillaceae > Suillus > Suillus variegatus. Next base: position 46,015 of record JABBWF010000157.1, read on the forward strand.
CATCCAGATGCGGCTGACCTTTCTTCCCAGCTCGAGCTAGGCTCTCTAATTTTTACGGTGAAATAGGCACGAGGCTAGGTACAGATCACATTTGTGACAACGACAACTCTATGGAAAGAAGACCGATAGTCAAGCTTTTCAACTTCGTCGTCCTTTTTGGCTCTCCGTCCACGCATGTCAAACAAATTGACAGCGTCTGGGTTGACCAATCTGTCAACCGCCCGCGGTGGAAAATGTTCATGAATAGGTTGACGGGCGAGTGGAGTGGACTAGCCATCTATGTAAGCTGCCGAAGCTAAATAGTATTTCCATTGTAAGCATTAAAAATGGACAGTCGACCGTCATGTTAGCTGTGGACATCAGCTTCCTCGCAGTGCCAGTGATCGGTCAACAACCTTCGGCACAAATCGCATTATACATCTCGTCGCTCTGCTCGGTAGCTTCGCTGGTCGTCTCTGCTCTTCTTGCGCAAAGCGGTGGGAACAAAGACAGCATAAACAGAGCAGTACACTTAACGTTTTATTCCTTATCGTACGACTGACTTAGCTGGTCAAGACGGCATTCATGACGCGCATGACTCAGTCACTTCATGGCAAAGAGAACCTTGCCATCATCTTCAGCTTACCATATGCCCTTGTTATTTGGGGGTGAGTACCTTTACTATTTACAAAGCGCTGCGTGAGTGTTTCTCGCTGACAAATTAAAATTATGCAGGATGGTTTTCTTTTTCCTAGCGCTGTCGCTGGTGATTTTCCTATCTGCTGATGTCACGACGTGGTGCACTGTGGGGCCAGCTTGGTTACTCGTAGTCGGGTTTATTGGCTGGCCAGTATGGGCAGCTAAAACACCACCAATTGGACAGTGGATATCCTCTTTGTGGATGGGAAGTGAAGACATCAAAGCAGTAGAGACTGCAAATGAAGCCTAGTGAGAGAAAGTGTCAATAGCATTGTTACTAGCTTGTTTGCGGGTCCCAAATTGATTTGATTGTAGCTTGCCACTAGCTGCAGTGTGTTCTTGCAGTCTAGGATCGATACTAGCATTTCAAACCTACACTTCAAGCTTCACTAGTTGCTTACCATCGAGTTCATTGAAATATATCTCCTTGCAAACCCGGAGAGTCCAGAATTCTTAGTTCATTCCTGAGCACCTACCTGGGTTGGCAAGTCGACAATTTGCATTGAACATATAATGCTGACAGTGGCTGCCGTTATTGTGTCAACGCCGCACTTGGATTGCACAACGAGCAAATAGTATTAACATTGTATCGGTGATACTCTTACTGCTCTGCTTCTATATATCATGACCGAGATCTCCATAATATAATCCGACACCTGAACCGAGCTTGGTCCCCATACAATACACATGCTATATACACTAGAACCAACAAACACCTGACGAGACGCGATCTGAGTGAATCGTGTACGTCAACTTGTATAAATGGACAGTTCTTTAACAGTCTCCAAAGACCAGACTCGGAGAATCTGATCGACAATATCCAAGGTCTCTGTAACTTTGTAAGTACTCGAGTAGTCCATCAGTCGAAAGTTGAAGATTGTTACGGTATGCAGAGGTATGAAAAACTATGAGGGAAAATTTGTGGGTATCTATTCCCGGGACGAAGAAATATACCTGTCATCGACCTTGCTTGGCAAGGTGATTTAGTGACTTGACCCATGCGGTTGCATGTGCTCTGAATCACGTGGCGTCCGGTGGTGAAGTAAGGCGTGCTGTGCGACTCCGAGTCATCCGGAATGGGGCACTGGGCGCAGCTGCAGTGGAAGAGGGTTCAGCTCGAGCAGATACAGGAATCGCGACAGAGAGTGGTGGGGCTTGAGTAGTTGCAGGAATCGCGGGAGGTTTACTAGTAGTAGTAGCTCGAGCCATATCAATATATCGCGGGCATGGACATTTGCAACCCTCCTTCAGTGTCGCATCAGGACTGATCATCAACTGTTTGAATGTTTACTTACTGTAGTGCAACGCTTACGTTGACGAAGTTGGCCGCCTTGCATGCATTTTGCGCACTTCGAAGCCGTGCACGCTTTACTGGGTTTTAGTATGGGTGCCACATACTGCCGCTAAGCAACAACTTGTGTGAGTACATGTCTCTGATATCAATGAGAATTCTTACTTTCAGCCTCATCCGAGAGATCGATAATAAGGAGATCCAAGGAAGTTTGAGACCTTGTCCAACCGTTACCTATAAATTAGAAGTTATGGCGGGTCAATGTCAATCTAAGAACACGTGCTTGCGACACACAGATAGACTCGTAACCAGTCTTTACTTCACGAGCCTAACACGCAGGACGAAATGAGATTTTGGACAGAGACTCTCAGATTCGACGGGTTTCGACTCTCGAGAAGCCCTCAGTCACTGAAGTTCGGATAAAAGGACTCGGAAGGAACTCCGCCTGAAATACACACGGCATAAATTACAACCAAGCAGTGCATTCCCCGGGCTGCAGTGGCTCCATGCTAGGTATACAGACGGAAAAGTTCTGTCAACAGATCTGTGTGATGCATATCCTAGTAATTATAGGTGTGTCTTCTTTTGTTCGTTCACTGTACAGCTTGGGCACTTGCTGTGCGGAATCCAGATCATCAAGCGCCCGACTATCTTTTCTTCCCAATATTCTTATGCATTTTTATCTTCAAGTAGTACTGGCCCCATACGATTGTGCGGCCTTGGCATCTATATGCCCCTCGCGCTGCATTCACGTTGACAATTCAACAGGTTAACATATCCTCCTTCCCCCCTTCATCGTCCTCGATGAGGTGTTGGTCTTTTTCTTCTTCGTCACCCCACTAGCCAAATTGCAATATGGCTATCCTGGTCACATTTTCCTAGTCGTCGTCCAATTGTTCATTCCTGTTTCTTCCACATCTGCAAACTCATACTAGGAGGAACGTGTCCGTGCAGCGTCGAACGAATAAATTGAATACTCTTTGTTTTTTTATCACCACTAACGCCTTATCTACTAGTGAAACGTTCACCAGCTGATCTGTTGGGACGTGTGTTTTTCAAAGGATGTCTTGTGGATAAAATCGACGTTTCAGCTTCAACCACCCGACTTCAGCAGTGCAGCTTGTCAAACATTCAGCCGACATGGCACTGAAGAGAATCCCCCTTCCTACTGCCCAGCTTCTCCGCACGAAGCTGTGGTTCCTTCTTCATGTGCAGAGACCTTCCTGTCAGAGTCTGCACCACAGATCACCAGGTCACCTATTCCTGGGCGCATTCAGTCTTTTGGCACGTTGGACTCTTTGGAAGGCACTCTATGCTACCACTACCGAAACTTTTTATACCATCCTCAGTAGGTGGTACTCTCGTTCAGATGGTCTTTATGGAAGCGACAATGTATCTAAATACGGCTTCTGTAATCATCTTTTTGGTACCCGAAGGTGCATCGTCGTGTATAGGCGCTTTCAATCAATGGACTTCTTCCCTGCAAGCTGTTCACGTCGCATAAACCGAAGGGTTAGTAGCGTACACCTCAACTGTTGCGTTTCTGCAAGTATGATAACGCAAAGGATATATTCATTCACAACATAGGGCAGTCATTCGTCTCCACCGCGAGTTGATGCACTCTGCTGGGCCCAACTCGTCGATAAAGGGGGCCAACATACTTACGCGCATGCAGCATTGATCCGGACCAGTCTCCTTGAAGGAATGAACAATGTACATAATTCTGGCAGCATAATCATTGAGATCTCATCTACATCATTATCAAATTCTTCTCAGCGGTTCGTCTCCGAATACTCCTTCCTCAGTAGGCGTAGGTGAATCACCAATGAATGGCGTCAGGGGTGACAATGGTGGCGAAAGATCAACGGGCAATATATGGTATTCGGAGTCTGTCATTGACCTGCTGCCCATCGTAGAGTCGAACGCTGGGGTCAAATATGTTGTCATGTTGTCAAACAGCAATCGAGAAGACACTGGATTGATCCCCAGATTTGAAGGCGTCCAATCTTCATACAGGCTGTGACGCTGTTGCTCCTCGGGAGTCACGGGAGACGACGGGAATCTGAAGTTAGGCGACACGCTGAAGCCCGATGGTGGATAAGATAGCAGGGGAGATACTTCCTCCATGCAGCCTTCTCTTTCTCTGTCCATTTTCTCCTCCCTGGTCAGCAGAGTAGGATCGATCTGATTAATTCGTACTGGGCTCGACAGTTGAAGACGCTGTAGTTCAGGGGGGAGTGAGTCTGAAATGTTTTCGGGCCACAGAGCGGTCAACCTGTACTGGTCATCCTTCGTGCTGTCTTGGTAGGCTTCTGCTAGAGATGGCAAGTCACCTGGCGTTGAATTAGGATGACTGCACAGGCCCGCGAGGTCCAAACTCAATGGGTCCAAGCCGACGCGAATTTGTCTCAAATGTATGTCGCTGAGGTCTTGTAGCGCTGAATCAAGCAAGGGTGGTCGGGGACGCAAGAGTAGCTTAGAGCTTCGCAAGCTAAAGGATGGTGAAGGAGTGGACGGGGAGTCAATGGAACGGGCAATATCCCCAGTTTGATCGAGTGGGCCTCCGGAAAACTGCCAGCCTGTCTCAGCGGAACTCGACCGGCGGCACAGCGAACCTCGGGATTCCTCGACTTCCTCCTCCTTCAGCTCGTGCGAGGATAACTTCCCCTGGACTAGTGCAATAAGCTCTGGGTTCCCGCTTCGTTTGAAAGTACATGTTGGACAAGCTTTGACGAACTGCGCAGTAAGCTCTTTTGGGACCCACGAGTAGTGCTGGCGGATAACAGCGCAGGTTTTGTCCCGACCGCCGTGGTTGGACTCTTCATGGCAGTAACAAAAGAGTTCATATAGCTGCTCCTGAACGGCGACCGGTCTGTTCTCATGGAGGATGACAACTGGTGCCTCGCTGTCATCGTCTTCTGTGTCGGGCGTACTGAGCGTGAACATCTTGCGAACCCAGAAGCGAAACTGTGGTGTACCGATAGAGCATGCGTCCGGTTGGTGTAGTACATCCCAGATCTTGTCGAACATGCACTGAGATATGAGGGCCTTGTCACGCTTCCGCGGGGACAGCGACTGCAGGTATGCCGTCTCTATGCGTTTGTATTGAGTGTATGTAGGAAATCCAGGTTTGTCCGCCATATCCAAGATTGGTGAGGGAGGGCATTCATTACCGTCATCGGACAGTGCAGGACTGGAAGAATGCACAGTGACAGTAGCTCGCCGCTCGTATGGCTTTGATCCGGAACGAGCACGAGATTTTCGCTTCCGTGAGACAGCAGGCATTACAAAAATGATTGGTGTTGTAGGTTCAAAGAACGTGAAGTAGCTGTGAGGGAATGGTGGTAAATATGACACGGGTGGTGATAAATAAGCTAGCGGCTGACCATGACGCGACTACTCACGTGATCAGAAATCAACAATTTATTTCAATAGGCATCTGTAGTATATACCTAAGGTAAGTATTAAGCAACAGTCGTGAATGTGATGCGGATATGTGCAGGAACCATCAGTAAAATGCGTGTGATGCAAGAATGATATGCAATGAAACAACCCAAATCCCAATAAGCAATGATCCTGCAAGTCGTGAATGTACGGATGACGTGGATAAGTGCTCAACACCCTCCGTTCAATCTATTCTTAGGTACTGTCTGATTATAACTTGGGGAGCTCCACCCAGTGAGATTAAAGTTAGTATAAGCTTCCTTGTACCTGGGAATATTTAGCAAACTTCGAACGTCTTGGTTGGGATAGGGGCTTACGTTTCGATGTAAGTGGCAGTCGGGAAGTCGGGGGGATCACACCCAATGTTGTGCGCATTTGAAGGCTGATAGACGCGAATATAGTCAATCGACATGGTCGCAGGTAACTGGAGGTCCCCGAAATCAATTCCTCCGAAATTGAGTGAGAATCCAAGGTTAGCAATGATATACTACATAGCGTGGTCAATATTTTCATGCTCGCTTGCGAAAAAAGTGGTTATGATATACCATGGGCTCCTGGGAGACGATACGGGCACCAATCTCGGTCTCAGTGTCAGGCCCTAGTCCACTAGAATAGACTGTCCAGACGGCCTCGCCGCCACTAATCCAAGTGATGTAACCAGCGTCAAACCTGGAGATATGTGAGCACAAAGCATAGATTGTGATCTGACTTCTGCAAACCCCGGTTGGTATTCAAACCCGTAGACGCTATAGCAACCCATATCAAGCTCATAGCAATCTTGGTCAGTGAGTGAGAGACCACTAGTAGTTTGTTGATACGCTCCTGCAACGCAACTGTTGGGTACGAATTTGGCATGAAAAATGAGCACGTACCTCCATGGTAAGGATTCAGGACAGTTATGTTTGGATGATAAATCTGCAGATTGTCGGAAGTGTTCAACCATTGGTATCCCGCCTGAGAGTGTCAAGAACAGCCCAATTGGTCATAATCCAGACCTACATTGAAAGGAGCCCATTGTGCTGATTGTGAAACCTTCATGAATTTATTATGAGTCAATGCTGATTGAAACTTGGAGTAAGCGAACCTTGCCAATCCCACCATCAACCGTCGCCTCGAAGATATCGATCTCCGGCGCAGAACGGCCAACATAATTGCCATTTGTACGGACTGGACCAGGATGTGATTCACCAGGGCAGGTACAAGCAGACAGTCGTTGACCAGGCAAATATGACTGCAAAAGATGAATAAAGATCCAGAAAGGCAAATAGTGCAGAGAACTGACCAAGACGCCACCATTCTCAGGATCGCCGTTCTGTATAGCAGCGAGCGGCTTGGATGTCCCAGGAAAAGTTTGATTTGGCAACGTGCCGACATCACAACTGTCGTATGAGTATGGCCACTGAAATAGTCTGATTAATATGACTTCTTCGATAGAGGTTCACATACCAATCCATCTAAACTAGCACCGAAGCCTGCACGACCTTTGGCGATGGTTGGTTTAAACACTCGAAGGGATGAGAAAACAATGCACCAACCTAGATTTCCCATTGTCCAGCTTGATATAAAACATTAACCATGTTCTCATAAAAAATACCAGACTCACACAGCAGGCCAAAGACCACTTTGATAGCAGGTGCTTAGCAAAACGCAATGATCTTATAGCAGCCTACTTACTGGACATTGTTAGATCCCGGCAGGATAACGGAAGCTACCACTCAGTAGTCAGTAGATATCGACAGTAAATAGCGCATATGTAGCTCACTTTCAATGAGGCCACCTGTGAAACAGAATTTATTCCTTTAGATATTATTAGTGTCGAAGGTAATATAGAGTCAAACTCGTTACCATGTTTGGACCTACAAGATACTACATGCCTCAGTATGCCACAACGAGATGATCTTGGCTTACCATGCCTGACCTGTATGTGAGATTGTGGTTTGAAACAGGATCAGCCTTTTCCAGTGTGATTTGCAATGCGCCTCCTTTCGTTGTTACTTGGCTTGGATCGTACCATTCCAAATCATTCTGTCCACATTTTTAGTCCCATACAAGCTATACACACGACCTCCACTGACCGTGCCCCAGTAGTGCAAGTTTGGAGCCTCCCAGTACGGATCGTCTCCGGGATAAAATGACCGTCCCTCAACTTGAAACTCATCAGAGAAAACAAGGTCCCACATGTCGTTTTGGTTCATGTACGATGCCTTCGTGTAGGCTTCCTTCGGAGTATCGACATCGATGACGCCGCGGTTGCCAGGCATCGATGGAATCTGTCCCGTTGCATTGGTGCCACCGAGATTGAATCCACTCTGAGGAGTTGGCTTCTTCCTGGACAGGTGACTAACGATTGGAAACACTTTACCCGATAACATCAGCTGCCGAATCCTGCATGCGTCTAATAGTGAGATGCACTAACTTACCGAGGCTATTGGAGGAATGTTAGTACAAGCATGTTTGTGCAGTTGCGCAAACTTACAATAACATAAGCATCGATGCGACTAAGAGAAATAGGCATCCCAGGTTTGCAATCCCTCGCGCAGTGAAAATGTGACCTCCCTTGTCACTCTTAAGATCACGCTTTGGGTCTGGAGTGTGAAGGTAATCGTCTGGTTCAGGTGTGTCGACGTGCAGAGCGCTCGTGCCCCAGTCTTCGGGATTGAGTTGCAAGGCATACTGAAGACAAATGTCACAAATAGCACAAATTATAGAGACAATTGTTGGCATACTTTGTCGGCGAGCGAATTCTATCCGCCCGTTTTAATCAACCGAGGACATTGGGTATTACTTCTGAAACTTACTTCATACGTTGAAGGACTGGGAGATCTGCTTGGTCCTGCGAATCCCGTGTCATACTCGCTCACTGTTGGCGACCCGGAGCGACCTTGTGCCCTTGGAGGTAGCAAGCTAGTCGAAGAGTCGCCATATTCCTGTCGCAACAGCGGAGAGTTCATGTCGTAACAGTGAAAGAACCAGCTTTACGCTGCCGTTCAGGTTGCCTCAGGAGTATGTAGAGTAAAGAACGTGATGCAAAAGAACGTGTAGTTAGAATATTGTCAGCGTGTTGATAAACTGGGCAAATTGCATTGAAATTGTGCCCGACACTTGGGAATCGTAAGGTTTCCGTAAAGTTTTCCATTCCGTAAGCCTGTCAGTTCCGTGTGATGGTGTGAAAAGTGAACGAGGCTCTGGTAGTGGCATATGTACTTAGCACGTTCTGCAGTTGTTCTGCAGTAATAACAAGTGATGAAAGGTATACATGGAGTGACTGCATTTTATTGTGCTTCATCGTGTTGAAGGACTCCATCAGCAAGATCATCCGGCTTGGGATTTCTCGCGGTCACTGCCACCGACAGCCTCAAAGTTTGTTGGAGAAAGGACTCTGTAGTAGGTCCTATCGCAGCAACTTTGACGTGATGATGTTCTGAAAGTCGGGAACATTCCTCTATGCTCGAATTGGCCGCAGGTAGGGCGAAGTGATTCCGTAAGATTGGCGTCACAAACTCAGCTACTGAAGGGGCGAAGTAGACGATCCATCCCCAGGATAATCCCTCCTCTGTTATAGATTTCAAAAGCGCTGCAAATATAAGGCTAAAAAACACTTTCCTTTGACATGTTCCAAGGCAAGCGATAAATCGTGAGGGAACATGGATGAGCCTTGTGTGGCATAGACCTGGAGTGAGTCTAAAGTAACACCAGCCGACTCCAGAATCATCGGTAATGTGTCACGATTTTTATCACCAGTGAGGTAGAGAAGCTTTTTGCTTGTTCCATCCGAAGGAAGATCTTTGAGTATGAATCCTGCAAGGCGTTCCGCAGTCCCCGTCTCTGAGCCACCTCGAATATCTCTAGGTGTATACAGAGGTATCTTCTCGGAAAGATCACGAAGCGCGACTGATGTAGCTTCTCCAACTGCATAGAACGGCACAGACCACCAGTCTGTTTGGTTGTGAGGTCCGATACGATGCATTCAGCCAATAGACCATACCAGATTCGGGCTTGAGAGGCGTGTTGTTATCAGCGATGATTAATGCTTGAGCCGCCTCGGACCACGCTTCGACAGCTCGCTGGCTCGTGATTATAACTCCAGACAGGTTCTGCTTCTCTGGACCAATGCTCAATCTGCGTGCTAGCTCCTCGCAGCCAACTATGACGGTTTCTAGTACCGGAACTGATATTGGATGGTATCCGCGAGACCTGAAAGCATCCTCATATCGATCTGGGCTGTCTTGATTGGCAGCTCTCAGAAGCAGGACATTCGACATTGACCGTGCCAGTATGTTGGTCTAGTAGAGTGTTTATGACGTGTAGAATCTAAGCTGATCACGAGTAAATTGACTGATCATATCATGAGAAGGAAAGTCCTAATCAGCACATCCACGAGATCAGTACCGCATGGAGTCTTCCCACCCCAGAAAGTTCCTCGGCTGCCCCTCCCAAAATTATTTACGTAACCATTATGATAGTCTTTCAATTATTCTCCAGTAAACTACAATGGCTAATGCAGAACTCTGGTCGTCGCCTGTGGTGCAGGCCCTCTTTGTTCGTTCACCCTGCTCCGCTCTCCCCGAAAGTCGTATGGTGTCAGGATCTAACAATTTAGATCAACCAGCTATCAGCTAATCTCAACGTCATATGTATTCAACTCGTCAAGGTACTTAGAAGCCTCTGCTTATTGCCGTTACGAGTCCTCCACCTGCTCAATGATGATTTTAATGGTTGTCACGAGCTTGTACAAACCCAAGAAGGTAATCCCTATTCTGACCACTTGCACTCGATCGCCCATAGGCGTGAGCCCGACTACTGGAACTCCAAGTGAGCTTATCTGAGATATCCTATGCGCGGCTGATTGGGTTTGCCTCAGGTGTTGGATTGAGAGATTCTCTCATGAGCACTTGCCGGAGATATACTCGCCTGGCGGCACCACTACTCAGGCTAAGCAGGAAATGGAAAAGTTTGTAGAGATGCTGTACAAACTGTCGAGACTTCCGGCAAGAGGGTCCCGGACCATGAGAAGAGGCAATGGGAGGAAATGATGATGCTCGCGAGAATCCTGATTAACTTGGAATAAGAACTTTGGCTTTGAAATCGAGACTTGTGATTGTGCGCAGAAGCATCGGTACTGAGGCCTGAGGATTGTAGTCTGCTAGCACTCGCCGAAACTGTAATCCTGTAATATCTATTCATGAACCACTGCCAGGCTCTGAAAGATGAGGCTGATATTGCGTGAAAGGCCACCCATAGCCTGAGGTTCAGGATTATCTATATCGCGTTCTCAAAGAGTACGTTGGGTATGTCATATTTGGTTCGGGAACATCCTGTATGCTAGTCCTGCTCCCGACCACCGATGATACTAATAATCTTCTCATAGACTGTGAAGACGATGCCTCCGCTCGCCTGCAGAAATAAAGTTAAAATGATTTCAACGTTGCATAATGAAAAAAAAACGCACAACTAATCTGGCCAGTCGCGGCGTTGTGCCAGTCCAAAACCGTAAGATACCCTCCTCAGTCAAGATCCTATATCCACAGTGGAAAGAGTTACGGTACTGCTGGCGCGCTGATAGTGACTGCATCCGCGTCTTAATCACGCTGTGATTATGAAAACGATGAGCTCTTATCAGCGCACACAAGGGTAGTGCTCACTCTAGCGGTTGTGTCGCATATACTGTCACCAGACCAGCTACTGCACCAATGCCAAACGTGATCCCTGGAGGCAACTGGCGGCCTGGTCGCGTAGTTCCCTGAACGAACTGTTTGAGAGTCGTGTATGTCGTAAAACGTACTGCAGAGTTGGCTCCTTGACGCATCATCTAGGATTCACCATTGAGAAATACATATTACATGCGCGTCGGAAATACTCACGACAGGAAAGAGCCCTCGATATATGCCGAGTATGCCTTCCTGCTGAATTATAGACATCGTTCCATGAACAAGACCGCGATATTGCGGGTTGGGACGTTTGGCGTCATCGATCATTTTGGTTCTGAAATAAGGGACAAGAATAAAATTAGCAAAACAAAGTTAAGATATGCATAGGCATACTTGATAGTCTCTGAAGGGGTAACAGCGATGATGGCCTCCGTCATACCAGCGCCGAGACCAGCTGTTTTCATCATCAGATAAATGCAGTCCCCGACATATAGCCCACATACCAAGTAAACTTCTAGGTGCACTGACATTGCCCTTCAAATATACTCAGCCGATTCCTTCTTCCCAGTGTCCGACAAAGATTACCTCTGCGTCTGCGAGCATACTCTTGAAGTGGTCATAGCTCACGAATCGAACACCAGCCTTGACTGAATTGCCTATCACGAGTGCCGAACAACCCGAATACAGACCCGCTACACCTTTTTCGCGTACAGTCGAGCGGATGATAGTCAAGGGTGACTCTCGCTGATCAAAAGAAGCAACACACCAGTCAGTTTTCATAACGGAAGAAAATAACCACCCACCTGCCCACCAAACTGTGTCCGGGTCTTTACGAACTCGGTGGGGTATGTCACGAATCTATCTTCTGAAGATGAGCAATGAGTAATAGAAATCATTTCACTTACGCTTCTATCGCTCCAGCAGTCGTACCCGCGATGAGAGAGTGGACGGGCTTCTCCTTCTTAGTGTTCATTTTATGGGAATTGAAGGTTCGGACCAAGGGAGGGAAACCAGTTACGATTAAGAATGGTATACACCGTACTTCGGTTCGGTTTCTACTGGACACAGTCTTAGGCGAACACGCATGACCATTGAGATTGCCCCGGCAATGCCCCGGTATTGATAATTTTCTCATCAACCAGGCACCTTGCCGGCGGCCGCGGAGTTGAAAAGTCAGTCAAGCATGAATTCAATTGAAGGCCGTTTCGACAGTTTCGACGAACAGGTTCGAACTTCGAAGGTGCCAGAAGTTGAGATTTATAAGCTTAGACATTGACTGGCTAGAATTTTATACAACATTAAACAGTTCGGTATCTTCCAAAGCTCGAGGTCAATCTTTATAACAGAAAACACTGGTTTCATGCATTAGTAGTATTAGCTGCCTATTAATAAACAGCCAAGGACTAGAAGAAACGGCTGTCTTCATTCTGTCGAGGTCTGACTACAGGAAACTAGGCACTAGCACAGAATGTGCATACAAAGGCAGCTGTTCCGTTGTTGTTCAAGTACTTCATATAGCCAATATTTACCACTAGTACCACTATCTACATATTATAAGGACGGAGCGATTTCCAACCAAACCACATATCCTACTAGCATCGTAACGACTATCGTCGAGAGAGACTATCAGTCGAACCCCTCAACTCTTCCATTTCATCGGATATCGTCTTTGCAAAAGAAACATCTATCATGCCTGCGCGGCGCAGGTTATCCTCCGTCGGATGCTCCACGTCGTCCAGGACTTCATTGACAGGAGCTGAATGACAACCCAGCCACAAGAGTTGTAGTGCACCTGTACTTGGGATGACAGCTTGATTATCACTGGATACATCAAATGCTCTTGTCATGCATAGAGCCGATGTTATCATGATCACCGACGCAGATATCGCAAACAATAGCTAGTGACTCATCGATAAACTGCCATAACGTAGATATCGTCACGAACTCACAGGAAGAATGTTGATCTATGGCATGGATCAGCAATGAAGAGAAGTGTAGTGAAGTTCACACTGACATTGAGACGTAGAGATATAATATGCTCGTTAACATAGGCTGTCCCATTCCCAAATTGAAGTCCTCCATTAGATGTGCCAATTTGGGTCGCTAAGCATGTGACACGGTGAATAGGGTGTTTGCGAAAGTCACAGCCTTATATGACCACTTACCTGTCCAAATGAGTTGTGCAGTCACCTGCGCAATGGTAGCCTCTAGTTTATCTGGGCTCAACGTGAAAGTGGACAGGGGATAACCCCCGGATTCAAATACAAAGTACTCGGCAGAAAGATTTAAGCCTATCGATGTCATGATATACCTAGAGATCAAATCTTAGGTAAGGAATTATAGCATGGCAGCGAAGGGAAGGTTTTAACTCATCCACAGTTGAGGGTATGTTAGGGGAATTTGAAGTGCGAGTGAAAAATGAATACCCGCTGCTGACTGGGTATCCCAAAGCCACACCAATCTTGTGAAAACGGTGGATCATTGGATTTTCGTAACTCATGAACTTGAACACACACCCCTGTTTGCCAGTCACTAGTCGTCCACTGGGGCCATTGCGTAATTTCCCACTGCATTGACGGTTGCGACATAGAGATGGGAGTCAGCAGACTGTTGGTTTGCACGTCAAGCACAACTTCTGCGGTCATGGACGAAAGCGAGCATTGCACAAAATAGACTTCAACGACATATTGATCGACAGCGGAAAAGTTGGCTGCAATTTTTTTGTTGACATAGCGGATTTACAAGGAAGCGCAACTCACTAGGATCAAGAATTTCCCATGTAACCGGCACGGCAACCTCTCGTTGTACAGAAGGCTCAATGTTTAATAACGTAGAAACCATAAGGATGATACCAGGGCTGGGAGCCTGAGAATAGTTGGACTATTGTAAAACAGCTGTCAGTCAGATTCCACAGTGCCCGCGAATTGTCTTGAAGGATTTTACATTGACACTTGGAGACATCCAGCCCCATCCAAGCACTTGTACTTGGTCTGACCCTGTAAACATTCCTAAATAACGATGAAACCTCATTTGGAGCTATGATGACATACAGGGGTAGCTTGCCACGCTGGTGGAAAGAGAAAGTCCTTGTGCGATTGAGGAATTTACATTGATCATGCCACCACCCGTAGAGTATGTGATATTAGGAAGTAATCCGCAAGACGAGCTTATCGTCGTTGCGCTCACAGTTGCGTTTGCTGCGATAGAGTTTGTTTGTGGGGTGTCGTAGATTGTATTGTTGGATAATCCTACAAAGACCAGTCCGGGCAATTTACTGACAACTGGCAAAGATGCGCTGATGGATACCCAGTCAAAGTAATCGATATTGATGTTCGTCCAATCATTTGGCCATCCTCGTATTGTTGGCACCGAAGTTGCCATGGAAGTATTGAATGTTTGGAATTGCAGCAGAGTGGAAGAGGTGATATGCAGCACGGAAATGCTTGCAAGGTACGCAGTCACGGCAGAAATCGCCCACCATGAAGTAGGGATTTCAATTTGTCCCCAGATACTACTGAGTGCAGAGCCAAGGCCCGCCCATGCACCACATATATCGTGAATGGTAGTTAATTTCTGACGGCGTACTAGCATTCTTGATATCGCAAGCCGTTGGGTGAGGAAGAGTAGAATAGCCGTGTAAATCTAGATGCAATCCTTTGATTGGCATACCTATTGGCAGGTAAAGGAGGTCACGTACCGTGTAAAATGCTTGCAGTGAAGCACTCAGTACCACAGGCCAAAAATCGGTGTTCATTTGTGTGAATGGGAGGGTCACGCGATGTTCCCAACGAAAAATATAAAAGATAACAAGGACGACGTGTATCACGACCAGTATGGCATGCAGTATGTAACATGCGCCAGCGGAAGATGATTCATTGTATGTATTTCGTGGATGCTTTTTCATGTGAGACTTCCATGACACTGGAGGAGATATAACTGTTGGTATGCAACACCAATTAACGCAACAACAACATACCGAACCAAGTCATTGGCGACTGAATAGAAGGATGGTTGGCTGACATGAACCACCTGGCGAAGGGATCCAGTAACCGTGATGTTACCAGGGAGGAAGACAGAGGGGGTGATACAGTGCTATTAGTAGTATGAATGAACAGGTCGACGTTTATATATCTAAAAAGAACGTGCCTGGCATCGCATTTTGACAACGACATGGGAACTACTGATTGGGAGAAGAACTTGGCAGTGAGTATTATGTCAGGGGCAGCCGATATGTAAGTGACCGTTCAAACTAGGCAATGGCACAGGTACCTTGTGTGCCTGGGTGGGGTATAGACCGAGATGACATGCAACATGTAACATGTGCCAGCAGAGGATGATCCATCGAGTGTATTTCCTGGAAGCTTTTTCGAGTGAGATTTCCAGGACACTGGATGAGACATAGCTGTTGACATGCAAACCAATTAGCATAACAATAATATACCGCTTGGCGATTGAATAGCAGGATGGTTGTCGTCTGTGGCTGACATGAACCACTTGCCGACTCGGAAGGTGGCCATAAAGTTACCAGGGAAGAAGATAGAGGAGGCGGTACAGTACTATTAGTAGTATGAATGAACAGGTCGACGTCCATATATCTGTAATATATTGACGAAATAGGCATGAATGATCAAAATACTATCCACAACGTTCTCGGGCTCCGGCACCCTCGAACATACGTAGTTGGCTGGAGTTGTCTCCACTCGAACCCCATGAACTGACGTCATTCTCTCCAGCGGTCTGGATATGCATATAAGACAAAGTTGAACACCTCTGTCAAATTCAACAATCGCTGCCCAATCACAACCAACCACGCAATCAAAATCTATACATCAGTTAACAGTCAACATGTCTGGCTTACAAAACAATACCAACAACGCTGCATTGAACACTTCTCGCCCGCAGCATCAGCTTCATGACTCTTCTCAGCCGCTACCAGGTTCCGGGTCGCGTGACGCCGCACAGACTCAGGACTACTCGCCCGCGAATATTGAACGTATGTCTTCCTCTGTGATTCATGGCAAGAATGCATCTACGGAATCGGATGATGCCGACTCCACTCGTGCCACCATGGGCATACCGTCTGCCGGGCGCACAGGTCTAGACTCGGTGTGTGAGAATGAGAGCGAGAGCGCTCGTAGTAACACTGCCTCTACCAACGAGCGCCCGCTCGGCGTTCAGCCTACGCCAGAAGGTATTAGCCATTTGATCATCGCGATAGCCAGCCACTAAAATGTGCTTGCAGGTGGAGTCTCAATTGGTGGGCAGCCCAACCTATCCGAAGGCCATGCTGGATTCGGTGACAAGGTCATCGGAAAAACGCAGAAGGCAGGTCTTGTACTTTGTGCCGTCGACAATGAGCTGATTTCCTTTATAGGTCATCGGCAAATATACCAAAAATGAGGAACTGCATGAGAAAGGGGAGCTGAGAGAGACAGGTGGGAAAGCGGCTGTCTTGGGGAACGCGCGAGCAGCTTATGATTAAGGAAAGGGTAACCATTGCGTGACGCGTAGAATAACGGGACATTATCCTGGATATGTACGACCAAGTTGTAGTATAATAGAGACGCAACCAGCACCATTTTGCGTCACTGACACTAGGTGTACAGCCGAACAACTAAATTCTCATACATGCATTTGATACAAAACTACAGATGCAAGTAACAACAGCCAGAAGTAAAATAAAGTTAGTGCAGCTGATCGCTGCGCTCACGCCAATAGATAATGTCAGCACCTGCTGTAAAATCCCAACAACCACTACTGCTGTTGTCCCTCAAGCTTCTTCTTGCCTGAAGCAGCTGTCAAACTCTTGTGGATAAATGGTAACACGCCTCCTCCGGCGATTGTTGCGCGAACAAGAATATCGAGTTCTTCATCTCCTCGGATGGCAAGTTGCAAATGCCGGGGTGTTATACGTTTGACGCGCAAGTCCTTTGATGCATTTCCTGGTAACGGGTGTAAGAACAAGCATCTTCACTCCGGACTGAGATACTTACCAGCAAGTTCAAGTACTTCAGCAGTGAGATACTCTAATATTGCGCTGGTATACACAGCAGCCTTCGCTCCAATACGCACATTGTGCTGCGTGCGCTGTTTCAAGTAACGGTGAATACGACCAACGGGGAACTAAAAGGAGGATAAAGAGAAAGGGGCTATGTCAGAAAATAGACCAACGGAAGATACACTCAAAACGGACCTGGAGGCCAGCTTTCTGACTGCGAGTCTGTATCGTTCTTGGTGTTGTGGTAGCACCGGATCCTGCAACTCCTCCTCCTGTTTGAGTAACGCCAGACTTCGACTTCCCTCCGGTAGATTTGGGTGCCATGAGTGATAGAGTGTGATGTTTGACTCAAGAAAGGTCTTATATACACTACGGGTAGTCAACCAGGATTACGGCAGGGCTGCAACGAAAGATGGACAACTTACCGAAAAGTACAAACACGTTGGCGTGGCACGGAGAATTTGAGGGGTGTGATCACTTAGACTATTTGAGGTGAAAACCGAGTAAGCAGTGATAAGCAAATGCGAGAATGAAGTCAACAAGGACGCGAAGGGTGTTATGATGGCAGTAAGAGGTAGAGTCGCGTCTTTGTTTAGGGTAGGCAGTTCGGTGTTGTTGAACGAGAACGTGAATTCTATTTTTGGCCTGGTTGACGCGTATCGTCACGTGACAGGAGCCCACGATGAGGAGCCACTGACTGAAAGTCGGTGACTTGGAGTCTGCATAGCAGCTTCGTCACTTTGTAGTACATCCCAGGTAGGAATTAACATCTAGCAGGTATGATCGCTAATCTGTATTATCTATCTAGCTCGATAAGGATCTCGTGATGAGTTCGAGCACTCCATACTTGGACGCATTGTCCAAACACTTTCCAGAGGAATGTTCGTCCATCATAAACTCCCTGAGTTCCGAGCAGGCCCGCTCTGCTGTGGACACGCTACTTGCATTTGCATCTGGCGGTGATTGTCCCACAGACATGTCGACCCTCGGCCAACTAGGGTGGGCGAGAGATCAGCCTGCCGCCATCAGGGCGATTCAAGACCTGACTGCACAGAAAGGCACAAAACGCGGGCGAGCAGCCAGCACTGATGAAGAAGGCGTTGGGTCAAATTCCAAGCGTCAAAAAACTACTGATGTACTTGAGGACGATCGGCCCATTTTTACACTGCCTTCGATATCTACGACCTCGCCTGTTCGAAAAAAAGTTGACATCACTATTCATGAGAAAACGATGCGCTTTTTAAATCCTTCATCTCGTGCGGTGGAAGCTTCAATACCTCTTTCTAGTATTTCACGAGCATTCCTGGTACCAACACGCGGAAAAGCAAAGCAGCACTGGACAGTCGTCATGCTATCCAGCGACGTACCTGAAAAGGGTAAGGCGACAACTTCTAACCCACACCAAATAATATTTGGACTTGACGCAATAAGCGCTTCTAAATTCGATGCTACCTCCTACTCTGACTCCTCCACTCCATCCACATCAACAGTTGCGAAAGGAGAAGAGACGCTCTTCGTCCTGCGCGAGTTTCTGACACATCTTCCTATTTCTCTTCTCGAGGCCTCAGCAACTATATTTCGCAGCGCGTGTGCCACTCCTAAATCAGGTCACTGCGCGGCGGGCATCGATGCCTATTTTGCTGCCAAACCTGGAACTCTATGGTTTTTCGATTCAGGAATTCTCTGGGGAGAAAGCAAACCATGCGAGTTCTGGGCCGTTGGTGATCTCATCCCAAAAGATGGTATTCGCTTGATCAGTGCCACGGGTCGCACGTGTTCCGTCATTCTAGGGAGAAAGGCATCGCCGTCTGCTGAAGATCACAATGGCGGAGGAGATAAAGAGGATGCAGAGGGAGACATTATCGAGACTGAGTTTTCCATGGTGGATGGCAGAGAGCAAGACCCCATCAATGCATGGGCGAGGCAGCGGAAACACCTGTTTGGTAAAGGTTCTGCTCCACCTCCCTCCAAAGCCGCAAGTGGTAAGAAGGCAGTGACTGAGGAGGAACCATCTGTTGGCGGCAACACTGCTACCAATGGTCCCGCATGGGATGACTCAGACTCGGACGATGACGACTATGAGATTGCATCATCGGAGGACATTGATAACAGCAGCTCATCAGATTCAGAAGCTAGCGATGTTGGGAGCGGTAGTCAACCTGATGACGGTTCGGAGGAGGAAGACAACCGTGGAAGCGATGTCAACGGCGGTGAAGAGAGTGGTGAGGAATCTGAGGAAGAGCTCCAAGAAGCACACCATCCTCTCTTACGACCTGGCGCCATGCCAAAGATGTCTAAGGCGACCATCAATGCAGTCGTAGACATGGTAAACGAGGATTTGATAGGGGGCAGCGAGGAAGAAGACGAGCTCGATGATTCATAGCTAGAACACACGCATCAATCTACTTCAGCATCAATATGACACACATTGTGGCAATTCGTGGCACATGACTTATCATCTACGTAGTCTCGAGTCTTGAAGGTAAATAAACCGCACATCCCATTTATGACTTCATGCATTGGCCAAACCGACGAAGTATTGGTGCAAAACATGGTTTAATTGATTGTAGTAATTTGCGTGCACACTATATTGGTCCCTCAACACACTACACGATGATAAACCGACTATGACATATTGCAAGATGCCGAGAGGAAGAGGAGAGTTGCGAAGAATTGAATAAGACAACAGAAGGATACGGATAAATCACAACGAAAATGTCAGTTCCCTGATGTTGACCGTCTGCATTCTGAATGGGCATACAGCAAATCAAGACTATGGAACGAGCACGCCATCCGGCAACTCTTAGAGCGATATGAGGACTGGCAGTGGGAGGTGGTAGCTGTGACGATGATGGAGTGCTCTGCATTGCTCCATCGTGTTGCTGGATAGTATGAGTCTTGGGAGGTCGAGAAAAATTGGCAGCTGGCTTCCTCTTGCTTGCGTGATACTTCCTCTGCTGGAAAAGTGGTCGGTAGTAAATAAGAACAATTGAGGGGAAACACAAGGCTTGCTTGCTGTCCATGGGGCCTTGACAACAGGTGGCTCTCGCCACTCGATGTCTGATATATCTCGCCTGCGCACCATGCCAGAGACTATGTTTCGAATCCAGCTGAGAGGATGTGATCGGGATTGGGCGTCAGGCTCAGTTACCCCATGTGGCTCAGGCGGCACCGGGAGAAGGAAAAGTGACCGAGGGTACGTTGATGTGGTGCTGAAGCGGGGCGGTCATGTAGCCCATGGGGTTGGGATAGACGAATGCGCAACTGACAACATACCGGTCAAGACATTGAATCATAGATGGAGATCACATACATTAGCCTCTGACAATGCATCGTCAAAGAACCCTGGAGGAGTACCTTTCAACTTTGGAGCTGGTCACGGTGTAGCATCAACCTGAGAGAGCGTTGTCAGCGTCATTTGGATTGAAACGTATATAAGCTTACAATATTTGATAGAAGGCCAGCTTTGTTGAGGATAGCAGAAACATCCCATATGTAAATTTGGCCGTAGAGCCAGTTAGTGACAAGGAACTTGCCATCTGCTGAAAAATTGGCAGAGATCACGTCATATTCATGGTAGTGTTGTTAATTCGATAGGTTGATCGATTTCGAGGTGCCATAATCGCACTATCTTGCCCAGGAGTGATTTATCTGCGAGGATGCGTTCATCTGGAGAGAGTGAGATGGTATCGACTGGCCCAGGATCATTGGGTTCGTGAACATGGCTGTGCTGAATTTCTTGCCCCGCCGGCGATCATCCCTAGTGAAAAACCACTGTTCTGAGAATGGCTGAGCCAGACACCTAAAACACCCTGGAGTGTTTGAAACGAGCAATTCGCCTGTGTTAGCATTCAGATTTTCAGCCCCAATAACCCGCCCGTGGTAATCATCTTTCCATCTGGCGGGTAGCAAACCGCGGAGGTGTCGATCCCTGCGTCGATTGGTCCAAGAATAGTTTCAGACAAAGCCTACAGGATCTTCATGTATTCTGAATAATTTGAGACCTGCGTTTTGTGTCGTGTTGAGTAAATGAGGATGTGATTAACATGTATTTGTAGCGCGACTGTCGTATTACAGGCGTCGACATCGCCTCCGGAAAACGCCAAATTCAAACACAGCCGGAGAGCAAACAACTTGGGGTGAAAATCGGCAATGCCGAACCTTGACCGAACCCTAGTCAAACTCAGATCTAGATTCTACAGGTAACTGAGGTAAGCCCGTTGGTGCAAAGTTGAAACCAACCAGAATTCTTTGTCTAGTATGGCCCACCAGAACAACCTCAACCTCAACAATCGCAGGGAACACAAATGTCACATGCGGCCTGTGTGTTTTTCTCATTGATAGTTTCTCTTCCGCGTCTCATTTCTACAGAGGAACTATCATGCGAGATCCAAACAGAAGCCGATACCCTCAAACCCTCCCGAAATGACTTATATCAGCCGGTTCTTTCGATGGATTCGGGGCCGCGGTAGCTAGAGCCGGTGACATTAAGGAAGACAGAATTCGGCGGATTTCATGCATCATTTTGACGATCCTCTCATCCTATGGTTCTCCTGCTGTGCTTATCTATGTTTTTCCAATCGCCAAGTGCGCTGTCTAGCTACTTTCGTCGAGTCAAATTGGACTCATCCTGGTCGTCTCTCCGACCTTGGTTCTCAACGTTACTACGTGAGCTTTTCTTCTGCTTCGTTTCTCTACCGGCCGACTTGCAATGTTACTATCCTGGCGACATTTTCCGAGTCTTCGTCTAATCAATCGACTTGAACTGTAGATATGTTATTGTTACAAGAATTAATGCTTCATCTGCTCTCCGACCCAAGTGCGTACTTAGCATCCTGCACAAGTTCTTCATCGTCGCAGAGCCAAATCGTAATAGTACCTACTATCTGGTCGCACCCTTCTCGCCTGCGCCCGTACTATGCGATGACGCCAGAAGAGTCAATGGTCACGAAGAATTTTCTATAGATGAAACAGCAAAGTACGAATCAAAAAAATGTCGCTTCATTAATGGTGACCGTCTGCGTTCTGAATAGGCATACAGCAAAGCCAGCCCACGAAACGAGCGCGCCATCCAGTACAGGTGATATGAGGACGCAAGGGTGTTCCTGATGCCTCAGCGGTACCTGTGACGGCGGAATGCGTCGATGTAGTGGTATCTGGAGGTAGCTGTGATGATTGCGTGGCATGGATTTTGGGAGGTCGAGACGAGCTGGCAGTTGGCTTATTTCTAGCGTGATAATTTCTCTGCGTGAAAACGAGTCAGTGATACAGGAGAATCATGAAACAGAAAACAACGCACAGGCTTTCCCGCTGTGTAAGGGACCTCGACCTCTCGCAGCTCCATGTCCGATCCATCTCGTCTACGTAGTATACCGGATACTAAGTTCCGAGTCCAGCTGAGAGGGTGGGACCGAGGTCGAGTATGGTGCCCAGTTTCCCCGTGTGACTTTGAGCGACGCCAGAATGAGTGAAAGCGACTGAGGGTGCCTTGGCGTGGTACAGGAACGGGGTGATCATGTGGCCCATGGGATTGGGATGGACGAATGCCCAACTGAGAACATGTGAGTCAAAACGTTGAATGATAGATGGAGATCACGTACATTAGCCTCTCGCAGTGCATCGTCAAAGAACCCTGGAGGTATTCGAGGAGCACCTTTTAACTTTGGAGCTGGGCCGGAAATGCCAGCTTCTTTAAGGATAGCAGAAACATCCCATATATATATGTGACTGTCCTCACAGCTAGTGGAGAGGAGCTTTCCGTCTGCTGAAAATGTCCCAGAGTGCACCCTGTGCTCATGGTGAAGTGGTGTTCCGATGGGTTGATTGGTTTCGATATTCCATAGTCGCGCTGTCGTCGCGTGTTTTGAGCAATTTGCCTGTGTTGCCATCCCAGATTTTCAGCTGCCTACCATCCACTACTGCGGCAATCATCTTGCCATCTGGCGAGTAGCAAACCGCGCACTTTGATCCTCCTGCCTGGATTGGTCCAAGAATAGTCTCTGCGCTCTTGACATCCCACACTCTGAATGTCCCATCTGTGGATCTGCCCAGCACTCGCCCTCCATCTGGACTCCAGCACATAGGAATTGTCTTTGTGTGCCCCGTCAATGTTTTGATAACCTTGCCCCGTGTCGATGCTCCACAACTTCATTGCGCCATCCCAACTCCCGCTTGCTAATATCTTGTCATCCGGCGACAATGCTATGGAAGGAAATTTTTCCTCCCATTCCTCGAGCTGTGCGCCCGTCTCCAAGTCCCAGAATCGAAATGACCCATCCCGTGAATGGGTGATGATTCGCTGTCCATCGGGCAGGTGTAGGATGTCCCTAATGTCGTTTGTTACTTTGGTCTTTCGGTGAGGCATTGTCGCTGATTTCTCGTGCTTCGCAGGAGTTGGATGCGACATTATTTTGGTTTCGGGATTCACTTGATGGGTATGTCATAATTCCAGCTCTTACCATATGAATCTATCACTTACTCAGAATTTAGATGTACTTGACTTGGGCACAGAAAGATGAATCCGGAACGAAAGCTGCGACGGAGTGGATGTTTCGTTCAATCGAGATTCAAATCAGGAGGGAGGTCGTCGTTAAAGTCTTCTACTGGTGCGTCTTCCTCTTTTATCCTCGTGTTTGCTCTACAGCATCAGCACTGGCTGTGCAGCTAAAGCGCCCAATGTTATAATTTTGGACCAAATACACGCTTCCTTCATCTGCATTGCCCTTGACATCGTGACCACACTATCTCCATAGCCTGCATCATTGTGTTTCTCCACCGGTTCAGTGCGGGTGATTCTGCAGTCTCCGCGTCCATCCTCTCGCGCCACATTTCCGTTGAATCCAACTGAACACATCGTGTTCTTCTCACCGGCCTTTGTTCTCACGTCCAACCTGAGTTTTTCACCTTCGTCGTCATACTTTTGCTGACTAATTCGCAATCTGGCAATCTTGATCGCAAATTCCTACTCATCCGGATCTACTTCTACGTACTGCGCAGTGCCTTCGATGTTCCACAATTTTAGTGCGTCATCCTCAGTCCCAGTTGCTGCCATCTTCCGCCCGGCGACAATGCTATGGCAGACAGTCCTGTTTTTTTATCCTCCCATTCCTCGACCTGCGTGCCCGTCTCCAAGTCCCAGACTTGAAATGAGTATTCACCCCATGTCTAGGTGATGACCCGCTGATAACCAGGCAGGTGTATGATGTGGCTGATGCAGCCCTTCATTTTGATTTTTCGGTAAAGCATTGTCGCTGCATTATCGTGCCTCGCAGAGGTTGGGTGCCACATGCTTTTGGTTTTGTGATCCACTTATGGGTACGTCATAATTTCAGCTTTCACAATCAATTCGCATATGAATTCATCGCTTACTCAGAATCTAGATAAACCTGATTTGTGCACAGAAAGATAAATAAAAAACGAAAGCTGCGACGAAGTGGGTGTTTCGTTCGATGGAGATTTTCAAGTCAGGAGGGAGGTCTTATTTAGAGGTGTCTTCCTTGCTTAACCCTGGTGTTCGCTTCACAGCGGGCTGTGCAGTTTAAGTGCCCACAACATCGCAGTCCTAGTATCCCGCAAACCTGCATCCCTAGTATGTTTCTCCACCCGTCAAGTGCGATTCTGTGATTATCATATCTATTTTTTTTCTGTATTCCCGTCGAGAGTCAAACTGGCTCCTTTCTCCGACCTTGGTTCTCAACCTCCTATATGAGCATTTCTGCTGCTTCGTCTCCCTGCTAACTTGCAATCTCACTATCCTGATGACATTTTCAGAATCTTTGTCTAATCATTCATTTCATGTCTCTTCCACATTACCTCGCCCGTACTCGGAGGAACGTATCGAGCAGAGGCGAGGACGCTGAGAAGACTGAGCAGCTGACGAATCTTTTCTACGGTGCCTCTCATGTCCATTAAACACTCACTTTGTAATTTCAAGATTGAATCCAAACTTGAAATAACAAAGTTGGTGAACTTTGGGGTTCGGTGGTACGGATACAGCGGGTTTGTCATGGACGCCATTAAGCTGCTGCTGGAATGCAGGCCCCAGTCAAGGTGACGTCGCTGAATAACCTTTAGTATGGTAAATAATAGTAATGATGCCTATTTCTTTAGTTTTTCATCGCTTGGGTTTCTCCTGAGGCAAGCACTCCGAACTTGCATAATCTTCCTACTTTTTACGATTGGCTAGTATTCAAAATCTGATTCGTTTCATCGTCGTTGTCCCCACTGTCTGTTGTGTGGTTTCGGGATGTAACACTGGGCAAGTTGGGCCGTTGTTGGGAGTCGTTGCCGTACCGAATGGTACTACATTTATCTAATCATCTTTTCCAAGAGTTCTGACCATTACCCTATCCATAGCGGATTTCAGGTGTCCGCGTCAGACAGACGATGCCATACATCATGTCTGATAGTCTTTCTCAGGCTATCGTGCGATGGTATATATTTTGGTGTTCCTTCCTGGCTCAACATGGTTCGTTTCCATTCCCTTACGCTGTATTCCAAGTCAGGGTGGCTATTGGCCACATGCCTAATGCTCTACTTTCTAACCATTGTTTCCAATGTCCTATGTAAGTTTTTAGTTCTCGTCGCACCACCAGCCAAATCACAATTTGCACATCCAGCTCACACCTGTCTTCCCTTTGTCCATCAAGTCATTTCCCCAGGTTTAGCACGAGAATGATATCTCCTAAATTGATGAGGATGAGCTGCCTACAGATCGTTGCGATTGCGAGCGTTCGGTAAAATCCCCTCTCTTTACACCCACCTTCCTCGATGTCCGTCTCTTAGGCTGATAGCAAGTCTCTCAGATTTGGCGTCTTCAAGGCTCAAGATTCTCAGCAACTGTCGTTCTTCTGGACTCGCTCGAAGCTTTTATACCCGTTCGAGCCGAGGCGCAGACCGTCACCAAACGAGGCAGGTCGTCACCAATGTTCGTTAATAATCGTCCTGAGGCCTGCGAATACCTGAAATTGTGCATTCTCATTGTCATCCGACTTTCGCCAAGAAGTGATCTCGCTCTCCATCGACTCTTTGGTTCGCACCCTCTTTTCATTGCGTCGCAGGACTACATCCGTGTCGAGCAACTCGTAGCCGCTAACCACTTTAGCCTTGCAATTTGCCTCGTGACTGTCAGTTCTTGACAATCCTAAGAATGGGATCAGACACACTACTTGAATTGCGGTATAATATCGCTTGCCCCATAGAGAACACGCTGAGCACAATGATATACACGTTGCGACCACTTTCGTATTGCTAGACGAGCCTGATGGTAGGCATTCAAGCTCGAAATGCTGGAGTGACCTCGCACAAGCACCTGTCTGTGCTTCCTAGTTTCAAATTGCACAAGCAAATGAGCGAAACAAGTGCGTGCTGCTGTTTGTCCAGCACCACAAATAAATGTGTTGAATGAAATTTGTGCATCGAAATGAGAGTAGCCGTGAGACTACGTAACTTCGCTGCTAATCGAGAAATCGCCCAAGAGTGAATGAAGTATCTGCGCACCTTTTGGTCTTGGTGTAAAGAGAACTCGGGCTTGCGATCTGAGATGGTTTGACCACATGGTACACATGAGAAGCTAGAATGAAGACAATCATCGGTTACAAAAGCACCTTGTCGCAAGGTTGGCAATGAGCTCGGCGGAGAATTAAGTCTAACAAGAAAATGGGAGCCTGCCGGCAATGCGATCATCGACATAGCATTGCATCCACATGTAGTATGATCAGTAAGCAGCCTTTTACAACTTGAAGCTTCAAGTCTTTAGTTCTCAGACGACCCCTGATACTAACCGACTTGAACTGTAGATATGGTATTTTTGAGAAACGATTCATTTTCTCTCCAACCCAAGTTCGTGCTCAGTGTCCTGCAGAAGTTCTTCGTTGTCCCAGAGCCACATCGTAATATTACCTGTTATCAATAACAAGGACGATGCAAGTCCATCATACAACGTCAATATCTAAGAGTATACACTAAGCAACACGATGAGATACAATAGCTGCGTCCAGCATGCGATAAGAGTTATGCAATAAACATATAGAGTATACGCCAAGCGATAACGAGGAGAGGAAACACACTAAAGAGGGAACATTCGATGCAAAAGGAGTGTCGATGATATGAAGTGATTCAGCCAAATGTATGTATACGAGCGGAAGAAACGAGTGTTGTAATCATAGAGAAAGCAAAAGTTCGTGAAGAATCGGAGAAATTACTAGATGACGGCAACAGGAAGTCAGCAGCAGCAGCGATAGATAAAGACAAAGAAGGACGTACAGTTGTATGCTGGACTGTCGCATTACGGGCAGGAACGATATATCCATAGACCAATTTCTTCGGGTCTTGAAGACTAAACTCGCGACGGCCCTTCTTAGCACGGGCCCTGCTATCAAGGAGCGGTCTGCATGTCACTTGATGCCGATCCAAAGAATCGGACCTGGACCACCGCTTGCCGCAATAGGGGCATTCGTAGGACGTAGTATAGTGGATGCCCTCGATGTGACGGCCCAAATTGAGCATCGCCTTTGGTTTCGAGCAACCCTCGAATTTGCAGAGAGTCGTGCCTTTGGATTCGACACCGTGCCAATGCAACAGGTGATCTGCGACGAGGACTTTGTTCATTTCTACAAACAGCCCGCAGGGCTGGTCCGTCCACTCGCATGCTCGTACGCAAGTCATCCCTGCGGGTAGTTCATTCGTAATCTTGACGGACCGCTTGGAGTAGGAATCATCGAGTTCCATCGCCCCAAATCTCCTCGTTCGAAGAAGATTACCTTGGGCATCGTGGGTCCTACGACTGCTGATGTCTACCGGCTTCGGGTCGTGAACAGGCACAGCTATGACTACGGCAGTGGCGTCCGCTAGTCTGTAAAAACCAAACTTTCCCTCTCTCACTTCGTCTTCGTCGTCGTCCAAGCATCTGCGCTTGCGCGTGGTTGGTGCGGGAGACGAACTCGAACTGTCTTCCTCGTATGTAACGGTATGACGAGTTTTACGCTTGGGACGTTTGGCGCACGTCTGCCCAATGGGAGCTGAGGAAGATGGCTCCAAGATGCTGTCATCAGTCAGATACATTGTCGCGTCGGAGTCGGACGCGGACGCGGACGGCAAAAAGGTTTCGGTATCCGACATCGTGTCCATGATGGCACCAGCGTGTGCGTTGCCATACGTGCGGGGATCTTCCGCTACCCAACGCTCTAGATCGACGACGGTAAGAAGGTGATTTTGAGTAAAATTAAATCCATTCGCATACGAACCGTTATTATAGCCAGGCTGGGACCATGCGTGGCCCTCCAGCGATAGTTGAGGGACGAAAGTGGGTTGCTGAAAATAGTATTGGTTCTGGTCCATTGGGGGAAACTGGGGGAGACCAGCCACCGGAGCGGTGAACTGGTTCAACGTCGGAAATGACGCCTGATTGTCTCGGACGACCTGCAAAGCCGCTGAAGACCTGGGAAAAATAAATGAGAAATAGTTGGCACTCGGTTGATGACACGTACCACTGATTCGCCTTTAGGTATTCATGTTCAGCACAGGCCTGAGCCCATCTGCCAAAGGCCGTTAGTTCGGGTAGATGTTTTGAAGCAGAAACACATACTCAGCCTGCATAGCGGCTACATCGTTGGGATGAGCGAGCTCTTGGACGTTTTCCGAGACCATGTTGGCATTGCCTTCGGGTTCGATTCTAGGTTCAGAACACGGAAGGATAGACTGGCTGAGAAAATCATGAGGTGAACCGCGTCATCCGACTCGAGGGTGAACACCAACCTATCCAAAAACATCTGAAAACTGTTGTAGGCACTAAATGCATCATCAGCATATGGATATACCGAGTCGACATGTGAGTAGACTTACCTAGACATATCAATGGTTTGGACAAGTAATATCAAATGGCTAAGATGAAGTGGCAAAGGAAAGAGGATGAGAGATAGAGAAGTGAAGGAGAGAACGCCAGGTTTTAAACCTCACAAAATGTGGATAAGCGCTATACAAAGCGCGTCTGTGGACGAGCATTATGGCCCGACAACATGCCGTAAAAAGGCAAGCGCGTATGGTCACTCCACCATAGGAAACCCGTCTGTGGCGTCTATTCAACTGCTTTGAAGCACCATGCGTGCATCAATCCACAAAAACACAAACCTTTCACCACACATCGCTCATCCTTGGTCAAACCTAGACGTGTGTGGGGCGATAAAGTAAGTACTGGCGCTTCCTCACTGAAGGATATGACATTACTAGTGCGTGCAACAGTACAACTCCATCAAGGTTCGAAATCGCAACAATGAGATTTTCATGAAAGGATGGTCACGGCACACTCAACTACAACCGCGAGCTTTGACAATGGTACCCGCTTGAGACAGCAGCAAGCGACCTCCAGTACAAGCGGACAGCTGATATATTACAGCTGAATATTGCGTGGTAGAGGAACATGAGATGTGAAGGCGCGTAACACCCCAGGCCTGAAACTTCTGACATATGTAATGTCAGTTGCATGCTTAATCGTAAACGTACAAAGACACTTACCTTTTCTGTTCATTGCGTTGTGACACAGCCTAGTCCTTGCCGTTGAGGTGAGAATTGGAGGGCTTGATATCATCTAACCACTTACTAATGGACACCGAAATACTTTTTCGGATCGAAACCATGGTTTGATATTAGCGCTTATGTGAAGATATTAGGAGCTAGGTGGCAATGCAACAGAGAGAACCCAGCCCGCATCATGATATGAGGGTAGCATTCTCTGGACTAGATGTCAACAGCTTCATGTCGGGTTGAAGATACTTACATCACATATTTGTTCAGCCTGAGATAGGCATATCATCATGTGCGACTTTAATTATCACAATTCTGTCAGAGGCATGAAGCTGCACGCATGATAAAAGGTTTGTGTTGATATCAGAATTCACCGTGGTAAATCAGTTGTGCTAGACGACTCGGAGCGAAGCGTACACGTTGTTTTGGTCTGTTGTCCAAAGGCTTCCGAGAGTTTCCTTATGTGGAAGCTGCGCATCGCAAATCACTAGGTTCTTGACGTCGACCATGTTCAAATGTAATGTTTTGAGCAATTTGCCTGTGTTGGCATCCCAGATTTTCAGCCAATACCCCGTTAATGTGGCAATTATATTTCCATCTGGCGAGTAGTAAGCCGACATGGGCATGACATGCGTCGGGCCATCGGCTGTCTGGATTGGTCCAAGTATAGTCTCTCCGCTCTTTACATCCCACACTCTGAATGTCCCATCCATAGATCTGCCCAGCACTCGCCCTCCATCTGGACTCAAGCACACAGGAAATGTGTGTGTGTGCCCCGTCAATATTTTGATAACCTTGCCTGTGTCGATGCTCCACAACTTCACTGCGCCATCCCAACTCCCGCTTGCTAATATCTTGCCATCCCGCGACAATGCTATGAGATCCAATTCGTCCTCCCATTCCTTGACCTGTGTGCCCGTCTCCATGTCCCAGATTCGAAGTGGCTTGCCCCGTGAATGGGTGATAATTCGCTGTCCATCAGGCAGGTGTAGGATGTCGCCGATGTTGTTCTTTACTTTGAATTTCCGGTAAGGCAATGTCGCTGAATTCTCGTGCTTTGCAGGGACTGGATATGACATGATTTTGGCTTTGGGATCCACTTGATGGATACGTCATAATTTCAGCTCTTACCATATGAATCTATCACTTACTCTGAATTTAGATGTACTTGACTTGGGCACAGACAGATGAATGCGGAGCGAAAGCTACGACGGAGTGGGTGTTTCGTTCAATCGAGATTCAAGTCAGGAGGGAGGTCGTCGTTAAAGTCTTCTACTGGCGCGTATTCCTTGTTTTATCCTCGTGTCCGCTCTACAGCATCAGCACTGGCTGTGCAGATTAAACGCCCAATGCTATAATTTTGGACCAAATACCCGCTTCCTCAATCTGCATTCCCCTCGACATCGTGACCATACTATCCCCCAAGCCTGCATCCCTGTGTATGATTCTGCAGTCTCCGTATCTATCCCCTCGCGCCATATTTTCATTACATCGTGTTCTTCTCACCGGCCTTTACTCTCACATCCAACCCGAGTTTTTCACCTTCATCGTCGTACTATGACCGGCTAATTCGCAATCTGGCCATCCTGGTCGCAATTTATTATTCTTCCAGAATTATGACACACGTCTACGTACTTCTACGTGCTCGTATTTGTGCAGTGCCAAACAAATACGATGAACAATCTTCCTCCATCACCGCGAAAACCTTACCCACGACCAAATATATATCGCCTTATCTGTCGTGGCGTTGTTATCGTGCTTTTTTGCAAATTATGTTTCAAGAGAGACGGTTGGAGATATCAGGATAGGGTGCGTCCACAAGAATTTTGCCCCTGGACATGACATCGGATGATAGCATGCTCCCCCAGCAGGTTGACATTGGCGAATAGAAGCGGAATTTTGCATTTTCTGTAGCGTTATGACCATGGCTGGAGCATACGTCAGAATGGAGAGCTCCGCATTGGCGAAAGTCTTGACAGAGTCATGTTCTACCCCCGTCACATTCTTCGTGCGTCCAATCATCATTGTTATTCGACAGAGTTGCCGCAGCTGTGTAATCAAATCATACTGATGGCAATCCAATTGCACAAGTAAATGAGTGGTGTGGAATTTGTTGATCGACACGAGCATAGCTGCGTGATTCCCATGAGCCCTATCTTCAAATCAAGTTGTGATATGGAATATCATAATATTTCTGCTGGCAGTGGGCAAGAGCTAGCTCAGCTTCTCACGTAACGACCAGACGCCCAGACCATGATGATGCTGGATAAAACAAATTGTTATTGTTTCACGAGCATGAGAACAACCCCAAAGAAATTATCGGAGTACCTCATACCACCTCGCACAAACAATGCGCTTCTCTCTCCTCACCATTATTGCTGCGTTGACAACATATGTAATGTCTGTCGGCGAGAGTCGCACCACCAAGACCTTTGATTGCTGCAGGGAAAAGAGTATCTGCGCTCTGGTTAGTAGTAGTAGTTTGCGTTTTCAAAATTTCACCTGATAGCACACCCTTTGCGCCTTGAAATGCCAGCCGACTGGTGCTCATATCTGCTAGATGAGCCCCACAGAGGAGGCCGGTAAATTTGTTACACTGGTGAGTTGTGTTTCTGCTTTTCCATTGGTGTTGTTGTTGATCGAACGATGTGCAGTGTCGATCCAGTCACAAACATGAAAGGTTAGAATAAGGGCGATCAACGGTTACAAATTATGTTGTCATAAGGCTGGCAATGAGTTCGACAAGGAATTATGATAGATACAGGTATGACAAGAAAATAGGGACCTGCCGGTGGAAGACAATCAATATTCTAACGACACGGAGTATTAGTCAGTGAGCAACCTTTACAACTTGAAGCTAGATAGAGACTCATCGAAAGCGATTGATCGCTCGTCAACAACTTCACGCTTCAAGTCCTTGGTTCTCAGATGCGACCGACCACAATACCGACCAACTTGTCTAGGCTTCAACTGTAGATGTATTACTGTTAAGAAATGCTTCGACCGGAATTCGTGCTCAACCCAAATCGTAATGTTACCTGTTATCCTGGTCAGACCTTCCTAGCCTCCACCCGTACTGTGCGATGACGGCAGAAGAGTCGATGACAATGATGAATTAACGATAGTTGAGAGAGCATAATACGAATGAAATATGGAAGTCAAAGTGTCGTTTCGCTAATGGTGACCGTCTGCATTCTGAATAGACATGCAGCAAATCCACCCCACGAAACGAGCACGCCATCCAGCAACGGTGATATGAGGACGCGAGGGTGTTCCCGATGCCCCAGTAGTACCAGTGACAGCGGAAAGCGTCGAGGCGGTGGTAGTTGGAGGTAGCTGTGATGATGATGCGTTAGGTTTGTGCGTGGGATGGATTTTGGGAGGTCGAGACGAGCTAGCAGTTGGCTTCTTTCTAGCATGATAATTTCTCTGCGCGAAAACGAGTCAGCAATAAAGGACAAACGTGAAAGCGAAAAAAACGCACAGGCTTTCCCGCTGTGTGAGGAACCTCAACCTCTCGCAACTCAATGTCCGATCTATCTCGCCTGCGTAGCATACCAGACACTAGTTTTCGAGTCCAGTTGAGATAGTGGGATAGAGGTCGAGTATGGTGCTCAGTTCCCCCGTGTAAATTTGAGCGACGCCAGAAGGAGGAAAAGGGACTGAGGGTGCGTTGATGTGGGGTTGGAGTGGAGTGCTTACGTGGCCCATGGGATTGAGATAGATGAATGCGCGACTGAAAATATATGAGCCAAAGCATTGAATAATAGATATAGATCATGTACATTGGCCTCTCGCAGTGCATCGTCAAAGAACCCTGGAGGTATTCGAGGGGCACCTTTCATTTCTGGAGCTGGTCGCGGCATAACATTGATCTGAGGAGGCCGATGTCAGCGTCATTTAGAATGAAATGTATGTAAGATTACAACATCTGAGACAAGGCCAGCTTCTTTAAGGATAGCAGAAACATCCCATATGTAAATGTCGCGGTCGCAGCTAGTGAAGAAGAACTTTCCATCTGCAGAAAAGGTCGGAGTGTCCACAATAAGTGTTCATGGCGAAGTGGCATTCCGATTGGTTCATTGGTTTCGATATTCCATAGTTTTATTGTCCCGCTGAGGACTGTAGTTGCAAGGAAGCGCCCATCGGGAGATAGGGCAATGGAATCGACAAGGCAATCGTTAATTATCAGTTCGGAGTACAAATTTCTATTTTAGAATGGTGACCCACTTAACTTCCGCCGAGTCGACCTCCGTTAGCTTACAATGTTTTGTGAACCGACGGTCCTGTGCCACGATCATCATCGAGAACGACATGAAGATATACCTTAATTTTCAGGTGGAGTCGAAATGTCTTGGAACACGCGCGTTCACTAATAACTTATCACCAGGATGGTCATCAGGTTCCTATACTATAGGAAGACCGCAAAACGTGACTCGCACAGGTCCGATTTATCCGCGCAGGTGTTCAATCCGTGTTTATATAAGTATAAGTCACCGTACCCGTCGCACTGACTCGCACATCACAGTAAGTCACCACCTCTCTGTTCTGGGGTACTTGACGTGTTGCAAAGTAGCGGGGTGTCTGAATCGTGACTATCAACAAGCCAGACTATCTCAATGGCGATTATCATCCCCGCGTGCACCGTTATCATTATCTTAGCCAGCGTCTGGATAGTGAAACAACGATACCAGGCCGCAAGACAGTTGCCGTTACCCCCTGGACCACCTGGACGTTGGCTATTAGGCAATGCGATGCCAAAGTCATCGTAAGTCATTTTCAAGGGACACCAGCATGATCTCTATCTAACCCCTCGCGCAGTGTGCCGTTTCAATTCGCGAGATGGACAGAACAGTATGGACCTGTGTTCTCGCTCAAACAAGGCCATAGGATTTTCGTAGTCATAGGACGTCATCAGGTCAGCATCAAACAATACATTGTCTTAGTCTAGCCAGGTATGAAGCGGATCACGTCACAGGCTGCAGTGGATATCATGGAAAAAGAGGGAGCAAATCTTGCCGACCGCCCACGTTCTATTGCAGTGCACGAGACGTTGTCTGGCGGGTTCAGAGTGCTCCTTGAGGGCACTGGTGAAAGATTGCGCCGGCTCCGCAGGTACACATCTTGTCTCTACCAGGTGCGATCAGTGAGACTAAATGTAACGCAGGGTCTTGCATGCAAACTTGCAACCTAAGGTTGCGGAGACCTATGAGCCCATGCAGACCAGGCATGCGAAGAATTTGGTTCTAGATATCTTAAATGATCCAACGAACCACCAGAGACATGCCATGCGGTATGAACATCAGCTCTTAGTCGCGGTACAGGTGGTGATCCGAAGATTTTAGTTATTCAGCTTCCGTGATCATGTCCTTCACCTATGGAAAGATTACTCTGACTTCATATACAGATCCTGAAGTCGTTGACATCAATAGGTTTTCTGCACGTATAGGCCAAGCTATGAAGCCGGGAGCATACCTTGTGGATGCATATCCAATCCTGCGTTTCGTCCCAGGCTACCTGAGTCAGCTGAAGGCATGGCACAAAGAAGAACTTGCTTTCTATGACGGGCAGCTAGACGCAGTGCGAAGACAAATGGTTCGTGATTTTCTTGTGATGATAGATATGCTTGCTCACCACTGCGAAGTGTGAGGGGGACTTCAAGGCCATCCTTTGCAAGGTTCATGATAGAGCACCAGAAACAGTACCAGCTCGGAGATGAGGAAGTGGCATACCTTGCAGGTACCATATTTGGGGCCGGTTCTGATACGGTAA
Organism: Suillus variegatus; assembly: GCA_016647645.1. Lineage (NCBI taxonomy): Eukaryota > Fungi > Basidiomycota > Agaricomycetes > Boletales > Suillaceae > Suillus > Suillus variegatus. The sequence goes on from JABBWF010000157.1 coordinate 81,365, forward strand.
GTTCTTACATTGCATCGCGTCTTCGCTCGACAACCGTTGTAGACTGCATCCGCAATCACAATCATGATGATGGCTGCTGCCACTCATACAGATGCGCAGGCTCGCGTACAAGAGGAACTTGATAACGTCGTGGGGCGTACGCGGCGTAGGTGATGCATTTTCTTTGTTAGTCTACTGACTGAGATAGCTCCTGATTAGTGCTGACATTTGCTGATCAGGAAATGCTGCCGCAGGTTACCGCGTTCATGCTCGAGAGTCTCAGGTGGAGACCTGTCAGTCTTGGAGGTACGTCTTATTTGAGGTGTGAAGATGGGATAATCATCAACCACCTTTCACTACAGGCTTTGCGCATTGCACGATTAAGGACATGATTTGGAAGAACTACCTCATTCCTGCAGGTGCGACTGTGATTGGCAACCATTGGTCAGTACGCAATCATTTTCGTCCTCTCACTTTTGGGTCTGACGCTCGTGTTTCAGGGCTATTGCAAACGATCCTGAAGTGTTTCCAGAACCACAGACGTTTAATCCTCAGCGTTGGATCGACGATGCAGGTCGTGTGAGCGGTGATCTCCGGTTTTTCCCTTTTGGCTTTGGCCGTCGGTAAGTGGTATCATTCGTCTCTTGACCATTTCTTATGCCTTACTTGAAAATATCAGAGTATGTCCCGGTCAACATTTCGCGAATCGGTCGGTATTCATCAACACGGCTCTTGTTCTGTGGGCTTTCCACCTTTCGGAGAATCCTGCAGCCAAGATTGACACGCTTGCATTCTCGGACACTGCAAACATACATGCTGCTCCATTTGAGATATGTTTTGCGCAGAGGATCGATGAGAATGTGGTCAGGGAACTGTGCGCACCGGGAAAATAAGAGGCGTTTATTCTAGAAACTTGATTATTCGTGCAAAGGAGTTTGTCTTGCGTTCTGGAGTCTTTTCATTATCTATCCGACTCAAACTCACCGTTACAACTAACTTTGTATATTTTCAAGCAGGCACGATTATAATAATGAACTTGCACCCCTTGGTGTTACCACGCATCAAGTATCTCTCGATACACTGCGATACTCTCTAAGTTGTGTGGCTGATCATGGCGCCGTTTACATACAGCCCCCGGACAAAATGAAGTATGGTACTGAAGTCCTATCATTTTACCATTCAATCATTCCACCCCGCATGCGCTTTCTTTTTCTACCTGGCCAAAACGAAAAACAGGCAGTAGACAACTTGAATTTGCTCTCAAAGTTGACGCAGGTTTCATTGTGTGCTTCCCGGTCTCACGGTAGTCTTTAACACGGCTGACAGTCCCATCAGCCATCATGTTTTACCTTCACTTCGAGGCACCTCTGAAGCACCATAAGCTATGTGACGACTCGCTCAGATCTTACTCGGCACTTCAAAGCCGAATTCAATTTGGACAACTTGATGTTCCCGAACATGCCTGTCCTTCAAGCCTTTAACAATTTTCTTTCACGATCCTCCGCGAACATCTGGTTTATGCATGTTCGTGTTGGAGTCTCGGAGAACGGATGCACCTGGAGATGAGCGACGTCGGACGACGAGCGCAATCAAGCCATCCTCGAGTCCAAGAGATAAGGATAACCAACAGCGCATCAAAGTTTGCACTCGGACGGACCCAGCCGGACGGACTCAAACAATTCCATGTCCCGGGTTCCTCGCAAAGTTCGGGTCCGAACCGAGGATCACATCTGCGGCACTAGAACCACCGATGTGTCTCGGTTATAAGTTCGGCGTACAAACTTATATTTTTAGAATGGCGACCCACTGTACACTTCCACCTTGTCGACCTCCATTACAATGTTTTGTAAACCTACTAATGGTCGACTGTCCTGTGCCACGACAAATTCAACGGGTCATCGAATATTTGCCTTGATCTTCAGGTGGAGTCAAAATGTGTTCGCACTCGCGCGTCCAAGTAATACTAACTTATTGCCAGGGCGGTCACATCAGGCACCAGATGGCCTTAGCCTATACTATAGGAAGACTGCAATACGTGATTGGCTTCATCCGCGCATGACCGCAGGTGTTCCATTCGTGTGTATATAAGTATAAGTCAGTGTCATCATGCACTCTAATCTCACTGTACCCGCCGCTCATCATAGCACATCACCACCTCTCTGTTCTGGAATACTTAGGTTGCAAAGTAGCGGGGTATCAGAATCGTGACTAGCCGGACCATTTCAATGGCGATCATCATTGCATGCGCCCTTATCGTTATCTTAGCCAGTATCTGGACAATGAAACGACGATATCAGGCTGCAAGGCGGTTGCCATTACCCCCCGGACCGCCTGGGCATTGGCTATTTGGAAACATGATGCCAAAGTCACAGTAAGTCTTTGTCAAGGGACACAAATGAGATCTCTATCTAACCCCCCACGCAGTGCGCCGTTTCAATTCGCGAGATGGACAGAACAATATGGACCTGTGTTCTCGCTCAGACAAGGCCATATGATTTTGGTGATTATAGGACGTCATCAGGTCAGCATAATACAACACATTGTCTAGCCAGGGATGAAGCAGATCACGTCACAGGCTGCAGTGGATATCATGGAAAAAGAGGGAGCAAATCTTGCCGACCGCCCACGTTCTATTGCAGCGCAAGAGACGTTGACTGACGGGTTTGGATTGCTCCTCGAGGGCACTGGTGAAAGATTGCGCCGGCTGCACAGGTACACATCTCGCTACCAGGTGCAATCAGTGAGACTGAATTTAAAGCAGGGTTTTGCATGCAGGCTTGCAACCCAAGGTTGCGGCGACCTACGAGCCCGTCCAGACCAAGCATGCCAAGAATTTGGTTCTAGATATCTTGAATGATCCAAAGAACCACCAAGGTCATGCCATGCGGTACTGAACACCAGCTCTTGCTCGCGCGGTACAGGTGGTAATCCGAGCATTTTAGTTATTCAGCTTCGGTGGTCATGTCCTTCACCTATGGAAAAACTACTCCGACTTCATATGCAGATCCTGAAGTTGTTGCCGTCAATAAGACTCTTGCGCGTTTTAGTCAAGCTATCCAGCCGGGAGCATACCTCGTGGAGACGTATCCAATCCTGCGTTTCAGTCCCAGGCTACCTGAGTCAGCTGAAGGCATGGCACAAAGAAGAATATGCTCTTTATAACAGGCAGTTGGACGCGGTGCGAAGACAAATGGTTCGGGATTTTCTTCTGATGATATATGTCCTTACTCACCACTGTGAAGCGTGAGGGGACTACGAGGCCATCCTTCGCAAGGTTCATCGTAGAGCACCAGAAACAGTACCAGCTCGAAGACAAGGACCTGGCATACATTGCAGGAACGATGTTTGCTGCCGGTTCTGAAACGGTAAGCTCTTACATTGCGTCGCGCCTTAAGTTGACAACTGTTGTAGACTGCTGTTCGCAATCACAATCATAATGATGGCTGCTACCACTCACACAGATGCGCAGGCTCGCGTACAAGAGGAACTCGATGATGTTGTAGGGCGTACGCGGCGTAGGTTATCCCTTTTCTTTGTGCATCAACTGACTCAAATAACTCCTGATTAGTGCCGACATTTGATGATCAGGAAATGCTGCCGCAGGTCACTGCGTTCATGCTCGAGAGTCTCAGGTGGAGACCTGTCAGTATTGGAGGTATGTCTTATTTCAGTTGTGGTGACGCGATGATGAACGACCACCTTTCACTACAGGCTTTGCGCATCGCGCGACGAAGGACATGATTTGGAACAACTACCTGATTCCTGCAGGTGCGACTGTTATTGGCAACCATTGGTCAGTACACAATCATTTTCAGTCCTCTCACCTTTGGGTCTGACGCTCATGTTTCAGGGCTATCGCAAACGATCCGGAAGTCTTCCCGGAACCACACAAGTTTAATCCCCAGCGTTGGATCGACGATGCAGGTCGTGTGCGCAGTGATCTCCGATTTTTCACTTTCGGCTTTGGCCGCCGGTGAGTGGTATAGTTCATCTCTCGACCATTTCTTATGCGTGACCAGAGCGTGTCCTGGTCAATATGTCGCGAATCGGTCGGTCTTCATCACCACGGCTCTTATGCTGTGGGCTTTCCGCCTTTCGGAGAACCCTGCAGCGAAAATTGACACGTTTGCATTCTCGGACACTCCAAATATACGTGCTGCTCCGTTTGAGATATGTTTTGCGAAGAGGGTCGATGAGAATGTGATCAGGGAACTATGCGCACCGGACAACTAAAAGGCGTCTATTCCAGAAACTTGAATATTTGTGCAAAGCTCTTCCCGTTGTGTTCTAGAGTCTTTTCGTTGTCTGTCCGACTCAAATTTCTTGTTACACCTAACTTTGTATATCTTCAAACAGGCATGATTGTAATAATGAACCTTGGTGTTATCACGGATCAAGTATCTCTCGATACACCGCAATGCATATCTCCAATTTGCGTGGCTGACAGGAGCGCGGACTATTATGTAATACGTAGGCAGTGGTCTCAGACGCGCCGCTTGAATAGTCCTTCGAACAGGACATAAAGCTTTGCTTCGATCGGGTCCAAGTGGCTGTGTTTAATTTCGTGATGTTAACAACCCCGCCGGTGACAAGTGTTTTTCCATTGGAGGTCCATGCCAGGCACATAGCAGAACCGTCGGGTATTTCGAGCAAATTGCCTGTGTTGGCATCCCAGATTTCCACAAAATCCCCCGCTGTGGCAATCATCGTGGCATCGGGTGAGTAGCAAACCGCCATCATGATCAGTGATTCTTCTAATTCTGCCTTGATTGGTCCAAGGATAGTCTTCCCGCTCTTTACATCCCACACTCTGAATGTCCCATCTGTGGATCCGCCCAGCACTCGCCCTCCATCTGGACTCCAGCACACATAATCACTCTCTGTATGCCCCGTCAATGTTCTGATCACCTTGCCTGTGTCGATGCTCCACAACTTCACTGCGCCATCCCCACTCCCGCTTGCTAATGTTTTGCCGTCCGGCGACAATGCTATGGCGAAAAATTTATCCTCCCATTCCTCGACCTGTATGCCCCTCCCCAAGTCCCAGATTCGAAGTGACCCGCCCCTTGAATTGGTGATGATCCGCTGTCCACCGGGCAACGGCACGATGTTCTTGATGTAGTCCTTTCCTCCGATCTTTCGGTAAGGCATTGTCGCTGAATTCTCGTGCTTCGCAGGAGCTGAATGTAACATGAACTGTAGGAAGCTGTCGATGCTGTCCTTCGCTTCACTCTTTCGGTCAGGTATTGTCGCTGAATTCTCGTGCTTCGTAGGAGCTGAATGTGACATGATTTTTGTTTCGGGATTCACTTAATGGATACGTCACATTTTCAGCTCTTATTGTCACATTCTATATGAATCCATCACTTACTCAGAATCTAGATGTATTCGACTTGTGCACAGAAAGACGAATACGGAACGAAATATGCGATGGAGTGGCTGTTTCGTTCGATGGGGATTCAAGTCAGGAAGGAGGGAGGTCGTCGTTAAGGTCTTCTACTGGTGCGTCTTCTTTGTTTTATCCTCGTGATCGCTCCACAGCATCAGCACTGGCTGTGCAGATTAGGCGCCCAACGCTATAATTTCGGATCGAATACCCGCTTCCTCCATCTGCATTGCCCTGGACATCGCGACCATACTATCCCGCCAGCCTGCATCCCTGTGTTTTTCCACCTGTCCGATGCGTATGATTCTGCAATTTTCGCGTTTGTCTCCCCGCGCCACATGAGAGTCCAACTGGCTAGATCATGTTCTTCTCCCCGGCCTCTGTTCTAAATGTTCAACCTGAGTTTTTCACCATTTTTGTCATCTTATCAGCTAATTCGCAATCTGGCCATCTTGGTCGCAATTTCTTAGTCTTCGTCTAGTCAGTCATTTCCCTTCTTTTCTATATCTATGTCTACGTACTCTGAGAAACGTATCTGTGCAGTGCCGAACAAACACAATGAATAGTTTTTCTCCATCACCGCGAAGACCTTGTCCACCAGTTAAAAATCCATCGCTTCGTCTGCTGGAACCTCGTCATCGTGCTTTTTGCCAGGGATGCCTCAAGAGAGACGGTGTGAGATGTAGGGAAGGCGGGGGATGTTGATGAATATAAAGGCAGACATTTGGCTCTGGCATTCGACGGAACCTTCGAAGATATCCGAGTCTCTGAGGTTTGCACAGACTCGACACTGGCCAATCACTGGACTTTCTGAGAATTGAAGTACTGCTCGACACTACGCAGTGGAACTTTGAAGCCCCTTGATGAGCGTTAATATTTCTGCGCCCGCAGAAATTTTGACCCCATGGTAGCCTGCTCCCTCAGCAAGTCGACATTGGCGATAATAGTGGAATACTGGTTTTGCTGTAACTACATGGCCATGGTTGGAGCATATGCCAGGGAGTCTGCAGCTCCATCTTGGCGGGAGTCCTTTGACAGAGTCATGTTCTACTCTACCCCTCCTCCTAGCAGTCCTTCGTGCATAAACCACATATCGTTGTCCCGACACCCGGTCAAACACAAATTGCATCCTCGCCCTTGAAATACTTTCCTTTACAGTATCACTTGACGCTGTGGTCTTGCCAATGCTTATGACATGTCAACGCAGCGATAAGTGACACTTGTCACCATACTTCTCTCTCCGTATTTTATGCAAGAGCGGCGGTTTCAACCTCGACGAACTAATTGCTCGATGTTTCAGCAATCTTCGTCTCCTACAACGAGGTTGTGCCTGGTGGAAACGTTCGCATGCCACAAATTGAGCACTGGATAGGTGAACATTATATTTCTGCGTTCTCAGGTACTTTGTTTCCACACCTGTTTCGTTGGAGCATTCTTGTATGCAGCCACATCTCCGTTCTATTGTTCACGTGCTATGGCGTATTGTCTTGGTTTGGTTTTGCGCTTGTTCCACAAAGTTATAACCACTATTCTTCCGCCGGTGCTCAGACCTCTACGCTCCTACCTTCCACATCTTACCACTGTCCTTGTCTCGTATAAAAACCACCATATTGTATCCACACTCACTCATCGTCTCGCCGCTGAAATTTTCCAGGAGTTTTCATATCAAAGTCCTCCTCTTCTCACTATATACTGTCTACTCGAATCATGGAACAAGTGTGCTCACTGTCCAAGTGCTCTGAAGTCATCACGATTCAAGAGGTATGCTTTTCCTGTTCTGCATTTGTCTCAATTCATGTTTCTTTTTGTTCAGGGTCAAAAAGTAGCCATGTTCAACGGCAAGCCCATTTGCGAAAAGTGCGACCGCTTCTTCAATGTTAGTAGTAGTTTATCTCTCGCTCTTTGGATAGTATGCTGATTTAAGCCTTCATCTCTAGGCGCTCCTCCCTGTTTTTACTAAAAAACCAGAACCTGCAAAGGTTGACGTATCCCATTTCTTCTGTCGATATCATGCTGATTTATGCCATCCACAGCAGAAGCCGTACGAAGAATCAGAGGCTTACAAGAAAGAAGTCATTCACGACGGACGACCCCTTCTTGATGTAAGTCCTTCTCCGTCACTCTTATCTACTCTCACTCCAATATGATTACTCAGTATCCGGCGCATCTGCCGTTCCCCGAGCCAGGCTGCGGGGTCAGGCGCATACAAGTGCCTGACGGGGAAGGTGGTATGCGGTACAAGTACATCACCCGGCGCGTGGATCCAAAGAAGTGACACGATATAACCTGTAAGCTCATGCAGCATGTCAATAGGCGGCCCGTTTTTCTCCGCAGCTGAGAACTGAAAGACGCGATAGTCTGCTGAGGGTCTGAACTGACTTTGCTGTTCAACGTCTATTTATGTATGTACACCATTGTGTAACTTCATGTCTGATCAAAGTCGATTATGCACTGCAAGCTTTTGCGTATATAATTGTCCAGTGGACCATGCTCTACATCTGTCAAGGACCTCAAGTACGGTTTGCCTGTCATAGACAGAACACTGGAGAGCAAAATAAATGTGTATGAGCGAGGCAGGCTGACACCATCACACTGTGCTCTGTTGAGCTGAGCGCAAACATTGTGAGTCGTCGTGGAGCGTGACGCTCGGAGAAGAGATGCAACTACACCCTGTCGTCGCGTAAGCCCACACGCATCTGCATGTTATTGCTTGTATATTCTGAGATGGAGCGCTGGAATAAGTGCTGAAACGGCGCAACAAAGACCAAAGCAGTACCTTGTACATATAATTTGTCAATCTGCACACATTCCACCTATGTAAATGGATTTGAGCATCACCTTGAGGTCGTCGTAGGGTCGGGCGAGAAGTACAATTATTCTGCACAGCCCCGGCCACAATAAGAGCACAACTCAAGGCGGCACGGGCTCGTAAGATCAACACAACACCTGAGTCTTGGATTCTAATACCTAACACACGCACATACTGTAACAAAATGAAAAGTAAGCATCCATAAAGCATACTACAGTACTTATACAGGGAACTTTTTCGGAAGAAAAATGGTATCGAAAGAAGCAGGAAAGATGGTACAATGACAGAGCGCAGGAGGGCCGTCGAGAACTAGATAAGCCTACAAAACACAAGAACCACGTACTTTCTACCCTAATGTTGATCGTTTGTATATTCAATAGACGTACAACCAATCCAAAGCAAGAAACGAATCCAGCATCCAGCTTGAATCACGGTGATATTACGTCGCGACGTCATTTCAGTCGCCAATGCGGTAGTGGCTACTGCGGGAAGTGCTTCCGATGCCGTGCTAATAGCAGGTCTTCCCTGCGATGAGGATGGTGTATTCTGAATTGGTACACTAGATTGCTGTATGGTATGAGGGTTGGGAGGTCGAGATGAGCTGGCAGATGGCTTCTTTCTTGCGTGATAGTTCCTCTAAGTGAAAATGAGTCAGGGATGGAGAAGAACCGAGAACTTGAAGGGAAAAATGTACGGGCTTGCCCCTTGTGCACGGAACCTCGACTACATGTGTCTCTCGCAACTCGATGTCCGTTACATGTCGTCTATGCAACATGCCAGAGACAAAATCTTGAGCCCAGCTGAGAGGATGGGGTCGAGAGATGGAGTCGCGCTCGGTTTCCCCATGCGAATCGGGGCGGCGCCATAAGGAGGTTAATCGACCAAGGAGAAATTGGGCTGCTGACAAGGGTTGTCGATCACGTCGACCTTGCGATGCCACCCTGCGTGATGCGTCGAACTAACGTTTGTGTCAAGCGGGACTGTATCATTATGGATAGAAGTCACATACATCTCGGGAATCGTCAAAGAATCCCCGGGGTATCCGACGAGCATCTTTGATTGGCGGGTGTCGTCGCCGGGTAGCATCGGCCTAGGATGTACATGTTCAAAGCAAAGACATTCTAGAAAATGTACAACATACATCTGATAAAGGCTCTTTGACGGTATTCTGTGGTGAAAGAATCAGTGTGAGGTTTTTGGTGAGACATGATGCAACATACATCCTAAGAGTATGAGAAAACTCGTCGTCAATGTGGTGTTATTGGTGAAGAAATGCTGTTCAAGCTCACGTTATCTGACAGAAGGTCTTCGAGGCCAGCTTCTCTGAGGATAGAGGAGACATCCCACGTGTATATGCGCGACTTCCGCAAGCCAGTATCCAGCAGCCAGCAGCTAATCACAAGTAACTTTCCATCTGCAGAAAAGGCTACGCGTTCCACTTGTGCTTCATGGTGGAGAGGTGGTCCGATGGGCTGATTGTTTGCGAAGTCCCAGCCCATGATGCTATATGAATATATCTTAAAAGGATAGTTATCCATTAATTCCGATACAATAGAATGTATAATTATCCATTGTCCAACCTGGATGTATCCTGCGCGCGAATCATCAGGTACCTTCTCGGTACTTGCCATGCTTATAAATCCTGCGTGCGAATCATCAGGTACCTTCTCGGTCCTTGCCATGCTTACAAACCACCACCCAACCAGGGGTTGAATATCAGAAAGGGTACATATTTTCCTCCTTCGAGTGGCATCAATAGAAGTTGATTGGCGATAGCTTACTTCACCGGCCAGATCTCGATACCTCATGATCTGGGGCATTGTTAATTTCCAATCAATCGTCATATGAGCTCATACGCCTTGAAAAATGTTCCAAGTCCAAATTCTCACGGTTACAGCCTACTAACCACTTAGCCGCAAGTCAAAATTTTCAACCATGAACATCACGTGATTGCGTCAACTCGATCAATGTTTCAACATTCAACGTTCAACACTCCTCCCACCCTACTCCTCCTGCCTCCCGCCCTCCCATCCACCTGCCTCTATAACCCACCGCCTACCAGATCACATTTCTTTTATATTCTATATCTTTTGTGCTGTTTTTGCGTCAACTCGATCAACGTTTCAACATTCAACGTTCAACGTTCAACACTCCTCCCGCCCTACTCCTCCCGCCCTCCCATCCACCTGCCTCTATAACCCACTGCCTACCAGATTACAGTTCTGTTATATTCTACATTTTTTCTGCCGTTTTGGTGTACCAGCAGACACTGGCAGTACTTCCACTAGGTGCTGCCGCGCCTGTCTCCATTATGACACTCACAATCAAAATTATTTTATGCATGTAAAAGCCGTTCAGATTCAATTTGTAGAATTTTTTGTAGTGTAACTCAAGTGAACAATTTAAGAATCTACTAGTATGGATATGACTGCCGTTTACCATGACCAGCGGGCGCTGTTCTAGCTAACTTGAAGTTCTGAAGGTCCAACATTGTCACGTGACCTGCTTGGGGGCGGTTGAACGTCAACGCGTCAACACATGTAAGTCGTCTCAGATCGAGCTCCAAACACTTTATTACACCAAAAAAATTGTATTATTTTTATACATAACAGGAGTCAAAGTGACAAACCAGTCCTACAAGATGAGACTACAAATGCTCATGACTTACCCCTTCTATATCTACATTAAGCCCTGACATACCGGTAGTAGAAATGATAAACTTACTTATGTTGACGTGAAGGGCCTGCTGTTTGAGCTTCGCGTACACGTTTAAGAGTTGGCGCAGGTTGCAAGTTATCCTTGACGTTATCTCCAATCGAGTTTGCAATAATATTGCGTGTGGAGGGCATGGGGACTCGTCCACTGCGACGGGAACCACTTTCAACAATGTCTGCACTCCTTTTGACAACTTTGGCGGTGCGGCATGGCAAAGGGCGAGGTTGAGGGCACTCAATGTCGGGAGACATGATGGGAGGCGACACAATGGGGGGAGACACGATGGGAGGCGACACAATGGGGGGAGACACAACAGGAGGAGGCGACACATTGGGAGGAGGCGACACATCAGGAGGAGGCGACACAATGGGAGGAGACAACGCCACGGGAGGAGGCGACGCCACGGGAGGAGGAGACACAACGGGAGGAGGAGACACAACGGGAGGAGACACAACGGGAGGAGGAGACACTGATGGGAGGAGACACAACGGGAGAAGGCAACACAACAGGAGACACGACGGGAGGCAACACGAGAGGGGGAGGCACAACGGGAGCCAACACGATAGGGGGGGGCACAACGGGAGCCAACACGATAGGGGGAGGCACGATGGGAGGCAACATGACAGGAGGAGACATGATAGGGCGAGACACAATGGGAGGCGACACAATGGGTGCATCTGTGAGAGGGTCAGCCAGACCTGCAACAGGCGCACCTGGAAGAATGCCCATAGACATTTGTTGTAACCTATTGAGGTAATCGTCAGACATCCAGTCGAGCTCCGCATGCTCAGCAGCATCATAATCAATGGCCTCTGGCAGAAACGATGGCGGCAAAGAAAATTCGGCTAAGTCCGTGTTCAAAAATGCTGTCACATGATTGATAGATGAGATATGACGTACTACTACTACCAGGACCTGTTATCTCACCCACGTGTGCAGTTGGGCTCTTGGAGGTTCCCGTTTCCCCCTTCAACTCTGCAGCATCCGCTGTTAAGTTTAAACATAGTAAGTTACATGAATATCTGAATTCCACCAGAGTGATACTTACGGTACACACGATACAGGTAATCGCGAAATGGTGCGATAATCTTGCTTTCGAAGTCAGGGTATGCTTGACTGAAGTCATTCCCTAGCGCTGTCTGTCCAACATGGAAACTGTTGGGGTGTGTTAAATTTTTCATTCAGTCACACGTAACTTCAACTCACCTCCACACATCAATCAGGCCTCCCAACTCTGCTGAGGGACCGCCCACCAGAAGGCTAAATGCCAGGCCAGTGGTATCTGCAAGGCCTTTAAGGAGCTGGTTCACAACTGCGGCCAAATTTTTAAGATTCCTGTGATTGTGAGTCAGCTTATTCAAAGACTGCTTCAGTGCAAAGTACTTACTGCTTTTGATCTTCGATGCTCCAAGTCTCCGGATGGTTTTGCATGCGCTGGTTCTTCTGAGCCACAATGTACTCTTTGACTTTAATCTTAACCTCCTCAGACTCGCCTGCGTAGAGAGCCGCTGTCTCCTTTTTAAGTAGGGCTACACGCTTGCCTTTGGTGAGTGGCTGTTGCTCTTCTGCCAATTTCAGCGTCTCTTGAACTGATTGTTGGATGCGGTCAGTGTAGTAAAGTTTAGAGTAAGCTTCATGTTCTTGAAGTGTGCGAGTGGGCTTTTCACTCTCAGTCATCCTTCGTACCATGGCATCAAAGGTATCGTTCGCCTTCGCCTTCGCCTGTCGTCCGGCCATCGACCCACTAAAGGTGTTCTTGAATCGCGTGTGCAATTTCTATCACAACGTCAACCTCTCATAAATGTTTCGTTAGTGAGTTCACTTACATGTTTGCGTGCATCAACTGCCTCATCCCATTCTTCTTTCATCAGTGGTCCAACTGTTGTACATTTGTCGGGGCGAGGCTCTGGGAAGGCGTCAAACCATTGCTCGTTCAGGTCCGCAAAGAAGTTGCTGAAGTTTCTGCACTTCTCGCTCAGCTTGACTGAGTATTTTTCATACCATGGTTCGAGCCATTCCTCTTGTTCTTTTGTTGTCCACTTGGGAGGCGCCATCTAATTCTGTGCGAGAAATATATTAACATGTTCATTTTTGCAGCATACACTTACATTTGACTGGGGATTGTGTCGTTGAAGGTAAGTGGAGACAAAATTGATAGAGCGGTGAAGTGTAGACTTAATGGGCGTGCATTAGGTCTGACAGCCATTTAGTTCGCCGTTGGACTATAATTCGCCGTTGGACCATAATTCAAATCTTAGATTCGCCGTAGCTGATGATTCGCCTCTGACTGAAATTTTAAATTATTTCGTCTTTGTCTCTCACTCCCACAGCAGTAAATCTCCAACATTCTCAATGCCACCAGGTCGTCCAGTCATTCACGCCACGCAAGAGGCTAAACGTGAAGCTGAACGTGAAAAACGCCGCAACTATTATGCTAGGCGAGTTCCCATTAATATTCAACTCAGAATATATTGACAGTGTACGTTCACAGGAATAAAGTCAGTATAAATTTGAAACGTCGGCTTGCTGCACGTTGCACGCCAACAACCCGCAAAGAAGACTCGCAGGCCATTGATGCAGTCGGGTCAGGTGTTGTGCATGAACTCTCCCCTGAGCCGTAAGTTTTCAATCCCTGACACATGACAGCGCTGACACTAAATTGTACGGATTTAAGTGATACACTATCAGATTGTCTAGGGATTGTAAGAGAGGCCAAGGACGAGTTAATTGCTCTTGCCGCAACACCTGTTGGATACGTGGAGCGTATTCTTCGTCAATATGTCGCATCTGTCCCAAGTGACTCCGATGGTGAAGCGCCGATTGATAGGAGAGATGGGGATATTTCTATCATCAAGGACGCCATTTGGACTGTCGAAAAAATCCATGAGAAGGCGCACCGTGGTCAAGACAAGATTTGGGACACGTGTGGAGTCTGTGACGAGTGGAGGGCTGCCGATGAAGTATGTCGGGCCATTCGTCGTTTATTGGCATACTTGCAGGATGTCCTGTGGCATCTTGAGCGAAGCTATGGCGAGCTTGCCTGTGCTTTCGTTGCAAAGGAGTTGATGTATCAGAATAACTGTGACACCCTGTACTAGCTCCGTCTTACACGGGTCTTATGCCACTTCCGGGCTTTACTTAATTCACTGCCTGTCTAGCATGCTACTCCCTCGACACCTATCAGCGTGTATGTAGCCACCGCGGACATATTTGACCTCTGAACTGTACACAGGTACATTGCAATGACTAAAGCGGAGTTTGTACGCAATCTGCTGCTGTGATACTACCTCAAGTAATGTCAACGACCAGCTCCGTTAAGATTCGCCCGCGGCGGATCAATCAGACGCATATGGAACAGTCTTCAGGTGGATGTATCGGCTTCACGTATGATGGAACTCGTAGTATGTCACAGTCCACTAGACGTGCAGGGCGACCAACCAAGCGGCCAAGACTCATCAAGCACACGACCACAGCATCACTTGATGCAGTCCATCGCGATAGACATCGCATTTTCAGCCTGCAGCCCAATGGAAATATTACCCTTCGAACATCGTACATCCCTGAGTCCAACTTAACACCGGATGATCCAGGAGAAAGCACATTGTTTGATGCGCAGCCCGAGCCCGCTGATCTCGATCCCTGGAATGAAGTCGAGCACTTTACTCCAGTAATCTGCGAGGACGCCAACATTGGCTCCGAGGTACTGAAAGCAAGACATCAGAAAACCATTCGAGTATGTCTTGCATGTTTCAAACGTCACACGAATCTCACATTGCAATTTTTAGGATAATCCTATATCTGTTTGGTTGCTAGAGCGGCAGACATTTGTGGATGAGCTCATCAAATTGGAAGGAAGAGGCAAACACACCAACAACACATGTCAGTGTGGTGCCGAAGATGCGGTTTTCAGGTGCCAAGATTGTTTTTCAGTTCAGCTTGCCTGTTGCTCGTGTACCATCCAGTCACACGTGAATGCGCCGCTCCACAGAATCAAGGCAGGTAACTCTTATCTGAGTACTTTCCTTTACTGATGGGAGACGCAGGAGTGGAAGGAAGGCTTTTTTCATCCTGTGTCACTCAAGTCCATGGGCTTGCGTGTGCAACTCGGTCACTACCCGGGCACCACTTGTCGCAAGCCAAAACCTGCGCATGGCGATGACTTTGTCGTTATCGATGTCCACGGGATACATGACATCGCTCTCGACTTTTGTGGATGCGAGCACGAGGTGTCGCATTTCAAGCAGTTACTTCGCGCACGTTGGTTTCCTGCCACGGTAACCGACCCAAGAACAGCAGCGACATTTGCGGTCTTGGAATTCTTTCATATTCTTTCATTCGAGTCAAAAGTTTCGGCCTATGAGTTTTATCATTGTTTGGCTCGACGAACTGACAATACTGGTATTACACCGATCCGTGTGAGTCTACCTTCGACTTTTATCTTACTCTATCATTTAATCTGACGTGCTTACTCTTGCTTAGGACCGTTATTCGCTCTTCCTCCGAATGGTTATCGAGTGGAGAAACTGCAAGACTTTGAAACGTTCAGGACGTGGACACGACCCCAATGGCGTTCACTCTACTAACGATGGCGACTTGGCGGTGCTTTGCCCAGCCTGTCCTCATCCCGGTAAAAACCTGCCAGATGACTGGGAGACTGCACCTAACCAGTGCGTGCTTTGGTATATTGACGATTGTCCGGACTAGCTAACCAACAATTATTTTAGGTGGAAGTACGGACTTTTCCTTGCAGTCGACTGCTAACTTTCGCCTCAAACGTCGGATGGTATCTAGTGATGAAAAAGACCCTGGTCTTAGTTGTGGATGGGGGTATTTTGTAGATGAGAAAAGCTACAAACACCATTTGAACTCGCTCACTGGGATCGCACAGGAGGTATGTCCTTGACTTGTAGACTCAACTATAGACTGATGGCCTCCGCCTTATGAATGATAGAAAAGTACGTGCGTCAGCCACAACGCTGTGAATATGGCGGATACCAAGTCGTGGAAGGGTCTAGCTGCCACCGGGGTTGGCACCGTGGACTGCGCACGTCATGACATGAAGCTTGCGAACGGTGTTGGCGACTTGCAACGAGGAGAAAGGTGCGTGTTTTTTTTCAGTTTGTGCTTCTCAGAGCTAACAGCCGTGCTATTCTAGGTACATCAACATGGACTATCTAGTCTTTTCAGCTCTTTCCAACTTCTCTGCACTTCGAAGGATCAACATTTCGTATGACGTGGCTTGTCAGTGGCACAAGAATTTGTGGCCTCGCCAGTCTATGCTGCCATCACGTCTTCGCTTCAACCAAGATGGCAAGGTCATCAAGTTCTTCGTGCCAAAATTCCACCTTGCTGCGCATATCGAGGTTTGCCAGACCGAGTTTTCATTCAACTGGACCCCTGGTGTAGGAAGGACTGATGGCAAAGCCCCGGAGCGCGGCTGGGCCAATATGAATCGTGTGGCCAGTAGCACGAAGGAGATGGGACCGGGATCACGGAGAGACACCCTCAATGATCACTTCGGTGATTCAAATTGGAAAAAGATTACAGCGCTTGGTGAGTACTAGTGTTTTCGGTGTCATCTGAACAAATTGCTCACAAGGCCTGGCCATCAGGTAGAGCCTTGCTGAGGAAGATCGGTGTCGCTGTTGCGAGCGAGAAGGAGCATCGCCATGCCCTCCACGACTTTCAGGGCTCTATCACAGAGTCAGAAGCAGGAGTCGCTTCACTTTCCGTATGGAGGGCGGAGATCGAAGCCTGGGAGATGGACCATTCACAACCCAACCCTTTCCAGAGCAGAGTCGCCAGTATGTCCCCTGCTGCTGGCCAAGTTCGATGTGTTGCTGATTGGTGTGCAACATGTAGCGATGACGCAAGCAGCTGTGCGATTGGAATTGGCCAAGCAAGATGCAAAGGAACTGGAAGACGGATCTGTAGTCCCGCTTCATGCTGAGGTGACTTGCAGTGTGTTCCTCAGCACCGGTATCGACCTCGAACATACTCAGTAGGTGATTTGGCAGCATTGGCAAAGTGTGTCTAATTTTTTCAGACGTCGATTACATGCAGATGTCGGCGCACTCGGTCAACATTCAACCGACATTCAGAGAACTAAGATCTTGACGCGCAGGACTGTACTCCAGCGTCGTATAGACGCCTGGACTGACATTCAAGTCCTTTACATGCCTATGGTGCCGAATCTTCGTGCCTCCGTATCCCTCCCACCTCCGAATGACAACGACAACGATGATAGCGGCTGTCCGACATTAAACCCGAATTCCAGTAATGCAGAAGATTTCCCACTGCTTCTTCCTTCGCAAGTCTGTAATATCGTGGCATGCGATCAAAAAATGCTCGAGATGGAATGGTCCCTGCGACATGCGCAAGCCAATGATGCTCTCAACGAGTGTCATTCACACATCCGAGTTCGTTCGCCAGTTATATCAGTACAAGACCCAGCATGTACGCGGACAAGGTGCAAGCACACTGCGCACGGAAGACGCTAGACGCCGTCGAAGAACGCCTAATGTTAAGTCACACAAAGTATGCAAGCGCCCACAAGGCGCTGGTTTCCCTTTCCCCTTCCTGTCACATGTATTGCACAGGCTGGGAGCAGAAATTGCAACCCTTGAAAAAGGCTCACCTGAGACCTATGGGAGACTTCGGGGGTCAGACCCAAGGGACAGCCATTATGTCGTGGATTTGGTTGACGCACGGTATATCCACCATGACAACGAGGGACTGCAAGACTGTAAGTAATGTAATTTAATCGTCTTTAACTATTACTGATCTAGCCTGAGGATAGCGCTCCGCGTGGAATGGTGCAAGGCCCGTGCACGTCACAACAGGTGGTCGGAAGAAATCCACCTATTGTTGGAAGAAATGCAACGTGTTCTGAAATTCTTGGACTGGCAAGCCGAGCAGTGGGACTCACTGAGGATCATCTGGCATGCAGCCAAATGAGGAGGAGGGATTCGTAGCGTATGCTCGCCGGCAAGCTCACACTCGTCGCAGGCTAGCAGCCGTCTTCAAAGAGAGCTGGAGGAAAGTCCCTGATCTCATTGCCTCAGGTTTGGATGATGATTTACTTGTCGAAGAGGATGATGGACCATCTCTTGATGAGCCGCCTTGCGAAAATGTTGACGACGCATGAGATAGGTAGTATGTACAATACCGAAGTTACAAAATTTGAACCATGTGCCTTAGAACTTCTGTGGGGTATGCGAAGTTACAAAAATATGAATCATGTGCCTTAGAACTTCTGTGGGGTATGTTCTGGTACTTGAGGAGATCTGATACTCAGATGCAGATCATTCGATTGCTGATACAGGTCCGGACGGACTCAGATGAGATCACTCGATCACCAGATTGCTGATAGATACAGGACGGATAGCTATACATGAGGGATATATACTCACTGCGCTAGGACAAGGATGGAGAATCACTGTGGATAGCTATACATGGGGGATATATACTCTAGTGGATAACTATACTAAAGTATGTATCGCAATTAATGGATTGTTAGCCATTTGGATGTATCGTTCTGCCATAATGTAGTGGAAGTCCCATAGTTGCGCTGTCTTGTTGCTTGATACACTTGCGAGGATCCGCTCATTCGGAGATAGCGCAATGTCATTAACACCATTAAATTCACCCTGAAACGATTTGTGTTCCAGAACAGCAATTTCAGTCCAGGTGGGGACATCAAATTTCCTGATCCGATTCATGGAGTATCCGCCAGCGAAAATTGCATCTGAGGTCCATGTCAGGCACCATGCTCCTCCGTGATCGTCGAGTGTTTTGAGCAGTTTCGCCTGTGTTGGCATTCCAGATTTTCAACCCATAATTATCCCCACCTGTCGCAATCATATCCCCATCAGGTGAGTAATCGCAAACCGCCCGTATGAAGTCATCCTCTTTCTTGTTCATTTTTGGTGCGAGTATCAATATCGTCTCACTGCTCTCGACATCCCACACTCTGAATGTCTCATCGTCAGATCCACTCACCACTCGCTCTCCGTCTGGACTCCAGCACACAGATGCCACTGGCTCTGTATGTCCTGTGAATTTTTTGACGACCTTGCCCGTGTCCATGTCCCACAATCTCACTGCACCGTCCCCACTCCCACTTGCTACACTCTTGCCATCTGGTGACAATGCTATAGAAACACTGCACCACCATCTCCGTCCGTCCAGGCCTTCCCGACCTTCATTCCACTCTCCAAGTCCCAGATTTGAATTGAGCCATCAACCGAACAGCTGATAATCCGCTGTCCACCAGGCATGTGTAAGATGTTGTAGATAGCATGAGTAAGCCCATCTATCCTTTGGCGTGGCGCTATCATTGATATTCTTTGCATTTCAGGTGCAGGGGAAGACACGATTTCTGCTCGGAGATTTCACATGATGCGCAGGGGACAATGTCAGTTCCTAGCTGTACAAATGGTATCACTTACTCACCTGTGCTTCAATTGTGCTATATGAAAGCTACGATGGAATGGATGTTATCTCAGATACACAGTCTAGTCAGATGGGAGGTCGCTGTCAGAGTTACATGTGCGTCCTTCATGCTGTATTCTTGTGTTGCTTCACAGCTTGAACGCAGGCTGTGCAGATCAAGCGCTCAGGGCCCGTTTTCTAAATCATATGCATGTTCTTCATTTCCATTGACATCATCCCATCTGGTGTCTTGCTATCGTGCCAATCCATATCCCTTCTCTGGTCAATATAGGTCTTGGTCTCTGTTCTCTCACGTTACACGTTGAAGATCGTATGATATTGTTGTTATGGAGGCCGAGATCTCATGTAGGATCACCTCCATCTTTGCACAGACCGTCCTTGTTGTCAGCCCGCCTTTCAGTTTGATAGTGAGTCCTCGAACTTGGAGACCCTGCCATTTTTCTGAATCCTTTGGAAGCTTTCATACTCGTGCAAGGATGCTCAGGGCATCACCGAGCCAGGTAGGTCGTAGATCCATGATCGTCTTCAAGCCAGGAAGTTTGTATAACCATGCACCCTTATTGTCACTCCATGTCACCCGACGTTCCACGAGAGGTGATCTCAATTTTCATCGATTCTTTGACTCTCAAAAGCTGGATAACTACCAGCCCGCAATGCATACCTGTGTTCTTCGGTCGCCCAACGCGAGTACACGATGGTGCTCCTTCTCTCCGCATGTTGGTTGAGCTTCTAACCGGACTCACCTGGTTCTTGATGTCCTACCTGAACCTTTCTTCTACTAGCTAAATCGCATAATGATTACAATTTTCGATAATCCATCCTTGTCAGTACTTGAATTTAATTTCTGTCCTTGATAAGAGCATAACTCGGAGCAGTACTAGTTCCCGGGAATCGACACAGGACCTCAGTCTTAGGTTCTATCTAGCACATACCCATAATGTAATACAATCAAAAGTGTGTCGCGTACTGCAGTGCTTATGCAGGACAATAATAACACTTTATCGAAAGGAACATCATCAGAGAACTCGTGAGTCTCCCCAGGGTGCTTTACGTGATTGCGGTGGTTTTCCGACGTTATACATGGCTTTATTTGACTTTAGATTCCAATATAACGAAAACCTTTGCTATATATTATCATATATCTGCAATATGACAATATCTGCGGCTCACCAGTCCTCTGATGATAGTATCGAAAGAAGCAGGAAATATGGTACAACAACAGAGCGCAAGAGGGTCGTCGATGACTAAAGAAGATAGAAAATGCCAATAAGAACAAGAACCGCGTGCTTCTACCTAATGTTGATCGTTTGTATATTCAATTGACGCACAACCGATCCAAAGCAAGAAACGAATCCAGCATCCAGCTTGAATCACGGTGATATTGTGTCGCGACGTCGTTTCGGTCGCCAGTGTGGTAGTGGCCACTGCGGGAAGTGCTTCAGATGTCGTAGAAATGGCAGGTGGCCCCTGCGATGAGGATGGTGTATTCTGGGTTGCCGCGCTAGGTTGCTGTGTGGTATGAGAATTCGGAGGTCGAGATGAGCTGGCAGATGGCTTCTTTCTTGCGTGATAGTTCCTCTGAGTGAAAATGAGTCAGGGATAGAGAAGAATAGAAAAGGGAAAGATGTACGGGCTTGCCACTTGTGTACGGAACATCAACTACAGGTATCTCTCGCAACTCGATGTCTGTTTCACTTCGTCTGTGCAACATGTCAGAGACAAAGTGCTGAGCCCAGTTAAGAGGATGGGGTCGAGAGATTGTGTTGCGCTCAGTTGGCCCGTGTGAATCGGGGCGACGCCATAAGGAGGTTAGGCGACCAAGAAGAAATTTTGGTGTTGATAAGGGTTGACGATCACGTCGACCTTGGATGCGAGCCTGCGTGATGCGTCGAACTAACGTTTGTGTCAAGTGGGACTATATAATTATGGATGAAAATCACATACATCTCGGGAATCGTCAAAGAATCCCCGGGGTATGCGACGAGCATCTTGTGATTGGTGGGCGTCGTCACTGGGTAGCATCGGCCTAGGATGTACACGTTCAAAGCAAAGACATTCTGGGAAACGTACAACATACATCTAATAAAAGCTTTTTGACGGCATTCTGTGATGAAAGAATCAGTATGCGAGGTTTTTGGCGAGACATGATGCAACATACATCCTAAGATTATGAACGAACTTGTCGTCAATGCGGTGTTATTGTGAAGAAATGTGCTCGAGCTCACGTTATCTGACAGAAGGTCTTCGAGGCCAGCTTCTCTGACGATAGCGAGACATCCCATGTGTATATGTGCGACTTTTGTGGGTCAGACCAGTCATTCTCCGGCAGCCAGCAGCAAGTCCAAGTAACTTTCCATCTGCAGAAAAGGCCATGCATCTCACTTGGGCTTCGTGGTGGAGAGGTAGTCCGATGGGCTGATTGTTTGCGAAGTTCCATAACTGCACTGTCTCATTGTAGACACCTGCGAGGATCCGTCATTCGGAGATAGCGCAATGCCATCAGAAACATAAAATATGTATGTTTGTCTGGAATCGATTTGTATAAATTGTGTTCCAGATTTAGAACAGCAATTTTAGTCCATGTGGGGATGTTGAATTTCTTCATCTGATCCCATCCACCGGTGATAAGTGTATCCGAGGTCCATGTCATGCACGTAGCATTTTCGTCAAGTGTTTTTGAGCAATTCGCCTGTATTGGCATTCCAGATCTTCAAAATACCGCCCCAGTGTGTCACTGTCGCAATCATATCGCCATCGCTGAGTATTCACAAATCAGCCACTGTGTGAATTGAAGTCAGCAATTTTTGGTGCGAGTATCAATATCATCTCGCTGCTCTTGACATCCCACACTCTGAATGTGTCGTCATTAGATCCACTCACTACGCGCCCTCCGTCTGGACTCCAGCACACAGAAAAAACACCCTCCGTATGTCCTGGAATTTTTTTGACGACCTTGCCCGTGTCGATGTCCCACAATCTCACTCCACCATCCTCACTCCCGCTTGCTACAATCTTGCCGCCAGGTGACAATGCTATGGACCCACACTATTCCACCCTCTTTGACCTTCCAGGCCTCCCCCATCAGTGAACCGGTAGAAATTGAGAAAGACATATATTACCATACATAGTACACAATCACCAACATCTGAATAATCCTGCTATCGACCATCACATGTGATGCTTGACTTTATACAGGAAAGTAGGAGGTTTGAGCTAATGTCGACAGTTTTTCAACCTGCCAAAGACTCACGGATCGTCTAAACTCAGGATCGAGGGATAGGTGGGAGAAAAGCTGACGGTTCATCCCAATGCATTATGGCTGCCACAATCCTGAACAAGGTCTACAATAGCTAATATCAGAGCTAAAGCCAGTACCCTTGCAGATACTATCGTTTGTGCACCGATCGAGAGAGATCCATATTAGATGCTGATTCGGTTCTTCGGACTGACTGCTTTGAATGATCTTAAGAAACTTTGTGAGGGACTAACGGCCACTCCATAAAGCTATTCTAACTTCTCATGAGCGGCAATTTTTGTGTAACGATCATCCCAAAAACCATTTGTACTACTTCTGATCTTCCGTCCGTCTGCTATGAGTACGCAGCCATGGCAAAATGGATATCATTGGCTAGTTCTTGCAAAATTGCTTGTGTTGTGCGTCGCCGCTACTTTGTCACAACACAGTCACTCAGCCAGAAAGTCGAAAGCAGTGGCTCACGGTTCACATCGGTGCCCGACTTACCGTTTGATATAGGTCCTATCCATTGTGCTATCGTTAGTAAAAACGTGTATCTTAGCCTTACTGACGATTGTTGTTTGCGTGGTCGAACAATGAGAATATCCGAACTATCCTGCATGCCATGAGCGAAGCTGTGATTTCGATATATGTCACAGCTACTATCGCTTTGCGGTTCCAGATTTAAAGGTCATCACCCTCCATTCGTCGGTGAGGTTGTTTGTTTTAGCATCTTAAGTTAGTAATTGTTTTCCATGCCATCCGGCAAGCCGGCGATATCACTTGCCAATCCTAACAATTAATATGCTACGTTCGGTAATCCCTGGCATTCAAACAAGATGACCATGGAAACTGGAATTTGCAGAGATCAATGCTATCATGCTATATTTGTGATATTGCACGTCTATACTTACCCTCCAGGAAGGCTAGAAGGTGCAGATATCATTCCGCTGAGCTGTATTTTGTGACCTCGCACCTTACTGCTTTTTGCCCTGAGCTGGTCGTGAGAATTAGACAGTGCAGATATTACCACTGTCGAGCTGGATTTTGTTACTCACGCTTCTCTGCTTGTCGCTCTGAGATGGTCTTCGGACCTGAAGGATACAGATATCGCCTTTCTCACACTGGATTTTATGCCTCGCATGTCTGTACTTTCTGCCTGAGATGGTCGTAGGGATTGGAAGGTACAGATGTCACCGTTGTCGAGCTGAATCTTGTCACCTCTCACTTCTGTGCTTTTTGCCCCAAGATGGTATTGGGAACTTGAGGATACGGATATCGCCTTTCTTGCTCTGTATTTTGTTACTTTGCACATCTGTGCTTTCTGTTCGAGATGCCCATGAGAACCACACGTTATAGATATCACCACTGTCGAAGCTGTATTTGTTACTTTACACTTTTGTACTTTTGCCATGCGATTGGAGTGAATACAAGTCGCGCTGCATTTCCTCATTCTGTCCATGAAGTTCACAATATCTCAGGTATTTGTATGGATACCAATAAAGCTCAATTATCATTCAAATCATCTACCCGAGCTTCACAACATGGTAAACGATCAAAACATCAAGTCACTAATGTAATCTAGTTGAAAACGAGAGTTGAACTAATCAGAATTGAAGAGGGCATCATCCTCTTGCGCCCTCTGCCTTGCAAGAGCGTTTACGGACATGCTGGACTTGGCTGCATCACTGAGTTCCGCGCGACGACTTGTTCCGAAGACCTTCCTGGTAAATGAAGATGGTGTCAGCTGGGGAGAATTGAAATTAAAGGTAACGCACCTTGTCCACCACGCAAGGAGGCGGTCAACTTTCGCTGGGCTGCTCGGCCAGGAGCCTTCTCGAAGAAGTCTACAATGATATGCCAGAACTGTACATAATCAAAGTCACCATCGATGAACGCCATGAAGTCACCGAAGAAAGTGCGAATCGTAACTGCGAGCGACATAGTATTGGTGCTCAGGAATCAAATGAAGAACAATATCACTTACTTGGCAAACCACATATGCGATTGAGCGGTGAGACCTTGTGCATCTTAATGATCTGCGCTACATGGGTCTTGACCTTCTTGCCAGAAAATTCCCTTTTGGCGCGTCTGTTATTTTCAATAATATTGGCACCGTGCCTTCACCGTCAATCTCTTTTGCGGAGGAAGGAGAAGTAAATATGGATTTAAAGGCCTGCCGAAAGTTGGATTTTCGTTGAGCTACTTGGGTACAACGCACCTGGATCAAAAGGGTACTTTTGAAGAAACCCTCCTTGAGATTATCTTGATCGGCGGTGTACTTTTCATACAAGAAAGTTGGCCATGACATTTCGGTTACGATGCAGCCATCAGCACGATCCCTAATTCCCGCTCTGATGCTAGTGAGAAGTCAGTATGGCACAATAAGGTCCCGAGTACCACAAAGCTTATGTTGAATTATCCCAGTCCAATTCAGTTGGGCAGAGTAGTTTACCGCATCATTAACAATCCACGGCTGTACTTATCCTCGTAATCGACTGGCGGATTGGGTTTGAATTCGCGATTGACCCAATCGGGGACAAGGCTCTTGAGCTTTGAGGTGTCGTCTCCACGAGCACTATCGGCCCCCTGCCTAAGCTAAACAGCGACTCAACACAAAGACAATCTTTATATCGCTGAAGCATACCTTTTTTAACATTTGCACGTATTCCTCGTACTCCATATTGAACACTTTGGCTGAAACCATGGGAGGATGTTGGTAAGGGTGATGTATCCCGTGTGCAATCGATCCTGACTGTGATGACAGACCCGTAAGTAGCGCTCGTGATGCATGGATGGACTTGGGACTTACTCGATGGTTACCTCATCATCGTCTGCAACGTCGTACCTCCTGTCGTTCTCGGTTATTAAGTCTTCGATACTGTCAAACAATGTGACTATTCGTCTAATAGCTCTTCCCTGCGAAATAAAGTAGTTGGTCTCCCTACCAGTAATAATCATAGTGAGTAATCGGAAGGACTTGAAGGCGCACAAACCTTTTGTTTCACCATGCGGCCTCGAGCACTTGCAGTTTCTCTTCTAATGCTGCAATTTCCGCCTCTGTCGAGCATTTTCGGATGTCGCCACCGCTATGGACGTTGTCACTGACACGGACTCGGAAGGTTCGGATGGTGCTGAAGGCTGTGAGCCGCCCTGCGTCTGAGACATGATGAGTAAGGCAGGAATTAAACAGAGGGAAGGATATGGACAAGACTGACTTCATGTACCGTCCACTTTATATGACGGCATCTAGTAAGTACTGGCAGAACGGTTCAGCGTCGGCAAAAGTAACTAGTAGTAGTACATACCTAGGAACACATCAAAGCTACTAGCACGATAACGTTAGTATACTAGGCTGACGAAAAAAATTACTCAATGCAGTACTACCGCTGTCTTGCTGCAGTTTCGTCATATAAACTCGGATCCCGTCGCAAACTGCGACTATACTATGATGATAGCCCAGAGGAGGCATAAGAAGGTGTGCATGGCCGTGTGCCGGTGGGCAGCCTTGAGTCGGAAGTTGTCAGGTCACGGACAAACTTTGGGGATGTGAGTCTTCTCACACGGTAAGGTTCCATAGTGGTTAGTAGTAGGAGGCGTAAGGTTGACATTTTCATATTCATACGTTACGCCACGCAAGGCTTCATATGTAGTAGTAGGCACGGGACATTCATATCCATATATAGTAGGCACGCGTAAGGCTTCCATTGTACTAGGCACGCGTAAGACTTCCAT
>JABBWF010000158.1:0-104629 GCA_016647645.1 Suillus variegatus
GGCATCGTACGACCTCACTGCATGGCTGAGTGAACTTGACAATGACCCAGCGATGCAGGTATGTGCGCTTATTGTGCTAATATCATTTCTAATCTACTGTGAGGTAGAATTTTATTCCACGTTTAAAAGACCATATTCTAGGCCGCCTTCGAGGGATCAAATACTCAGGTGACAAACACAAATTTACTGATGAAGATCGGGACCAGGTCATATTTGCAAACAACCGACTGCACGAACATGGTGTGCTACAGGTGAACTATACTACGTATGACCTTCGAAGGGAGCAAGATACAATTAACCCTCGGACTCATGCTGATATTATGGTCCTGTCGCATGAAGAAGATGACGAACGCCATCCATACTGGTATGCACGAGTTGTCCGAATTTTTTACTTGGACGTTTGGTATTATGGCGGTGAGAATACAGCTACATCAAAACCGCTGCGCATGCATGTACTTTTCGTACATTGGTTTGGGCGTGATACTACGTTCAAGGGTGGCTGGTCTGCAAAGTGTTTGCACCGGCTTGGATTCTTCAAAGGCGATGATCCTGCATGTTTTGGATTCCTTGACCCTGATCAAGTGATTCGTGGGGTGCATCTCATTCCTGCCTTCACACATGGGCGCACAGATCACTACATGGGACCCTCATTTGTCCGTTGCGAAGAAGATGGTGATGAAGACTGGCAGTATCACTATGTCAATATGTATGTCCTACTTTGCTTCTATACTATTCGCAATTCTAACTACTGTACAAGGTTTGTAGACCGAGATATGTTCATGCGGTTTCGCGGTGGAGGTGTCGGTCATAAGGTCACACGAGAATGGGACAACTTCTTGTAGAGTGACGGAGCCCCTGCAAATTCCCCCACTGATGATGAAGAATTGGATGACGTTGAGATGGATGTTAGGGAGGATGGTGAGGAAGACGGCGAGGAGGATGGCGAGGAGGATGGCGAGGAAGACAGTGAGGAAGACAGTGAGGAAGACGGTGAGGAAGATGAGGAAGATGAGGAAGACCTAGACAATAGAGTAGAGGCTGATTCAGATGAGGAGCTTGACGATGATGTGCTTGCATGAGAGGGTTATGGTTAGTCATGTCATGGTTCGGCTATGGCCGGCCGGGCTCGGCTCTTGCCGATTTCCCAGCAGTTCGGCGATTCTCATGAACCAAGTCACCTATGTGCGACTCGGTCCAGTCCATGAACTGTTACAACACAGGGTCGTGTTCGGACTTGGATGGATCTAACAGCAAAGGCTCAATAGAGCGTTCATGTTGCTGAGGATCTGTTGGCTTCCACAGACAAGCAGAAGTTGCGTACGCCTTGTGGGGCGATGATAGCGGTTACAGACGGAAGGTTCGGTGTCGAGGACAAGCTTCCGAAGGTGCGAGCTGGATGTCAAGCAAGGTGGCCTTATGTGAGACAAGAGG
Organism: Suillus variegatus; assembly: GCA_016647645.1. Classification (NCBI taxonomy): domain Eukaryota; kingdom Fungi; phylum Basidiomycota; class Agaricomycetes; order Boletales; family Suillaceae; genus Suillus; species Suillus variegatus. The sequence goes on from JABBWF010000158.1 coordinate 1,432, forward strand.
TTTCAAGGGATAACCAAGTAGGATTAAAGTAAGGAACATCTACTTTAATCGTCGACCTTATATAAGGTTACTCTATCGTATCTAAGCTCAGCCTAAAGCTGGGTTCTAATCTGCTTATCTATCGAGTTAGAGATACCGTCCATGAGGCATGGTTCTATCTATGATAAGGAGCACGAGGCGTCCTTCTATCAGTACATGAGGCAACACGAGGCTTGCCTTCTATCTTGATAACATGAATAGGTCTTCTAGACCTATGTCGTCATATGCGGTCCAGACCGCTTATCTAATCCGGCATCTTCCGGACTTCTCTTCTAGAATCATTCCTGTGTTCTATCCTGTGTTCTTCTACCAAGGGCAGGCGAGGCCCAGGTATCATCTGTAGCCGTGCAGGTGGCAGAGGGCGTGGTGGCAAGGGGACTCATGTAACGTTGTTGTAACATGAACCACCTGGACCAGCACAAATCAGCACAAGCCAAGAACGTGGGAACAACGGCTTGAGCCAGCCTCAAGCCACCTCAAGCCAGTCTGGTGGGGGTTACATGGTGAATTTCATTTTCATATTCCAACTTCCCTTCATCTCAGGTTGACAGGCTCCCACTATTCGGTCAGATTTGCTGTCTACTTATCGAGTCGGTTACCATGAATAAGGTCCCGGGTCGAGTGGATGGGAGATTTAGGTTGGGAGATGTTATAGGATCTGGCTTGTATGGTGTGTACTATATTGTTCTCATGTTGATTCAGATCCATTCATAATATACCACTTAGCCATTGTATATTCCGCATGGAACATCATCAATGATGATCGTGTTGCCCTCAAACTTGAAACTATTGTCAACCGCCCATCTTCTGTAGAGCGTGAATATCGCATTTTAAAGCAACTTGAAGGCGGAATTGGCATCCCCCCCACCCTCTGGTTTGGCAGAGAGTCAGTGTATCATGCTCTTGTTCTTGAACTTCTTGGGCCATCGCTCCACCAACTCTTCCTTGCAAATGGTCGAAAATTCAGCCTTCTCCATGTCGTGAACATAGGGGATCAGTTGGTGAGTCATTTGGTCTGAGGTCTTTACAAATAGGTTGATTTACTTTCCTAGCTCTCATGTCTCGAGTACATCCACTCGCATAACTATGTTCATGGCGACATCAAACCGCAGAACATCTTGATGGGTCTTGGAAATTTGAGGCACACCGCCTTCATCATCGATTTTGGTATCACGAAGTCATACTGGAACACCACAACCGGTGACCATGTACCATTTCGCCATGGTCAAAGTCTCTCTGGCACTCCTGTGTTCGCCTCTATTAACAATCACTTAGGAGTTGAGCCAGGTCGTCGTGACGACCTCGAGTCGCTTACTTATATGTTAATCTATTTCTTGCGTGGTTCCCTTCCATGGTTAACCAGTGACGATGAGAAGTTGTCTGGTTCTACCATACTCGAACAGAAAGCACGCGCCACCATTGCGGATATATGTCAAGACATCTCCATTGAGTTTGCGACTATCCTAATTTACACACGCTCTCTCGCATTCGCAGAAGATCCCGACTATGATCACCTTCGTTCACTACTTCACGGTCTTCACACCTCATTACCCGCACCAGCCACGTCCATGTTGGACTTTGGCCCGCTCAGTGATCCTGCCATACACCCCCCTGACCAGTGCTGTGTGGCCGAAGCAATCCCACCATGCCCGCTAAAGGCAATGCGCAGATCGACTCGCGTGTGAGTAGTCTGTTTCTTACATCAAGTCTTTGAACTGAAGCTTACCTTATTTGCAAGGCTACGCCCACGTAATGGCTCCCCATGGCATGCTGCATCAACTCCACAGCAGAAACAGTAACCAGTTACTGAATGATGCTGTTGAATAATTCGTAGATTAGCATACTTGTAAGTTGTCTGTACATACGTTGTTGATATATATAAACACGGAGCGGGTTGATCCTGCTGTAATATATCTACAATAATTTGATTGGCAACACTTACACACAGCGAAAAGGAATTGCAGATGTGTGCGTGGGGTGCACGCGAATTGCTTCCGTGAATCCTGTGAGTTATGTGTCACATCACACACTGCAATGCACGTGCAACAGCTGGAACGTTTGAGTCTACCTCATCGATCATCCCACTGGCAGGGTTTTGATGTCTCCTAGACTGGAGGATGTCGCTCGCAAGGCTCTCGAACATAGCCTCTTCTTCGGCACCGATGTCGATAAGGGTATCCAGGATGCAGACTTCATTTTCGTATCTATCAATACTTTGACCACAAAGAGCGGTGTTGGTGCTGGGTCCTGAGCCCTGGGTAATGGCTTCGCTGCAGACTTGAAGTGAGTTTTCAATTTCGTTGTATCAGCCCTTCCACTATATGATTGTGTGCTGATGCAACTGGAGCTCAGCTGTGTCGAGCTTGCCACTCACTGTATCACAACTACGGCCACGTCATCAAAGATCATTATCGAGAAATCCAGATAAGAGATACAATACTGCGACCTCAATTATCCAAGAAAAGCTCAGCGCCTTCGATGCCTCCTTTGTAGAGGGGAAGATCTGGATGAACGAAAGCATCATGGGCTAGCGACACCCTCGATCAAGGGACCTTTCATCAATATATTTATTTGACTATGATCCAGAAGGCTACATGGAGCCGATTCACTTCGGCTATGTCCTAGAATTTGGCCCCTCAGATTATGCTCATCGATGTGCCCCGTTTCACCCTGTGATATGACTCAATCCTTGCACTGCCTTTGGGATTTACCACTGGGTGCGTGCATTGTTTCTGGGGTTTCCCCACAAGAATGTTTATATAGACAGGTGATTCAGTCGTTGTATCGTCACTACCACTACTACCACAATGCCAGGCCGTCAACACGGGGCAAACAAAGCCCAAGCAGCTGCTGTTGCTACTTCCACTGCTGCTCCGATCCCTGCTGCTGCTGCAGCAAATGCTACCACCCTCCTAAACCCCCGTCGGCGACAACTTCCTATTAGATACAGAACCAGCGATGCAGCTCATGCTGGTCCAGACGAGGGAGAAAGCTTTGACCTTGAGAATATCTCAGGGGATGAAGAGGAACCGGGCAATCCTCCTGTACTCACTGTTATTGCACCAGCGGGCAATCCTCCTGTGCCCACTGCTATCGCACAGGCGGGCTCTAATCCAAGCCCACTCCAGACCGTCATGAGCACCGCCCAGACCGACCCTCTGGCCACTGGTAATCTCAAGCAGACCAAAGGGCCAACTGATATAGCTCATTTCTACCAGATTGATTCCGATACTAAAGTCAAAACTTGCACCCCTTGCGTGTAAGTATCATACCTGTAATCTTTTGTTGTTTCTTACACCCACCATCAGCGCACTACATGAGATTGACGGAACGCACAAGGTCCAGGTATACGCAGGTTCAACAGCCAGTTCAGCTCCCCGTAACCATGCTTTCATTCACCACACCGAACTCTATCTGGAAGCAGCAGAGCACTTTGGCTGGTGCATAATGATAAAGGATCTAAGTGAACGGCTCGCTGAAGGATGGACACTCACGACAATTCGCGAACGGCTCAAAAAATCACCTTGCACGATGCAAACACTTGGCCCTCCACCTAACCAGGGATCTGATGCCTCGCGGCTGGTGGGAACCAGCTCTCCAGAAGATGTAATTCCAGACTTCACGCTTGACGAGATGCATCAACAAATTGTGAAGTTTATTGTCGCCGATGATCAGGTGAGTCATAGTTCGCCCTTAAAGCCACCATTAACAACTTCCACTAGGCAATAAACGTGATTGAGTGTCCTGAATTTCGACGCCTCATCCGTCTCTTACGCCCAGAAATTGGCGAGACTAGCCTATTCCACTGCACGAAGGCCCGCGAAATGATCATCGAGCAATGGCAGGAATACTTCATCGCCTTGAATAAAGACCTTTCTGTAAGTGCATAATTAACGAGAGTCCTACAAAGTATCTTATTCCTTCTAGAATGCACAGGGCAAAATCTGCTTCACATCTGACCTGTGGTCGGATTTTAAGCTCCAGCCATTCATGGCCATCACGGCTCATTGGATTGCCAAGGCCAATGCAGATTCAGCGCTTGTGTTAAAGGCGGCCCTCATCGTGTTCCATCACGTCCCCGGCAGTCACGATGGAGGGTCTCTAGGTTCCATGATATTGTACCTGCTTGATCGTGCAGAAACTGCGACAAAGGTCGATATTTACTTGTATCGTGTTGCTTGCTCTGACGTTGTTTAGACTGGGCATTTCACTCTTGACAATGCATCCAACAATCACACTTCAATGCAGGAGCTTTCAACCCTACTCGGGCAATGCGGGATTGATTTTGACCCTATCGAAAACAGGATACCATGTTTCCCACACGTGATAAACATATGCGTAAAGCACATCATCGACGAATACACTGTTACTGACTTCTCCATCGTGGACGATACATGGACAGTCGAAAATCAGATCATCAAGAAAGCAGATTATGTCCAGGTGTTGCGAGCTAAGCCTCTCGAGCAAGCCAGGAACATTGTGCGATTGATTCGCGCATCAAACCAGCGGCGCAACAGATTTCGGGACACCATCCTTAGGGGTAATGAGGAGGGGTGGTTTCAAGATGACAAGGGCAAGCTTACACAGCTCCCAGTCGTAGAACTCCTCCTCAATGAACCTACTAGATGGGATTCAGTATATGTTATGTTAAAGTGTTTGCGGACACTCCGCCAGGTGAGACGCCATACCATCAATCATATATCATAGACTGTCACTGGCTCAGGCGATAAGCGCGTTTTTTGATGCTTGGACTCAGCGCAACATATCTGAGAAAAGATTGAGTGAGATGGATTGGCAGTTTCTCCAGGACCTGGAAGTGATCTTGGAGGTAAGTACTAACACATTTGAAACACGTGATCCATTTAACCATTTCACACCAGGCACCCCATGCCGCCCAGCAAAAGCTCTCCAGTGAAAGCACTCCCTCACTGAGCTATGCCGTTCCAGCGTTTGAAGAAATGATCAAGAGCTGGGAATCTATTGGCCTGCACGTTCCTCACTGTAAGCCTATCGTCAACATAGGCTTAACTTGGGCAAGCAAATACACCGATCGGATGGGTGCGACACATGCTTATGCTGTCGCTATGTGTCAGTCCCGTGTTTTGTTTTAATAAATGTTGATCTCATGATTACTTATGTAGTTATTGACCCTGTGATGCAGATGTCATGGATGAACAGTCAATGGGAGGAAGACCGCATTAATAAAGCCAAGGAGTTTATTGTGAAGCTGGTATGTTTATTTAGTATATGAGCACAACTTTCGACTGATTTGTCTTGCAGATGTATCGCAAGAGAGCAGAACACTCTAATTCTGCGTATTCCGGACCTGTAGTGGCTCCACGACCATTGCCACGCACGCTAGGCTCACGTCGCTATGGAATTCCCGAGGCGCATGCGCATGCGCCGCATCACAACGATGGTGGTCAAACGGTAGACCAGGAGTTCACAGTGTATGTCACGGCTACTCTTAGTCCCCAGGGAACAGGTATACTCGCATTTTGGAATGTGAGTCCATTGCCTCCTCAAGTCGCACCATTTGTCATTAACTACGAGTTGCTGACCAGGCTTCACGGACCATGTTCCCAACCATATACTCAATTGCCATGGACTATGCCCCAGTACAAGCTTCTGCTGTGCCATGTGAGCGGGTATTCTCATCAAGTAGCGAAACCCATACAAAAAAAAGGAATCGCCTCAGCCCCGTTTTGATGGAAGCGTTACAGATGGTTAAGTTTTTCCTGAAGAAAGAACGTCTTGACTTCACCACAGGTTGGGCGGCCTCTCTACAGGACATGGAACATGAAATGGTATACGACAGAGGTTCTAATGAGCAGTTGACACCTACTGCCAGCACAAACGACACTCTTCTCAGAGCCATTGCGGAGCATGAGTGTGATAACACTGAGGACACTGCTACCATCTATGACAAGTGAGACTTCTTTTTCATATCTGACTCTTATTTCTTGCTGTTTGCCATTTGCCATTTACCGTTTACCATTTACCATTTACCATCTGCCATTTACCTTTCGTCTTTTGCCTCTTGTTTGCACTATTTTTGCTCGCTCGATGCTCAACATGTTTCACGTGCTTCTGTGTGATCGGTTTCTACCTTTCTTTGCAATACTTGTACCTGAGTGCATTGATCTTCCTTCGAGCTCGGGCCATGCTGATCCTCATTCGAGTGTGTGCCATGCTGATGCATGCTAGTACCTGCCAGAACCACCACTGAAAACTCAGGGCTTACTTGAGTAACATCCCACAGATGATCATAATAATAGCGACCTCACTGACAATCACGGCAGCTTCAATCATCATCCTTCTGATAGTGACGAAGCCTCTGGCAATCACTCATTATTTGATGTGAGCATTTTACTTTCGTTGTGTCTATCTATTGCGGAATGTGATATTCGTTCATGTAGATCCTCGCTATAAACACTACTGTTCGCGGAAACAAGGATGCGGGGTACGTATCCTTGTGACATAGTCATCTGAATTGGCTGACGGAGAAGCTAGAACCTGCCTTGGGACATATGACACGAGCCAGTCCTACTGGACTAATGTTATTGTGAATAATGCATACAGGTCGTGGTTCTGGATGGTGTATGTAATCTCATTTGTCTGGATGTCCACTCTGACAATGATTCTAGGTGCAATCAAGTCGGATGGTACCAGGTTGGCCCTCCTGAAGGCCAGCCTGCAATTGTGAGCCGCGTCCTCCGACCTATTTACGAGGAGGTATGTTTATCGAATTTGAAACATGAGCATTCTTTGAACTCACGCGCCAGCTTGAAGAACGTCTTTCGTCCTCGATCATCATCGACGTCTTTCACCCTCAATCGTCCTCAATCATCATCGACATCTTTCGCCCTCAATCGTCCTCAATCGTCCTCAAACTTACTGTCCTCCGATCATTTGTCATTGCCCTGCATTGACTCCGTCTTTACAACTCACATGCCGAATCTTAGATATGAACATTGAAGTCGTGAGTATTATGATACATTTGTGTGGCAAAGTACGTCGAAGCGGATCGCCATGCTATTCTTCCCGCCTCCTGCCCAATATCCTCAACACCCTATGCAACCATCTCTTCATCGGGGACTCAACACATTCCTCCGCGACACCTACTCCCGCCTGCATCAATCCGTTCCCTCGCGAACCACTCACACTTGCTCTCGCTGCACTCATCCCCCTCATCAACACCTCATCTGCCCGTATCATGAGGGCATGCTGATAGGAACAATAAAGCTTCTTCAGGTTAGCCTTCTGAACACTAAACTCGACAATCTGACTTACATCAGCTTGAGGGCCCATTGCAATCACTGATATTGGATGTTTGTTGGATTATTTCACAGTGATATTGAATACTAGTGCGCACTGTGCACTGGTGATAGGTTGGATGGTGCGTTTTCATTTCCGTTTCCGGTGTATAGACGCGCACAGCACCAGCACAGCATGACATCAACGCACAGTTATGTGTGCTTTTTCATTGCACATAACACGAGCAATGTACTACTAACTTTCACATAGCCCATCCTACGATCTCCTCTTCCTCGACGTCATTCCTAAGTGCACAAATCCCTCAATGCATATCCACACGGTTACTAATCACTCAATTAAATAGGTGATATCTACCTCGGAATCAACATCATCTCCGGCGAAGAAGTCACCATCAAACTCAAGTCTGTAAAAGCCAAGCACCCCCAGCTCAAGTATGAGTCAAAGGTCTACAAGACCCTCGCTGACAGTGTCAGCGTTCCCTTCGTATGCTGGTTCGGCACCGAGTGCGACTACAATGCCATGGTCTTGGACCTTCTTGGACCCTCTCTAGAGGACCTTTTCAATTTCTGCAAGCGCAAATTCATCCTCAAGACTGTCTTGCCCCTTGTGGACCAACTCGTGAGTAAATTCCACCGCAGCCACTGTCTTCGAGAATTAACGCACCACTGTATCACTACAGATCTCCCATAGTCCGTAAAAGCCAAGCACCCCCAGCTCGAGTACGAGTCGAAGGTCTACAAGACCCTCGCTGGCGGTGTCAGCATTCCCTTTGTACGCTGGTTCGGCACTGAGTGCGACTACAATGCCATGGTCTTGGACCTTCTTGGACCCTCTCTAGAGGACCTTTTCAATTTCTGCAAGCGCAAATTCACCCTCAAGACTGTCTTGCTCCTTGCGGACCAACTCGTGAGTAAATTCCACCACAGCCACTGTCTTCGAGAACTAATGCACCACTGTATCACCACAGATTTCCCGTATCGAGTACATCCACTCACGCAACTTCATTCACCGGGATATCAAGCCAGACAACTTTCTCATGGGCATAGGGAAGTGTGGCAATCAAGTCAATGTCATTGACTTTGGTCTCGCAAAGAAATTTCGTGACCCAAAGACTCACTTGCACATTCCATACAGGGAAAACAAGAATTTGACCGGTGCCACTCGCTACACCTCAATCAACACGCATTTGGGAGTTGAGCAGGCTCACCATGATGACCTCAAGTCTCTTGCCTACGTCCTCATGTACTTCTTGCGCATTGCCCTCCCTTGGCAGGGACTCAAGGCTGCAACTAAAAAGCAGAAGGTATGACAGGATCATGGAGAAGAAGATGACTACTCCCATCGATATCCTTTGCCACGACTATCCCAACGAGTTCGGCATTTTCTTGAACTACACTCGCACACTTCGCTTTGACGACAAGCGCAATCGTACAGACGCCACCTTCATCCGTGTCAACGGCTCCATGCTTGTGCAAAAGTATGTTGTTGAGGGTGCGTGAATGGTGCGCAAATTGTTTGTATCATTGTACACATGTAGCCAGTAACTAACCTTCCTATTAGATATCTTTCTGAGCGCATCCTTCTCCAGCTGTACTCCCCCCTTCCTCCTTCACCACATCACGCCGTCTCTTCAACATCCTACCAAACCATCTCTTCAATGTTGCACTGACCTGTTTCTTCGTCCGCTGCTCCACGACATCCACGACAGCCTCAGTCTCCAGAGTCTCCACAACATCAGCTTGTGCCCCTGCTCTCGCCTCCATTTGCCTTCGAAATCCGCTCGCTTTCCTTCTAACCTCCGCTTGCGCTGCTTCAACCTTGCGAGCACTTGCGGGACTGCAGTACAACTATCTCGACTTAGCTTCCTGGACATCGGATACAACAACAACGACTTACGTTATTTTGCGGACCCATCTCAATTCGTAATCGATGTTGATCGTCGATATCCAATAGGTATTAGGTATGTTCGGTGGTGATCAGTAGAGTAGGTAGGTAGGAAACTCTAGGAATCATATCGTCTCGCAAATACGTCCTTTTTGGGACTTTGACCCTAAGTCGAGGGCAAATGCTTAAATTTTAATCTTAAAGCTGGCTCAAGCTGGCCGAGAGACCGAAAATGTGGCTCCATGGACCAGACCAGACCGCTAATTACATAAGCCACAACTAGGTACATGGTCCAGCTTAATATGGCTGCACCCACGGCTAAAGCCGGAATAAGCCGGAACTGCGGCAACACTACTCAATGATATACTACACATGGGATAGATAATGTCATAGCAGACCAAGATAAACATTAGCAACTCGCTGTCAGGTTGACATACAGCTTAGCATGACATTGTGCAAATGCCATATAGTTTAGCATGACACAGAGCCAATGATTACTCGAGACCATGACGTGGCACATCTGAGAAGTGTTGTGGCGCAGCCGCAACCCAAATCAGGCAATTTCTGATTTGTGGACTTTTGGTGATGTATGACCTCGTATTGTGAGATACAACGGCCCGCTGGGCATCCCAGGACCCTGCCTCGTGTCAGCGCGGGAATAATCATCCCTTCTGTTCGAACCGCTTTTTTTTCCATTTTTCTGTCAACCAGGTTGTGCGCGTTCTGGCCTCTTGGAGGCGCGCTGTTCCCGCGCGGCATGCTACCAATGGCCTGTTCCTGGCCGGTGTGTCCTGTAACTGTGGCTTTGCAACTTTTTCTGGCATTCGCAATACAATTGTGTGCTCAAATTATGCTACCTCCCAATGCAACTAGTGCTCTCATTGCTTCCCTCTTCTTCGCAGGCCCTTCCAAAATCATAGTCATATTTGTTGCGAGTTTCTCGTCATCAATCCTACCTCTTTGCCTTTATGCTGCTACCAACATATAAGAAATTGTAACGTCCTTGTCACCTTCGACACATTCGTATCCCCCGAGGCACCACATCATGATTGGCATATCCTGGCAAGTTATTGTTGTGTCCCCCAGCGTTTTCATTGGACCGAAGTCCCACCTGAGAACGTCGTCGTCCACAGTACTCCGCATTGCGTGTGGACAATAACCGCCCTTGCTCCTGCTTCCATCCTCTCTCTCGCACATATGCTCTCCCAAATGGAATGGATCCGCGCTCACTCTGAACCCTCGCCTTCTGTATTTTATCAGTACGTGCAGTGTACGCAGGTGGGTTAGGTTCTCCAGATACATTCGAGGGTTGACCAGGCTTTTGTTTGCGGTCGTCCAGCGTGGGTACAGGCACACAATTGAGCGCGCTGTGATATAGTTCATGACCGCCGTGGAGTGAAATTGCACGACAGGCGCCAGAGCACACTTCCAGTCAGTGACGATGATGTCCACTTCCATATCTTCGTTCTGCAATTTGTGCATCTTCAAGATTGCAGAGCTGTCGTATTCCGTCTTTTTCTTCACCTCTTCCATGCACTTATATCCTTCCCTCTCTTTGAAGTGATCTAGTACCTCCGTTTCGAACTTCTCAGTGGTGTAGACATCCATGTCGCACCCCACAATTGCTTCCCGCTCGGCTTGCAGGAGAGTGAGCGCGCAGGAGCCGGATACGACTGAACCCGTGCGGTCCAACAGATTAATGAAGGCATCGGCGTCGACAATGAAGCGCCAGAATAATTTGATCCGTCGCATCGTGATGTAATGCGCTATGCCATCTTTGTTCTCCCTCCGCGTGCTCGCGAAATCTATGAGGTCGGGGAGGGCCATTTGTTCCATGATGTTAGTTTGGACTTCTGCGCTCAGCATGCCGATGCAACCATTGTTCTGTTGCATGGTGTTCATGACAAGTTGTGTATAGAGGGGTTAGTCGTTCAGACGCAGCCCCTTTCTTGTCCTTTCGCTTTTTTCCAATCTGCATGTCCCGTTCTCCTCGGACTTGTAATTGTCATTTGCAGTCACTGTGTCTCGCGTTTGCAAGTGGCTGGGCTGTATCTCCTCATATTAACGTCACTAGTAGCAATAACTAGGCGAGCTCTGCCATCGTCCCCTTCAGCTTTGTCCTGCATATATTATGCAGAGTATTTAACCGATCTTTCTCTACATCCAATACCATCTATTTCAATCTTAATGACCATTACTCAACACTCTTCCGGAGACCTTCAACGTGCTCAAGAAGGTAATGTCATTGCTGCCCTCGACACTAGCAGTCGCTACCTTTTCATCGGCGCTCTAGGCAGCCGCCATCTCTTCTTTGTCCTTGGCCGCAGATCCTTCTCCTTCCCCGACTTCAGGTGGGACCTTGGCTATGATACTTCGTTTGATGATTTATTAGTGTAGGCCACTTGTTGTGATTGGGCCCTGCTTACAATTTGACGGCTCTCATGACTTCCATATAGTCCCCTCTGCTAACATTGATGATTGCGCTCCTGTTGATTGACTTGAACGCAAGGTAAGGGCATGCCCCTTTTCCATGGAGCCCTTGGTCGTATAATACTATCATGTCAAACGGCTCCCCTTTGCTCTCGCCACCATTTGAATAAGCTATTCTGGCTCCTTTTAGTTGCGCTTCTGGTCTGAAAAACTTTCTTCCAGCCGAGAATAGATTCTGTTGTGTGAGTTGCCCTTCATTTAGTTGCACGTCTACAAAGCCGTTTTGCTGCGCAAATGATACCAGGCATGCGGTGACAGTGTGTTCGTTCGACATGTTGTGTGAGTTGCTATTCCCCTCATAGTTCCTAGGCTTTAAATATTGTTCGAGATATCGTCTCAGCCCCTGAATCATCTGACGTCAATTATCCATCCGTTGGTCCTCTCGGATGTCTCGTCTGTCTCTTTTGGTGGTCTCGTCTTTGATTTTATAAGCATATGTCAACTCCAGTCTCCCACATTTCTCCCTCACCAGTACCACATTCTCCCTTGTTCTTGTCAGTATGGTAGCCATTCCTTCTACGCCCATTGATCACATCTACTCTACGGAGAATCACATGTTCTCCCATGAGCCCGTACGTCCTTGTCTCCTTTTTGATGTAGTCTCTTGATGTGATATATCCAGGTTGGCCGCACCTATCATCGCGCTTTTTTCTATGCCACAGGCTGTTCGGAGGCTGTTCTGACTTATGTCCCGCAAGACGCCGATGGCTTCGTTCGTGCACATATGTGGATCGGGGCTGGCCAATACTCCTCTGATCATTCTATGTGTTCATCCATCCTTCCAGTCCACGGTTTCCCCGGTGCTACCCATAGTCTCTTTGTGGATGCTTACAGTGTGCTCTATTATTTGCGACATCCTTCCCTTCCCCGAAATCAAGCTATCGCCGTTGACCATACACATCATTGTGATTTACAGTGGTCAGGCGATGTCTTAGTTATCAAGCATATCGGCCACAATTTCCATACTTATCAGTCCATGACTTATGACGAAAAGGCGCTTGTAGATGCCATCTTGACGTGGTAGGTTTGTCGTCATTGCGTCGAGCTCCCCATGTGATATCTTGGCCATTCCAGTGTGCTGCATTCTTTGTGACATAGCCAGTCAAAGCCTCGTCCATGATGTATTCTCTAGTACACTACAATTGTTCAATATAATGCATCAGACGCCTTTCGCTAGCCTCCTGTATAGGATCTCTCCCGCTCCTGATATACCACCATAACGTTTTCCCCAATTCATCGCAGTCCAAGTCAAAGGCAGGAGAATCTGGCACAAATCCTTCACCGTTCTTCACAATCACTACCTCGCCTTTTGGGCACTTTCTCCCAAAAATTTCCCTCAACACTGGATGCAAAGATCTTTTGTCGTCATCTCTTGTCGTGAAGTAGATGTGATAATACCAGTGCGTGACTTTTTGTTCTTTTGGAAATAATACCAGCGGCGCCTGCGGCTCTCCATCAGGCAATAACCTCTCTATGATTTGTAGTCCTTGCAAATTCGATGTCGGCCGTGCCTGCCTTACAGGCAATAAGTTAGCCAATAGGAGTACGAGTCCCTGGGTAACGCTCGTTGATACTGTCATGTCATCGGAAATCCTGACAGCGATACATGCTCTGGCTGCTGCCTCCGACCTCACCTGCGCACGCATCCGCTTCATCCGCTGTCCGTGAATCAGTATGTATTGATTATTATTCTCGGTCATCCTTACCTTGATACTCAGCACACAGTCTGGATATTGCTCACTGATGAAGCTGCATATCTGTCGATGTGTGTAGTCTCCACGACATTCTATATCTGCTATAGCTAGCCGCAGTTCAGATCTCGTTGGATGTGGATCCATGGTGAATTTCAAGCCAAATTTTATTTTCCATTTGTCATAGTCGTCTGAATTCACCAAAATGATGTCATTGCATTATATACGTCATACAGCTCCCTAACTTGTTTGTCTCCTCTTAAATAGCTAAACCGTCGATCTGGCTGGTCCCTTGATTGTCTTCTTCCGGCATGTCGCTGATGTCCAAGAGAGAAATGGCAATCATCTCGTATTGCGCGCGAGAGTGCCACTTATCTTCCAATTTTTTGGAGTACCTTGTCATCTTCATCTCCAACAGTATGAGATCTCCAGTTTTGAGATCCCCAAGGTTCCAAAGAGGCCTCTCGCTATATGTTTTCAGAGATCCTTCCGCTCTGACATCATATACTGCATCGAAGAGCATTGCCTGCAGTTTGATTAGCTCCGCATACCGCTGATCCACAATCTACGCACCGTTGTCTCTCCATCATTCTTCTTGCCATTCTGCCATTTGATGGCACGAATCACTTGCGCCGACTGCTGATTGATATCTAGGGACGTGTGAGCTTTGTGCAGTCATGTTGTCTATCACTTACTCAGTGTCGGGCTTGACATCTTCGCCAGCAAAATCGCACTTTGCTGGCCTAACGACTTGGAGAGAGGCATGACAGTCAATGACGCCTGATTCTCTGGTGCACCAAATTTGGTGAACCACATTCTTGCAATCCGCCCGACAACCCATAAAGTCAGCGGCTCTCCAGTGGCAGGATTGCACAAGATCTTGCTCCGATCATTGACAGGATTATATTGTCCCCAAGTTGCTGTGGGCAACAACTTGCCGAGAGCATATATGTTTGCCTTTGCGTTAGTATATCCTGATAGCTTGCGTAGCTGTCTGGTAACGGCAATGAAGATTCGACGCCTCATGATATTGCATGCACTCACCCTACTAATATTTCATCGTACCCCTCAATTTCTGAGTTGTCTATGAGACATTTCGTCGGATTTGGCAGCACAGATCGAACAGTGAGTGTCGGCTGAAGTGCGCCAGGCGTCCGTTTGACGCCTGCTGATCCACCTTTCTGTGCGCCATCGCTCTGGCTCATCGTTGCAGTTGTCCTGCCCGATGTCAGTCTCTCATCAGCACAAGGACTTTGTGACTTACTCATCAGTCTCTTCATGATGCTGAGTGACATCAGTCTCTTTGCCTGTATCAACGTCGTTTGACTCGCCCCCTATCAAATCGATTAATGGAGATGGACGCCAAAGCTTTTCGTGAGTCATGCATAATGACTTACCAGTGTCTGCTGTTCTCGCTTTCTTGTTGGGGCGTGCATCAGAGATGGCCTCTCCGTCATAGACAGTGTCGTGTTTCGCTTTCGTCATGGTCAAGAGAGAAGAAACAATATTTCAAAAGACCCTATCCGCAGGGTTAAGTAAGATTATTTGATGCCCTCCTAACAATACCAATAAACAACTGCAAATATGTCCGTACTGAAGGTTCACATAGCATTCCTCTATTCTTCGTCGAAGCTCAGAGCTGTGTGACTCTTCTTTGCGGGTCTTTCTTGTGGAGGCGGTGTAGACGTGCGCTTCCGGTCAGACATGCTGTTGTCCTGGCACAAATCATTAGTGCAATGTTGTCGTCTACTCATCTGAAACTCACAAGCTTCATTTTTTCGACATAGCCTGCAGGAATCATGCGTACGATGTGAGTGCATGTCAGAAAACATTTCAGCGTTGTCCCTTTATTCCGTTGGCGACTCAACACGAAATCCAATTCCGCACCGACATCCACAAAATCTCCTTCAGTTAATAAGACAGCATCCATGGGCAGTATTTTGCCAGCACTCGTCAAATCAGCTATCGTCAAGGGACGTACAGCACTCCAATGCTCTTGTATGCGCAAGTATTTCCCTTCTGGATCTTGTGTCGCTGAAAGGGCAGGTGTTTTGGATCCGCGAGGCTTATCTCTCTGTTTCTGATGAGTCAGCTCAACATCGTCATCGTTTTCTAGAATGCACCGACTCTGATGAATGCGCGCCTTTGCAAATACAATTCCTTTTTCTGCGGTATGCCTTGCATCGGCAAATGCAAGCGTCTGCTGACATATTCGCAAGCGAGATTAAGAGAGTCGATAGTTGCCTCCCAAGCCTTTGCATGCCCGCCCGACGAGATAGTAACATGTTGGACTGCACGCGTTACATCAGCCTCTTGGCTATAAGATTTCAGTCTCATCTGTTTGAAGCCAGCCCAACTGTTTACTTACCCAGTCCAGTTACCGAACCTTTCCACACGGAATTCGCGCAGAAGTCCTTGAAGTCTGAGAGCCACAGGATACACCGTTCCTGGCTCGCCATCTGGAATATGCTTGTAAATCAAAATACGGTCCCTGGATTTATCCTTTCGCTCGGGATCTTGATAAACGTCTGCCCAATCCGCCATATCTCGCAACGATGAAGGGAATAATTCCCATGATGCGTAATCGTAGTCTCCTTGCAGTCTTTGGATTTCTTTTTTCATTGGTGCAGGC
Organism: Suillus variegatus; assembly: GCA_016647645.1. Taxonomy (NCBI): domain Eukaryota; kingdom Fungi; phylum Basidiomycota; class Agaricomycetes; order Boletales; family Suillaceae; genus Suillus; species Suillus variegatus. Next base: position 17,446 of record JABBWF010000158.1, read on the forward strand.
CACAACTCAAAGGCCATTGTATTTTCAGATGCTGTGCCAATGTTTAGTTTCATGCGAATTAACCACCTAAGAATGTCTCACTCACCTGCTAGAAACGACATGATGATGATAAGTAGACAAGGAGACGCACCCCATCCTTTATTAGCATGGGAGCCAACGGCTGTCTCAGATGTTCGAGGTGATTGACGTCATTTTTGCTTTTGTAATCGCATCACGTGAGAGTTGGAAGGAGTCCCACGTCATTGAGAGAAGTGATGATCTTTATGCGACGCATTCGAATGATTTTGCTCATCAAGATCCTGTATTGCAATCAATTTCGTTTTGCAATTGTTCCTACAATGTGGTCCTTTGTTGTTCTGTGTGGTTATGACAACTCTCCGGCGTAGTATGCGGTCATTCAAATCTAGAAGCGCCCATGGATGTTTAGGAGGGCGAAAACTGACTAAGCTCATCTTCAGCGGCAATGATGCTCCTAAAAAAACACGGTGTCTTACCACCATTTTATCATTATGCAGGCCACTGTCTTCGAGCTCCTCAAAACTTCAGACGACCAATGTGCCTTCATTTTCAGTTCGTCTGCTGTGTATTTCGTTTCAAACAGTCGTTGACTGTTATTAGAACGTCAGTTGTCTGGCGGTAATCGAGTCTTCATCGTATCCAGCGAGGAAATGAATGTTGCTCTAGAATCAGGCGACGACAGCACAGTATACACTGAATCTCCATCTGTCATCGCCACAGTTGCTGTGTATGAGGATTGCGTAGAATTTAACCGTATGTGTGACAGTTAGGGAGGTCAATGTTGGTGCTCACATCAATCCAGGCATCGCTAATCTCATCCAGAATGATCCTGCGACATCAGTGGTCTATGCTGAGTCGCTTGAATTGGCACAAGATTTGGTACACTTTGCATTCACTGGTGAAAGAAGGGATTGACTGTATGCACACTGGATGAGATTACGTCTTTTCCTTTGACATAAGATACAGTACAGAATGTTCCTGTTTCCCTAGCAAACACGTTGGCTGTTCCAGTATGGCATATTCATGCAGATCCGAGACAGCACAATTCACGAGTCACTGCAAAGCAGCAGTTAGAGTTAAGGCATGCGCAGAGGAATCCCTCCCTCTATGTCTCGCATCATGCGCCTTCTATGGGAGCACCGGTCCACAATTGTTGAACAAGACCTAAACTGAGAGTTTAGTACGCAAAAAACGAGATCTGAAGTATCTCAGACCTTATGTTCCCTGCATATCTATCTGTAGCTCATTGGCATACTCCAGACTTTTGAGATTAGCGAGAACCTTCTAGCAGAGCGTGACGAGTGACGAGTGAATGCGTTTGGATGGGGCCAGGTGAAATTGACGCGGCCGTGCCGCGCCTGCCGCAGTCGTGACGCGCCTGTGACGTGGCACTGTAACAAATCCCTACGTACAGATCATGTTTACACAACTTCATAACTACTGCAGCACCACTTCGTGCTGCCTGTTGTCTAGCATGTATAGTGCTAGTCTCGAATCTCCGCAACCGCAGCCTCTCCAGTGCTCGTGCTACATCACTGCTCTCCTCTCGACTGGGCTTGAAACATCCTGAAACGGCGCAGACAAAGAGGTGAGGGCATTGAGTTTCAAGGGCACAGCTGACTCTTCGTTGTCCACCACGCCTGCTGCTGGTGATGCTACCGCAGCTACAATTTCAACAACAGCATCACGCCCTCACGCAACAATAAGAGACGTTGGACTCTGGACTTGCTCCTGGCTCTTTCTAGGTTGTCTCTCTCCTGAATACACAGACGGTCATCATTAACGCTCCTCATCCTTCACAAGTCGCATGCCTTTATATCTCGACGGATTCTTGTTGATGTGCTTTACCTGCACTCTCTGATGTATTTCGATATTGATACCATACAACTCGTCACCTCTATCTGCAATGTACGCTACCTATTCATTTCTTATCTCAATGGTGCGCATATTAATGTCTGTTTCATCTACCAATATTTGCTAAATATAGCAGACTGTGAAAAATGCACGCGGCATAACGGCAAATCGAACCGTCACTAAAGATCCACCATACTATAGTGCTGTATTCACATCGACATCCTTCTTCAAGATGTACTTGTATCAAACCGGCTCGGCTCGCCATGTTTTAAATTTGGCTGGAGGAATTCTCGAGCACAATATTGGAGGTATGTGTTTTCTAAAAATCACCGTTTCCCTCGCTAAGTCATCGCTATTCAAGAACTTGGCAGATTTCTTGATGTCGCTGATGCTCCTGCCAGGTGTCAAGCTACTAGCAGGATTGTCCCACCTCTGCAGTGTCTGCACTGACAGAAGGTGTCACGGTTCGTTTTCACCACTCATAGACATCATTTACGCCTTAAGACTTACGCAAACGGGACACAGGAACAAAACCAATCAGCTATCAATGTCTTTCATGTGTTGTGGCATGACATCTCTATGGGTTCAACCTGTCAGACGCCCATCTCTTCTCTGGAAGATCGCTTGGTATTTCGTACAGGATGATGGGTCGCATAATATTGTCGGCAGCTGTAGCACTTGGTATGTGATTCTGGTATTTATAACTTTGAGATCTCAAGTCACCATATCACGCCAGGTGACATTCCTGCTGAATCTTATCCAGCACCTTTGCCCATCTCCCTCCATTCCAAGAGCTAATTCTCGCCCACTCATCCTCCTTCAAGACGCGCTTGTACCAGAACAGTCGACTTGCCACGATGATGTCCGCATACGAGAATGTGTCTCCCATGACCCACTCCTCGCCGCTCTTCTCGCGTAACGCTTCTCCCTTATTGAAACTCTGCTCAAGATATGCCCAATCTCCATCGTGTTTTGGGCCTTCGGGTGAAAAATCCTCCCACGGAAGGTGAAACCTCTCCGAGCGCGTTCGACAGAAATACTCCACGCTTGCGGGGTTCAGAATCTCTGCAACACGCACACATATCAGCTTTATGATGGGGTGCACGTCGTTAAGATGTGCAGAGTCGAATACGCGAATGAGCATCTGAGAGCCGTGCGGGAAGATAGGCTATCTGTTCTTTGAGCTTGCCATTCACGTACTGTCGCAGTGCACATCATTCTTCATGTCCAGGCCGGTTCAAGTATAATGGAGCGCCAGGCGGAAAAATACTTTAAACCTCCATCCCTCGACCAATCCGGACGCCCATCCGTGCGCAAGCAAGTCCCACTTATCATGGCATGTTGGAGGAGGACAGAGTCGACAATGTTGTTGGTAACGGTTTGGACAGTGGCATGATCCTCGTATTCGTCTTTTTCAGCTGCTTCCTCGCTGCAAGCACAGCCGACTAACAAAGGTATATCCCTCTTTCGTATCGTCTCCTACACCATGTCCGCGGTTACCACAAGAATGTCATTTCCCATTACGAGAGCCCATATGTCTGGCACTGGATTTGCAATATGCAAACAAATTGTATGCTTACTTGCTCTTCAATGCGACCGCGCATCGTGAACCTCGAAATTGTGTATACCTTAGGCAACCTCCGTGATAGTCAGCATGTCTTTTCATGTGTGGTTGTCTTGAGCGACCACCCTCATTTGGCATGTCTGATTTCGCTGTGCAAGATATTTTTGCCAGGTGTCTCTCGCAACAATACTCAATCGCTTCAGCTCCTCTCGTGCGTCACCTTGTAAGTTGGAATTGAGTGTCTTAGACGAAAACCATCTGAGAATTGCTATGTTGCGCAATTTAGGTGCTCGTGACAACATCACATAAATGCTCTGAAGAGAACGCGCGGATGTCAAATCCACAATAACCCGTTCCAAAGAACTTCCTTGTGCCTTGAAATCTGTGAAAGCCCATCCAGGCACAATGGGAAGTTGCGTACGTCGAATGCTGATTGTTTTTTCCCCTGTGGCAAATCTAAAACTCGTCGTGACAGGCATGATAGGTACCACACCATGGTCTAAATCTGGCACATGCAAAGCACTTTCTGGGATATCTACTAATGCACATGCCGCATACCGCTGCCCGTTGTCAACTTCATACGTAATAGACTTCAATGTCCCCTTGCTGCCATTTACAATCTTACAGCTGGTCGCAGCATTCTCTGTTATCATCACGGGCATCCCTGGAATCAACGGCAATTCGCCAAGCGCATCATTGGTGTATGAGCTCTGTATTTTCCACATCCGTCTTTGTTGCTGAGGTGTGACGCTTACTCCAGATATCTTATCTCTCGCACAATATACCTCATATTGTTGATCTGAATGCTGGGCGAATGAGCGAGCTTTGGCCTCGTTGATTGCGTCTCTTAAGACCTTTTTCGTCACGACGACAGGTGCGTCGTTGAATGCATCAAATTCTTCAGGAGCAGATCTCTTCAATTCGCTAAGCAACCGTGTCTTCAGTATATCATAATCACTAGCTTGCCCTGTGTTCGACGCCAGCTTGCATGCCTTGCCGATACGTATCCTGTTCAGCATGTCTACAAATGGTGCGTCATCCTTAGCTCTCCAATTTTGTTTCAATTCGACAACCGTGTCTACTTGTCGCCACAAAAATGCACCATGCAATGCACCTTGTCCTTTAATCGACTGCATTGTGGCTGGCGCAAGAGACTTAACCAATTTATAACTATACAGTGCATTAGATTTTGGGGGTCGCAATTGCCCAAAGTCGCCAGCGAAGATGACATTGACACCACCAAATGGTTTCTCTCGTGCGGATTCATCCCATGACTTAGCCTCACATATGCGTTGGGATACTTGGCTTAACAATTCGGCCGCCATCAAAGAAGCTTCATCAAGAATAAGATATTCCACTGTTCGCCAAATAGCTTCTAGATCATGTTGCTTGATTGGTGCTTGACGCTTGGGCAAGAAGGTTAATGCATGTATTGTGTAACCATCAATGAGCACTGCCGCACTGCCCGTCGGTGCGCTCAATGTCAACTTCTCTGGTGCACCACATCTACGGAACATCTCTACAATCGCACGTATTACATGACTTTTACCTGATCCCCCAATGCCAGTAATAAACATGAGAAGTTGGTCTACCTCATCCCGAATGAAATGCTCGCTGACTATTCTTAGACTTCTTTCTTGTTCCTCGTTGTCCGTCAAGCCAAATTCCTCAATGATCTCCTGTAATATATTTTCCTTTTCTTTCACTGAGAGTTCTGGCTTATGGTATACTGATGTAATCTCAGCTTCATCCTCCATTTGTGCAAATCTCATGGCAGGCTCTGATTCCTGATGCGCCAAGCGAGCGCGTTTGACTTCAGCATCGGAACTACCAACGTCGACTGGTCTTTTGCGCTTTCTTGCTTCTTTCATGAGCGTGGCGAACTCAGGCAACCTTCCTTGTTTGTTGTTACTCACAAGGTAAGTGTCTGCATCTTTAGAGGTCGCTTTTGCTGATTGAGACTCTCCGGCTGTCGCAAATAATCCACCATCCATCGCTGCTCTCAAACAGTGTTGGACATCGCGCACATTTGGATCTGTCACATTCGGTATCATTTCATCTTCATGGACACTGGTCTCTTCTTCATCTAACGTTGTGTCGGCAAACAATGCCTCATCAAATGCATCCATGTCCACTTGCGTCACATCATCCTGATGAGTGCCATACTCGTGTGGTCTGCCATGTTGGCCTCGTGCTACCGCAGCGTGGGCGTCTCGAGCATCCTTGCATTCATTCTCAACGTTCATATTCTGGATGATCACGGACAGATTTGGCGGAAAAGTTTCTTTCTCAAATGCGGTTGCCCAATTATCATTGTCTCCCTTCAGGTCCTTCAGATTTCGCCATGGTTTGAACAACATCATCATTGCTCGACCATGCAATTCGTATTCTTCATCGGATTGATCTGGGCGCGGTATTGAATCTCCCAACAACACAGGAACAACAAGCTTGCTACGAAGACGGAGGATATGTGTACTGACTTGCGTGTGACCAGGTTCAAACTTGGCTCTAGGGAGCATCTTCCGCCCCTTCTTTTTCGAACCGACATCACAAACGTCGCCAACCGAATCATCATCAATTACATTGTCATTAGGAACATCCATTTCTCCTTTCTCCTTCACGGTGCTCTCTATAAACTCCCACAAACACAAGGGGTCAAAATGGATGTCTGACGGTCTCAAAGAATAATCTTGCAAATCACTCGAGATTTCGAGTTTGCCTGCAGATATACTCACCGTGACTTGGTCGTCAAACTCTGTCTGGCCTGATTCGTCTTCTGCGGAAGATTCGCCTCCTTCCTCAATTAGTAAGGTTTGATCTTCCAATTTTTGCATCGCATTGACAAATTCAAACCACTTGAAGACATGGAACGTATGACTGGCATAGTAATCACCACCACCCACTAAATAACTCATGACTTGCTGGTGCGACATTTCTTGCTTGCCCATAATTGCATTGACGGTTTTGGTAATTAGATTTCGCTCGCCTTTATCGACTGCCATGCTGGGTTGTGCTTCTGCATTTGCTTCGTACATCTTCGTAGCGTAATCCAATGCCTGCAAGCCAATATGCAATGGCAAGTCACTCTTTGTAACGTACTCAGTGGTATAGAACACAGTAGCTTTCGCAGCCTCCCCAGATCCAATGAATTGAGTGTCTGTGTTGCATTGCATCAAAAACAATATCAAATCAGTAAAATTATTGACACATCCTCTCCAACGCCTCAATTCAATGGAGCCGGTCTCCAGATCGATTGTCGTCACATCTTGTGTTGATCCATCCAGACGCATTCGGCAGGTCGTATCATCTCTTTGCTCTCCATTTTTCAAATGCTTGAAACACGTATTATTATGGATGTGCCAATTGCATTCGACAGCTAAGCGACTCAAAAACTCCGTGAATTCATGCTTAAAGGAAACTTCATCCATCTCTGCTGCTTGCGGTGGTGTTTCGAGTCGCGGATCCATCTCCTGCGCATCACGCAGAGGCTTCTGAGCTTGTTCTGCGGACATTTCTGGCACCGGACCCGTGTCATAAGGTAACTCACAACTTATAATACTCTCCAACCACTCAAACATTTTGCCTGAAAACCCATTCTCAGTTGCCATGCGATCCCGCAAACCCTGGGGACTGGGATTTCCTTTCACCCAGATGAGAAAATGACAATGGAGAGTACCCCTTCCTTGTGCTTCAACCATGCCATAATATGCCTTACAATGTCCAAAAACACCAGGTCCATGCTTATACCGCAGTATGATATCGACAAAAGCTTGAATTTGCAAATCAAATGCTATCGCCGCTATGTCCGGGCGACTCGCCACTAATTTGGCCCTCAAAAAAGATGTCATCGAAGACCATTCCTCAAGGTCCATTCCTACAATGATGGGGATCAAGCTACTGGTGAGATCATGTGGATTAACCGTCACAAACAAAGCTGGTGTACTAAATTTTTTCATCAGCGAGCGTATTTCATTTCGACGGCACAACTTGTATCCTGCGCTACCCTTCAATGACCTTGCTGACGAATGCAAGCGCCGCAAAAGTTTCGCAGCTTTCTTTTCCTGAGTTGTAGAAGGTTTTGCATTTGTGGAACGTGTCCACTTCTCGGCCAAACTTGTAAGAGAAGGTCCTACGTCTTTCAGGTCTTGTGCCAAATTGTGTTGCAACGACGCGCTGATTCGGAATGTGGTGTTTGTGCTAACCTCTCTTTTTTGAATCATGTTCCAGCAAACAAACGCAAAGTTGGGATCTCTGATGAAAGGTGAATTGTCCTGACGCAACAAATTTTTGACTTGGGCTTCCATTGTGATATGTTGCTGAGGTGTTCGACCGCAATGATTAAACCCACCGATATCCCAAGGATCCAAATGTGGAAATAAGAATGACATCAAGCCTGGATCACTGTCGGAGACAAAGCTCGAGCCTGCCTTCGACAATATAAATTTGTTGCGATCCAGCACATGTGCCAAAGCATGCAATTTCATTTTTTCGCGACTTGTTGCCGAATGATCCCCTTTGGTAAAACCAACCGCCTCCATAGTAATATCGCTCGAATCTACATCGTCGGTGATGCCAACATCCCGAGATTCTAAAGGACTGAATTGATCGAGCTCTTCATCTCTGGACAAATGGCATATTTGCAATGCCTGTGGAATACTTGTATCTACGTCACCCTCATCTTCTTGAAAAAGGCTATCCATATTTGCCTGGCTATACGAAACGCCAGACTGCTGATACCAGGGATTATTGGAAATCAGAAACTCAATTAATGTTTTCACTATGGATTTCGTGATCAGAATCGGTCGCATCTGTTTCACTGTTTGACGTGAAGGTTTCTCTTGATGCCCAGCAAAAATAACACACATGGCGTCACGCAATTCATCCTGAGTAGGCGGCAGCAAATTGCGGAGTTCAGCAGAGTCCTGCGGCCTGATCGCAACATTACCTTGGTTATACCGCTGAGAACTCTCTTCAGGACCCCAATGCCCAGATGGCTTATAGGCATAAAAATGGATGATTTGCGATGCACGCGCACGGGAAACAAGCATCACATCATACGCAGACGCCTTCGCGAACGCATCTCCAACACTAGAAGGCAATCTCTCATGTCCATAATAGTGGAAATTAGCAAGCGAGTTCACCGGTTGACGTGGGCGTTTACCCATCAAAACGGCGTGACATTGACGACAAATCCACAGATCTGCGAGCGACCAGCAATTGGACAAGCCTTTCGGATACAAGATAGCTCTGCCGTACAGCTCAAAATCATAACTTTGCGGCAACGTATGCTCAGGCAAGCAATCATTACGCAACAGATGAAATGGCACCTTAAACGCGCTGACCATTTTCAGCTGCTTAACACAAACGTTGTGAGCACAGACAGCGCAAGCTCCACGTCGCTGGGCTTCCTGACTCATCTCGCGTTGCCATTCCTTGATGATGTCTTTTTTTTCGCTAAATCCGCACACAGTGGGAAACTCAGGATCATCGTCAGGGCATTCATCAGTCGATTCATCAGCGGTGTGCGCGTCACCAATGGCTTGCTCGACTGAGGGATGCTTGTGCTGATGGCGCGTCGCACGTTGGACTGCAGTGCGCCGTGCAAAGTGATCGTATGCGAAAGGAACGGGCAGAACAAGATGAGAGGTATCGCGCCTCGCAACACGCAAATGCTGGAATACAATTAAATAAGGTGCACACCGATCAGTACAATCATGCACGCGTAATAGATCACGGATGTAATCCTTACGATCGACTGAGATAACCCGGATCGAGTGTGCGTGAGCAATTTCAGCATACTGCGCACGAGTGAAGACAGAGAAATGCTCAATAATATGACATAAACTAGGGGCAGAGACTGGCAACAAATCTCCAGCCGGGAATTGACGGCCTACAGGCAAACGATCCCGAGAAATCCCGTAATACCCGAAATACTTGCGTAAGACGCACGACGACACAACTGTATGTCCCTCACCGGACAGCTCTTGATCAGATGCAACCAACGCAACAGGACGAGCAAATGAATCAGGACAGGGAAACGACGATGAAGAAGCGGTAGCCATGATATCGTAAGGTGCAGAGAGCGAAAGAAAAACAGGAGGCAAAGAAACGGCGAAACAACCAAACATCAATAAACATGTTAAAAGGTCCGGGATGATCGGTTCTTCACATCTCTCGGACGCAAACCAGAACCCTTTACAGGGTCCTGGAATACAGCGGTGTGCACTACAATGCAAAGCTGATTATTAACCAGCCGCTGTCAAGACATGGGGCACCCAAGATGTGAGCACACCCTTCATCAGCGCAGTATCAACTACAACTCACATTGAAATATAGTGTGCACCTTTTAACGATGCTGTAAATGGTTGGTCCAGACGACTTTCATGATGTGGCTTTACGACGACATTTCACAGGCATGCATTTCTTGGGCATCATTGCCTCGGAAGGTTGGCTTTGGCATACCATGTTAGCATCGGGCATTCACATTCACGACAGGTCTGTTGATCGCCAGGGTTCATGCTTTCTCCGGCAACAAAAAGGCTAATATTATTGTTCTTTTATCCTTTGGCTTGGTGCAGTGATATCTCTATTTCCTTGTACATCACTAACTCGTATAGTGTAGACCATCATGATGACGTGTGTGGTCCTAAGTGCCGCCCCCATCCATTTCAGCAACCCAGAAGGCGAGGTCTTAAAGTTCGCCTCTTAGTCTTAATATTCATTTTTTTCCAGCTGGCCCGCCTTGCACGTTTGAGGGGGCTCGTAGTAGTGCTTTTGTGTATGGACTCTTAATGTTCGAGATTGGTGAGGTGGCGATTAATTCAAATATCTTATTCTGACGATTCACTTCTAGTTCTCATGCTCATCACTATATTTGTGAAATATCGGCACTATTTTGGTTTTCATAACACGTTAATAAGAAGTGTCTACGGCGATGGACTCCTCTACATGTCCTGCATCACAAGTATTAACACCATTGTTATTATGATTTTCGTGCTGACGTCTCTATAGTGATATCCACTCTTAATGTGATTGTCATCTCTGTGTTCCCTGTGAGTTCTTTCTTGATTACGTAGGCTTCGAAGAACTGAGCAGATCCTTAGCTCTCATACAGCGAGGTGTTAAACGTGTTAGCCTGGTCATATATATGTCGTCAAAAGCTCATATTCGACATTTTAGACCTCAGATTGTTTTGCACAGCGTTCTTGCATCGCGAATACTATTTAGTCTTCGAGCGGACAGGGAGCAATCGGTCATCCCCACATACCTATCGACGAATGCACCGGAAACGCAGTCGATTCCAGATGGGTTTCAAGCGTGGCATGAAGGCAGGGAGACAATCACTGATGCTGGCCAACTAGATCAAGCTTAGATGTGCTAATAATTTTGTGGGTCCCATGGATAGCATTGTCATTTTAGTTGGCTGACTATGAATTGCTCGTCTCCTAGTTTCTCTTTGTCGTTGTAACGAGGATGTCGATTGCAGATAGTAGCGTAGTCAACCAATTAACATCGTTGACCGGTCAAACCATAATACCAGAAATGGCTTTAGCTGGAGCTCCGGCAACACTTGAACTTTTGACAGCCCCTCGAACTCAACTTGAAGCTCAATGAACCACGAGTAATACTAGGCACAATCGATCGTTTTTCAGATAAGTTCAAACATCCACATTGCTCGAGCAATACCAAAACTTGTCGCAAAACAACTGTACTGATTGACTGCGAACTAGGCATTGCACTGTCAACCATGGTACCAAAGCGAAAGCAGAAGCATAACTTACTGTCCCCACGTGCCCTTCGCACTGCCGGCTCAATTTTCAATCTGCTGGCAGGTCATGGCTCCATTCTAACGCGCGCAGGTGAGTCATACGGTTGAATCCTGGTTGCACAGCAACCTGCTCATACTCACGTCAAGTCCACAAACCATGTTTTTGCAGCAATCTGCATTCGTTTGGCAATATGTGTTACATGCACTGACATGCATAGATGCTGTCAAAGCAGCAGCAATGGCGATGAAGGAGAAACGCATTTTCTGTGCGAAGTGATATGGAATCTTCTGAGGGGATCTTGAATAGAATCTCTGAGGATGAAAGAACACTGTAGGACGACGGCAAGCTTTTTATATCCTGCATATACTTACGCGCACGACTCTGATCGATTTGGCAGAATTGTTATTGCTGTCAGGTCAGACGGCAGAAATTTCGGTAGAACCTGCAGGAGCGTGTCCAATTACGACCCTTGTATCATAACCTGCCATTAGGTACTGGGGCCATAGTTAGTATAGTAGTTCATCAGAGTGAGGTCTCTCGCATAAATCACTCATTTGAACCGTCTCTGGCAGCACTCCGCTCTTTGCAATTCAGAAATACAAATTTCTCCACTCGTGCTATTTGCGTGCTGCTAGTCTTGAAAGAACAACCGGTTCATTCTGCGACTTGGCGTCCACTACCTCACTTATTTCGGCCGGTCGTGCCTGCCGCGGATGTGACATGACTTGCGATACCAACTTCACTAAAGATTACTCAATATTGGTGTTTGCACTCAGTTTGCACTGCTAGCTAGCTTCGACGATTGAGACTTAAGGCGACCGAGGCCGCGTCACTGGCGAGGCGATGGTAAGGTTTTAATGCCAGAAATGGCTTTAGCTGGAGCTCCGGCAACACTTGACTCAACTTTCGACAGCCCCTCGAACTCAACTTGAAGCTCAATGAACCACGAGTAATACTAGGCACAATCGATCGTTTTTCAGATAAGTTCAAACATCCACATTGCTCGAGCAATACCAAAACTTGTTCCGAAACAACTGTACTGATTGACTGCGAACTAGGCATCGCACTGTCAACCATGGTACCAAAGCGAAAGCAGAAGCATAACTTACTGTCCCCACGTGCCCTTCGTACTGCTGGCTCAATTTTGAATCAGCTGGCAGGTCATGACTCCATTCTAACGCGCGCAGGTGAGTCATACGGTTGAATCCTGGTTGCACAGCAACCTGCTCATACTCACGTCATCTCCACAAACATTGCTTGGGCAGCAATCTGCATTCGTTTGGCAATATGTGTTACATGCACTGACATGCATAGATGCCGTCAAAGCAGCAGCAATGGCGACGAAGGAGAAACGCATTTTCTGTGCGAAGTGATATGGAATCTCCTGAGGGGATCTTGAATAGTATCTCTGAGGATGGGGGAACACTGTAGGACGACGGCAAGCTTTTTATATCCTGCATATACTTACGCGCACGACTCTGATCGATTTGGCAGAATTGTTATTGCTGTCAGGTCAGACGGCAGAAATTTCGGTAGAACCTTCAGGAGCGTGTCCAATTACGACCCTTGTATCATAACCTGCCATTAGGTACTGGGGCCATAGTTAGTATAGTAGTTCATCAGAGTGAGTTCTCTGGCAGCACTCCGCTCTTTGCAATTCAGAAATACAAATTTCTCCACTCGTGCTATTTGTGTCCTGCTAGTCTTGAAAGAACAACCGGTTCATTCTGCAACCTGGCGTCCACTACCTCACTCATTTCGGCTGGCCGTGCCTGCCGCGGACGTGACATGACTTGCAATACCAACTTCACTAAAGATTAATTAATATTGATGTTTGCATTGCTAGCTAGCTTCGACGATTGAGACTTGAGGCGACCTGAGGCCGCGTCACTGACGAGGCGATGGTAAGGTTTACGCGACACCGGCACGACGAAACTTGATGTGGCACGATATGGGCGAGACTTGACGCGCAAATGATGGTGGCTTGCATCTGTGGCTGGTATTGTGAAACGTTCCCAATGATAATATTGATGTTACCTCGTTCCAACCATCATGCTTGTGGCTGTAGTTAGACAACCTCAATCCGATCTAGAATGGCCTGTGGTATCGTTCCTTGTTGAACCTGATCAAACTCATCGAAATCAAAAGTATTTTTTGGAGCGTTTTGACTTCACTAATGCTTTGAACTTCTTTAGTCCAACTCATCGGGAGCCACAAATTCGGCAGCAACGTCGTCAGGGGAGATACTACTCTGTGAACCAAAAAGGATATCCACATCACGAATCTTGGTCGAGAGCAGAGGTATCCACGTGAAAGACGCTTAAAGATCCTGTGCGATCTCAATAGTAATCCCCACTTGTTTACGAGTGTGCATGTGAGCATGTCGACGGCAGGTGGACTTCCCAGCTTCCACAGCTTTGATGACGCTGTGTTGTCGAGGGTTTGGCCTAATTTTGCTGAGTGTTTCAAATGTATTCAGTCCCGCTGGTAATGGCAGGTTATGATACAATGGTCGTAATCAATTGAACACGCTATTGCAGGTTCTACCGAAACTTCTGCCATCTGACAGCAATAACAAATTCTGCTAAATTGATCAGAGTCGTGTCCATTAGAATACGGAGGATATAAAGCTGGCCGTCGTTCCCCCATCCTCAGAGATATCATTTGAGATCGCCCTTAGAAGATTCCATAGCATCTCGCATGTTTCTCCTTCCTCGCCGTTGTCGTTGCTTTGACCGCATCTATATCTGTCAGCGCATGTGGCGCATCTACATCAACATGCAAAACAGATGCAGATTGCTGCGCAAAGCTATGTTTGTAGAATTGATGTGAGTATGAGCACTCGGGAGTCGGCATATGTTTGGCTATAGTTACACTTCAACTTTGCCGCTAAGCCGCACAAATTTTCAAAATCCGATCAGGAGTATTATGATTTGTTTGTGATGGGTCTAAGGCAGAACTCAGGCCTCAGGAGTCAGGAGGGAGAATGGAAGAACCTCGCAGGGATGTAAATCAGATCTTATAACACAATTTGAATTCAATAGAACATGAAAACCGTGAAGTAAGATGGTCACGTGACGGTGTACGCTCAGGCTGGAGCTTCGAGTCAAATCACTCTCGAGCTCTCCACACTACCCTTTGATAGAAAGTCCTGCGTGTAGGTGTTACCTCCTTTTGCCACCTTCATCATGACACATGCTCCCATATAAACTTGGGCTTCGACTATATACCAGAAAATAACACATCTGTCATGAATCACGATCAGCAATCTAGGCTAGTGGTGTCTCCGAGTCATTGGCTCACACAAAGAAACAGATCCACCAGCTAGCCTTCTAGTCTAACATTAACGTTAGACGAACAGATTCAAGATTATTTGCGCGGCCCAAGTACGTTCCCTCCCAATATTAATCATCATCAACAATGATCACTCGTTTCGACAGCCTCCCGAACTCAAGCTTAGCTTAGTGGACCACAAGAAAAACCAGACACGGTCGATCATTTTCAGATAAGTTCAAACATCTGCATTGTTCGAGCAGTACGAAAATTTGTCCAAAAGCAACTGTACTGATCTACTCCGAACAAGTTGCACCATCAACCATGATACCAAAGCGAAAGCAGAAACATGACTCACTGTTGCGACGTGCTTCTCGGGCTATCGGCTTGATTTTCAACCTACTGGCAGGTCATATTTCCATTCTAAGGCGCGCAGGTGAGTCATGTGGTTGAATCCTGGTTGTACCGCGACCTGCTCATACTCACGTCATCAATTTCACAAGTCCAGTTCAAGCAGCATTCTTCATCATGTTTGCAAGGTGTTGCGCTACATGCGTTGACAGACATGGATGCTGTCAAGGCAACAACAACAGCGAGGAGGGAGAAACACATTTTCTGTACGAGATGGTATGGATCTTCTGAGGGAATTTAGAATGATATCTCTGAGGATTGGGGAACACTGTAAAACGAAGGCCAGCTTTTATATCTTGCGTATACTAATGGGCACCATTCTGATCGATTTGACAGAATTTGTTATCGCTATCAGATGGCAGAAATTTCGGTAGAACCTGCAGGAGCGTGTTCAATTGATTATGACCATTGTATCGCAACCTGCTGACAGGCATTGATAACTTACTCTTCATCATCACAGAACCCTTGCTCGAATCCCGAGTATCTCATTCCGATCTTCTACTTGCCAACGCGTTAGTAAAGACTACACCTAGCAACGCATGGAAAATATATAGACAAGAAAAGAAGACAATTCACATCAAAGACAATACACCCTTCACCTTTCCTCCCACCTTTCCTCCCACCTTTCCTCCACCTCCTTACACACCTCCACCTCACCCTGACCCGGTTTGTCGGCGAACGCTATATTCATCATCACAGGATTCACGATTGATTTTTGGAGGGTCCGCGTCATGGTGCCTTCGGGGAATGAAGGGCCAGTGAGGATGTCGTCTATACTTTTTGGGTGCACGGTGGTACATTTCTCAGGGTGAGAGGAAGAAGAAACAAGATCCATCAAGCGCTGTTTGAGTGAGTGAGGTGGATTCGGTTACCTGGAGGGAGAGACGTGCATTTCCCTCGACAACCTTGCTCCTCATGTCATGGGTTACGAAGACATTTGGGTTATCATGCTAGCTCTAAACAGCGGCAACTCATCTTGCATGCCCTTCATCAACTTTAGGAGCTGGTTGACAGCTACTAATAAGTGTCGGCAAGCGTCTTTATCTGCAGGGAGTGACTCGTTTCTGATGTAGAGAGGCCTTAAGGGGCTGATTTAGCGAGGATGTAGTTGTATTGTGGCCTTTGTGAGCGAGCTGGATTACTTACAGACGTGCAGGGTTTACACCCCAGAAAGGAGTGAGATCAAGGCTATATCCCTCTGGGAGCTGGATGTTGTGCTTTTGGATGTAAGCCCGCCTGCTGGGATTTAGAGCAAGGATTGAAGGGATGAGAGTAACGTACCATCTATTGAAGCTGGGTGGAGGTGCTCGTGAGTATCTGCGGTGGTATTCGCGGACTGCTTCTGGTAGTGTTTTACTGGTATGTGCGAGTTTTGCGTTCCATTCCTTTTCCGTGGGTTTGGTGAGGTCGAGGATAGGGTGTCTACTACCTGGGTGTACTTGGAGTAGATTGTCTGGACGAAAAGTGTGGGAGGGGTGCTGTGGTGATGGTTCCGGTATATCTAGATCTCATGCTGGTGCAGACCGATGTGCTTGATATGCTCGAGGGGTGCACTAAAAGTAGAGATAATGAATATCACAACCTGAGACCTTCATTACCAGTGCTGATGGCTACGACATTCATTAGAATGAGGTTGGAAACCCGAAGGACGGAGCTCCAGAACCTAGTACTGCATGCCGACTCACGAATCACGAGACCTGGGGCAATGATTAACGGATCGTGAGCTGCCCGGTGCCCTAAAACAGCTTTATGACCCTGACAAATGGCGGGAGGTTCTGCAGGTGAGGAATTGAAGGCAGTAAATTAGGGGGTCAAGCAGAGCCAGAGCACGGCAGCTGCACTGAGCAAATTTTGTTTCCGAGCTGTGTTGCAGTGTGTTCGCTGGCAATAGCTCGTTCTGCATCAAGCATCACCGTGCCGATGTCACGTAAGCCTTACCAAGGCTGAATCAATTGACGCGGCCTTGGGTCGCCTCAACTCTCAATCAGCGAAGCTAGCCAGAAATGTAAACTGAGTACAAAGATGAATCTTTTAGTGAAGCTGCCAGTGAAACAGCCGCGTGACGTCCGCGGCAGACACGGCCGGTAGAAACGAGGCAAGGGTCACAGAATAAAACGGCTGTTCTTTACTAACAGCACGCAAATAGCATAAATGGAACAATTTAGATTTCCAAATTACAGTGTAAAGTGCTGTCAAGAGATGGGTTCAGAGACGGTTCAAATCAGTAATTCATACGGGAGAACCCACATATTATGAATTATACTCCTAACACCACAGGATTCCAGGGACGGCAGGTTCTAATACAATGGTCGTAATCAATTGGACACACTCCTGCAGGTTCTAGCGAAATTCTGCCAAATCGATCGGAATCGTGCCCGTTAGTATACGCAGAATATAAAAGCTGACTGTCGTCGTACAGTATCCTAGCTCAGAGATATTATTCAAGATTCCCCCCAGAAGATTCCGTATCGCCTCGCACAGAAAATGGGTTTCTCCTTCCTCGCTGTTGTTGCTGCTTTGACAACGTCTATATAGTTTGTTTGTCAGTGCATGTACCACAACAAGTTGCGTAGTAAATGCAGATTGCTGCTAGACATGGTTTGTGAACCTGACGTGAGTATGAGCAGATCGTTGTGCAACCAAAATTCAACCACATAACTCACTCGCGTGCCTTAGAATACAGGAGCCAAGGTCTGCATGACAATTCAAAATTGAGTAGCACGAGTAGCACGTCGCGACATGTTAAGCTCCCTGGCTCATATAAGGATGCTCGAGCTGGTCGATCTCGGAGAGAAGAAACACTGAGTTTGAAAACTTGCAGTTGCCGATTGTGCCAGCGGTACTCCGATTCATGGTCTCTGTATTTACTACTTATTCGTGCATACATTCAATTGCAATGATTGTGGCCTTGCAACTATGGATTGCGAGATCAGCTTTGTTCCACAGATGTCCCTTGCTGCGCTAGATGCACTTGACAACCTTTCGACGGAGATCCTTTAGATGTATCCCGGCGCCAGAACATTGTGAACTCTTTCGCCCCATTCGATTTTCTTGCAAAAGAAACGAGTTGTTTCAAGTCAGGTGCCTCATATCATTGCTCGCATCAAGACACGTTGTCAGAGCTGCGACAGGCACTGGCAATGATCCTTTCATTGTTGTTCTCTCCTGACAAGATAGCAATCGCCGTCACACCAATACAGGCATACATTTCTTGGGCATCATTGCTTCAGAAGGACTTACTATATCACGTCGGTAGTTCAGTCTACGTTGCATTATCATCTATCGGCATTAGTCTCTCGACGCCAGCAGAAACAAACAAACTCTCCATCTTCGTTGCATACATTGCAAAACGTCTCTCATCCTGCTCGTCATCCCATCTTGCAAGCACCCTATCCAACCCCTCATTCGCCCTCACGACATCCTCCCTGAGACCTCTCGCATACTCCATCTCATAGCGACCCAAGAAATGAAAATTGATCAAGTCGGAAGGGTTGTCGGATTCTGAGCGCTGTTCTGCTAGGGTACGGAGGCGGCTTTGCTCGTATACGAGTCTGGCTTTTGGAGTAGGGGGTATCTGGATCAGCCCTGACCATGCAAGGGAGAGCCAGGTGCTGGTGAGGTCTGCGAGGGTGAAGGGGATAAAGGAGGTGGGAGCGCCTATGAATGCGAGGGTGGGGTTGTAGGCGTAGAGGATTTGGTTGTGGAGGGAAGGGATACGGGTGGGTGCTGTTGTGCGTGATGTTAATGGTATAAGTGTGCGAGCGCGGGTCTGGGGGTCTGGGTCTGGATGAAGGACGCGAAGGTAGGGTACATGCGGATAGTAGCCTGTTCCGAATAAGACGATGTCAATATTTTCAACGGCGGTTCCGTCTTGGACATGCGCAGTTATTTTGTTGTTGGTGGTGGTAGTGTAGCGATTTATGGGGCCGATGTCTTGGATGCGGGTGTCGGGTAAGGAGGGAAATACAGAAGTTCGGCGGGTAGATCTGTATATTGGTGTTTGGGCTACGGGCGCGAGCTGAGCGGCCATTTCGTTTGCAGAGTTTGCATTTCCGATGACGAGGACACACTACAGGAATGTTAGTTTTTCATGGGATATAAGAAGGGAAAAATTACCTTTCCCTTGTGATCATCGTGTGGACCCGTCCAATTGATAGCGTGCTGGACTTTGTTGTGTTGTTGCTGCTGCAACTCTCGAAGACCTGGTACATCTGGAAAATGCGGGTTATCAAACCAAACGGTAGCGATAACCACCGCATCCCAAGTTTCTTCCAGTACCAGATCACCTTTATTCCAATCTTTCATGCGGACCGTCCATCCACCGCCCTCCACCTCCTCCACTCCAGTGACCTCGAGGCTTGAACGTATATGCCCCCTCTCGATGAAGGGGCGCGCAAATTCCTTGAGGTAGGCGTTTGTCTCTGCTAACGTAGGGAATGGCTGATGTTCTCTGGGAGGCGCCGGAAAAGGGTGTTCTGAGAAGGAGAGAAACTCGGGTATGACGTTGCCTATGAGATCAGGGTATGCGGGTGTGGACCATCGTGAGCGATAATTGGGGGCGTGGTTTTGATACCTTCAAGGATGGTTTTGTACTGCAGGCTTTAAGTGGGCTAGAGTACATGATGGACATACCAGACGCCGCCTACGTCGTCACGTCTTTCGACGAGCTGGACTTTGGTGAACGTTCCGTGGTGGAGACAGTTACGGAGCGTTATGAGCCCGCATGGTCCTCCACCAATGATGAGCAGGTTCTTTGGTCGGAGAGCCATTTCCATTTCAAGCGCGGAAGTTTCACCTAGAGGCTAGATGGACTGTACATGTACATGTGCATGATAATCCGGCGGCCGGGCTAGTCGGCTGACAGCGCGTCTCTTGAAAGTGCCGGCACAGCAACATACATTATTCCCGACTCCCACGGTAGTTTTGTCTGCTATCCTCGGTACTCTGGTCCCTCGTCTTCTTTGAGCTAACACTGGGCAGGCCCAAGGAACATTTATTGTACTAGTCGGTCAAATTCAGCAACGTCGAACCCTAGTTCACAACCAACTGACGGGGAAACAGGAAATGGAAAGAGCCGGTGGAATCGGGAACTGGCGCCTCAGCGGCGCTACGATGTAATAATCCATCATGCACCCGGCTTCGAACAACTGACAGCGAGGGTTCGCCGTACCACTTCGCCACACTTCACCATGCCTCGCATATCAATATATCACCACCAGGACAAACTAGTCAGGCTGTACACCATGCACATGTTCACCGAAGCTCAGTTTTTAATCAAAATGAGCTTTGTCCGGCTTGACTTTAGCCTTCCTGACTCCTTGCAGTCCTTTTGGTCTTGGTTAGAAGCAGTTTCGCAGCCAAAAACTCGTTGAGCGAAGGCAGCGGAGAATCCGCATCCGTCCTGCTTGCCACGGACAGGTACCATAACCTTGAAGCGCGTCAGTGTAGCGCTCGAGTTGAATGCGTAGTCCAATTAGGGCGAGTACAATTCAGGGTGAGCAGCAAAGCGATATATTCGGCAAAAAACGCTTCATCAACGCGACTGTCGGAACTCCTTTAAATTACGGTAAAGTTCAAACTTACTTTTAGTTTTGACGCCTGCAGGGCCTTGATCGAAGGGGCTTTCAAGTTTTTTTGGAAAACAAGGTGCATATTACTTTCCACTGCTCTCAATCAAAGTATCTTGAAATGTTGCGTTCAGAGGCCTGGTTGCTGTTCTTGTGAAAACTTACTGCCCTATTCAATTCATGCGGTGCGCGTTCGAAAGGAGCACCACACCTTGACCGCGTTCCAGAGCGCCTATGGCGCTCAGACGAAGAAGGTCCCTACTTGCCGCTCAGACACCTCATGTATCTCAGGGTGCATTCATAACTGAGGCCCTTCTAGGTAAGTGGATGAAGATAAGAGGGTTAGGCAAAGGGATTTTTTGCAGGAGTTTCTGATTTCGGAGTGCTTCTTGTGAGAATGGTTTGCCAATAGCCGCTCATATCTTATGTGTTAGTCGTGCTGCTGACCTGTGCACAATGCACAGGACAGGTTGAAGCATGGCGTTCATCAGTACCTTGGTGTGCTGACATGATACCACAGCCAGATATAAATTCAGAATCATGCGGGGATGAACTGACTCCAACTCAGCCTGCATCATGACACACCACACAAAACATTCTAATGCCCCTCGAGATATAAGAAAAGGTACAGCTTTGCTACGTGTAGTGCCTGATCCCATGTAAGTTCTGTTCATGTCCTCTTTGTTTCTTTGGTTTGACCGATTTATGCTCTTCCCAGATACCGACATGCGGCGCCATCGGGACCATGGCCATGGATGAACTTGGACGTCGGCTCTGACTTGACTGACAGTGATACGACCGTCATGGATAAACCCTCGCTGCCCTGGCTGAACTACCCTCAGAACAAGTTCAGGAACTGGACGGCAGATCCAGTACAGCGAAGTGAGATGTTCGAAAAATGTTCGAAGAATAAATCTAGCACTATTTACTGGATGGATGTGCGTGACTCCGAAGACGTCACCGAGAGGTTTACCGTCCCAGATATGGGGGAAAACGACCTTGGTACTACAGTAGTGCCGATTGAGGACCCCCAGAATAAGTTTTGGAAGATGTTAGAGCAGAAAGTGAGTCTCATGTTAAAGTTTGTATGTCTGTTAAATAAGATGGGTTTTGTAGCGATCAGAGGGGATCCGAGTGCGAACGTTGTTTGTGGATGATTTGACATCACCGGTCTTGCGCATGCTAGGGACAAGGTATATGACATCTTTTACTCGTTTACATGCTCTGAGACCTCATACATAGATACAACATCGAACCATTCTTTTTCACGTCCTCCCTCAATTGGATACCCTCACGATATCAGGAAGCGCCTCGTAATGGAGAAGGAGATCGTAAGTCCAAACCTTCCATTTTGAGTCGCATGGCTCATGTGAGCGATAGATATCACTATCACCCTGCCATTTTTACGATCACAACAGAACTCGCAATCGCAAACTGACCCTAAACTATTGGACTCCAAGACTGGTAAGTGGCTCATCACCTGCCATAGTCATCCGATTTACCTCCGGCAGATACCCCGATCAGTATCCAAGCTCCTTTTTCGACAGGCGGCCCGGGTATGTGTATTCATGTCCCCACATCAATACATTCACGCTAAAACGTCCCTGCTAGATGGCCGCACGTTCTTCATTGATCTCCTCGCAATTCACATGGTCCGCGAGAAAGAAAGCACTATCATATCCTATCATCCCGAATCTACAGGGCAGCTAACATCTGCGAAGCACCTCCGCTCGCTCATACAGCTTGTGGGGAAAAGTGTGTACTGGCAAAAAATATTTGACAAGTCCAAAGACCCGACATTTCTCTTCCTCGCATTTTTATGGTATGCGCTATATGAATGGGATGAGTCCCTTGATTCGCTGTACAGCTATGTTAGCGAGCTGGTACGTGGCTCTCGCGCAGCGTGGAAGTAATGTTACTCAAGCACATCCAGGAATTACAAGTACTGCATCTGGATAATATCGCACTCACACATGACCTTCATGATCTTGAAGCGCGTCTTTTACACTATCAATCACTCCTCCATGGCTTTGAGGTATCAGTAAAGTTTATCGAGACGAACCCCAATCCGGCCATGGAGGTTGCCGCCAAAAAAGAGCGTAGGGAGTCTGATGCACTTATGAAGAAGGAATGCAAGAATCTACTCAGCGAAATTGATCGTCTGGAAAGGCGACGGAAGATGCTGAGCAGTCGACTGAAGAATGCGATGGAACTTGCATTTGCGATCGTCAATACTGAGGACAGTAGGCGGATGCAGAGGTTCACATACCTCACGATAGTCTTCCTACCAGCAAGTTTTATTGCGGTAAGTATAGAATTCTTGTGGACAGATCCTTTCTGATTGCGTATGTCCTCAGTCTGTCTTTGGGATGAACGTTATAGAGATCGACAATGGGACACAAACACTCGCTCACTATGCGATGGCCACCGTTGTCCTCACTCTTTTAACGATTTACATCATCATCATGCTTCAGAAACAGAACATCATCCACAGACGCGAGGCAACCTTGCTGCAGCGCGCAGTGTGGCCCATTCATTTACTGTGGTGGATCATTCCCCCTCTACAGCATGTGTGGGTGTCACAGTACAAGAAATCGCCAGATGACATGGCGTGATGATATGGATTCAAACATATACATACTCACAGTAACATACCCGTAAAATACTTCATGCTACATTCACTGTTTTTGGCGGAAGGATCTAGCGCCTGGAAACCACATCTCCAGCGAGACGGGAAAGAACCGACCTCAAGGTCAAAACGCTCCTTACAGCCATGATTGTGGAAGGTGTAGAATGTCCCAATCCGATTAGTGGGCTCAAGAGCACGGCGAGACGGAAAAATCGAGTGTGTCGCTACTGTTCGGCTGCCAAGCTGTGGCGACAACAAGGTACCAGCAGTGTAACGTAAAAAGATTTCGGAAACCTTGTCAGCTCTGATAATTAGTTAGTACTGTTGTATTCAAGAGGCTGTACTTTTCACGGTACGAACGAAAGAGTCTGCGTTGTTGACAAGTATTGTCGCCCAAAGCGGCATACCGTCATCTGCCAAATTTCAAACTCCTCGCTTCGCCTGCCAAATCACTCCGAGTTCGACCAGTCTGACTACGTCAATAATTCTCATGCATCTCAAATTGACGCATAGTCAGACTGGTTACGAGTCTAGTCTTCACCTGAGTTTTTGCTCATACCTTGGTGTAGAAGCCGAACAATTTCGGAGTGGTAATAAGTCACTCATCATCGTGGAAAATCAGCCTAGTAACCATTATTTTCCAATGATACATATCCAGCGTGTCGTACAGGTGAGGTCACCGGCACTGCCTTCCACCACAACTTTTGCACAGGCGATGCGGTTGGCACTGGGCAGGCACCCAAATTGCAAATGCGCACGACAGAGGCACATCAGTCACCGTCAGTACGGTCCCTGCAGTCAAGGCAGATGTTCAGCATTGCCATGTTTGTATGTCGAAAAAGTCGCAGCGATGCTTGTATGGACAGTGTACGACCGCCGCGATACCACTGCTTCACAAGTTCGTCGGTTCAACGTCAGATGATCAACTGGCGATTATAGCGGCTTTGATAGTATTATTAGACTCGAATTTCGACTCGTGGGCTGTGCGGGTACGGCCTGATGGCCGGAGTCCGTGACACATTTTGACGTCACTTACAAGGCAACAACGTTATCCGAGTCGCCTATTTACCTGCAATAGTCGCCATAACTTGGACAGGCGCACATATGAACGAATGTTTGTTATCATGAGCGCCCATGCCAGTGTTACTGAGTATTATTAAATGCGCTTATAACAACGTGGTGGCCGACGTTTTCTCCGTCCTCCATAGTTCAATACAAACTCGAACCTTTCGGGGTTGACAATCCTAAAACCTTCCCTGAAGCACACCTTACTACTGACTAGGCCGTTTCCATAGATAGGCGGTGCATTCACTAGTGAAGGAAGCAATGCAGACGATCAGTCAAGACTTGACAGAAACGTAAGTCATGCTTGCCTATTGTTCGTCTTTGCATACTTGATTCCCGTCTTTTCAGGCGTCAAACAATCGTACGTTGTCCTTCACGATGGTCTACTGTTGCAGTGGCTGACATACATATCTTATGATTTAGTATGTTGGGATCGTAGGTTTCACCATATTGATTTGGGACCACCTCGTTACCAGTGGAGATGAGGTATGACATTGGCAATTGTACCAGATTCAGTGAAACTCAACATAATACTCAGATTGAATTTATCTGGCAAGGCCGTAAAGGGATCTGTGAGTGGCATCACCGATATGGATATGCACTGGTATCTGAAAGACTAAAACTACTTAGTTGTATACTTGTTTCTACTGGTATGTATATGTATTGGCAATATCTGCCAGTTAAAACCTCACATGTATGGGTCTATGTCTCAGAATCGATATCTCACTCCTCTCGGCTTTATCGTTAATCTGGTTGGTGAGTACATCATCTTTAGCTCATAACTTTATCCGTGACCTCTACTACTAGCATACAACCTACCTTCATGGGACTACGCAGTGAGTTGGGATATTTTATACCACTACCAGTGATGAATCTTACGAACTTGACTGCAGAGGTCAGCATTGCACTGCACCACTGGATTTAGTTGACATTGTCCAAGTTGCCTGCATTTTGTCCGATACGAAGGGGCCATGACAGCTATAGGAATTGAGATAGTCGGGCTAATGATGCTGATAAGGTGAAGTTTGTTCCCTTCTCAGAAAGCATCTACTGATGATGGAGCACACAGGGTCATTGCAATGTATAGATATCAACGGGCTGCCATTGTGCTGGCTGTATTCTTACTGCTAGCTTGGATTGTAGTAACTGGGTGGTTATTGAGTCATGGTGGACGTATGTTTTCACCTTTGTCACGCTAGTGCATGAATTTATGACAAAGCCCCCAGCCATTATCCACACAGACAACGTTCACTGTGAGATTACTCATTTTCGCACACGATGACCTCGTTCACATTTTTACAGCTTGTACTATGGTGTTCAATTCGTATGTCCTTATATACAACTGACGTGCATATGTGAGTTCTGAAACACTTTGCCAGCGGCAGTATTACTTGGATTTCAGGCCTCGGCTTCAGCTTGGTTGCCTCTCCTCTACGACACGTATATCCTTGGGTTGACGTTGAACTGCACGCTTCCTTTGATCCGCAATAAAGAAGCGGGTCATGTTATTCGTACTCTCTTCGCAGACGGATTACTGTATTACAGGTGCGCAAGTCAGGTTCTCCGTGTAGCAGAGCTCACCAGGGATACAGCGTCATCTGCACCGTAAATCTGGTATTGACTGTCATGATTATTAGGGCTCCTGAGGGAGTGAAAAATATCGCCGCACAGTACGCACATCTTCGCTTTTACCCTGATCTTGTTTACTTACAAGACACTATGCACAGGCTTGAACTTGTGTGAGTCTTTATTGTAAACTACGAATAACAATGATTGACCAACATTATTACACTATAGTCTCACTGTGAGCACGAACTGAAGTGCGTGTATTGGCATAGCCTGATCCATTTCCGGCCAACAGGTCACAATGATGTCAAGGATCACTCTGAACCTCAAGAAGGCAAGCATATTACGGACCTAGTCCCCTTCACTCGCAAGTGGACAGTATTATCATGACTACACGTGGTCATGCCATATCAGCACCTTCAGGAGAAGTCGTCGTTCTCAGCCAATTGCAGGTCACATTCTGTCCCATCCGCGGCGCACGTCGAGTTCAGCAGCCGTGCGCGATCTGGCTCGACAAGTTCTCTTACCTTTCCCTGTGCAGGCCATCACTTCCGCAGAGGATCCATCGATACCCATTACTCGGTCTCGTTCGAGCAAGATATATTTCGCTACCGATGTCTCATCTGCCCAAACTCCCACAGGTGGTAGTCCAGTTTTCGAGCATACCGACCGGCCTTCAGCCTCAAATTCCGACTGGTGGAATACTGCTGACATTGTATAATCTAAATCATATTACTGCTTCTCCACCTAGACAATAGTTCTTGTTTAATGTCCGTTAGGGCAGAGCCCTATGGTAGATAATACCTACAGTACGTACCATGTCTGTCACAGTCTCGCTTTGTACGTTGTGATGACTATTCTGAAGATTGCGAAAACGGAGACGCCAACTGAAGGCGAATGATAGATCACAAGTGAGATTTGGATCGGACTTCCACCCCGGTTGCTTATTTTTCTCTCGGTTCGGGTGGAGTGACGTCTTCAAGGACCGCTCCAGTCTTTTGGTGTGCGCTACTAATGTACTTGAACAGGGAGATGCAAGTGAGACTCGGACCATGTGCATTCAAGTATAGATGAAGTTGCCTATGTAAGTTCGATATGGCCCGATGGACTATTGTGCACGCGGAAAGCTTGATTAGCGCAGAATTGAAGATATCTAGCAGCGCTGCAGTACAAGCCGCTTCTAAAGTGTTTGTCCAAGGACAAAAGCAGTATTAAACTTAAACTCCGCTACGGCACACCGGCACATCGGCAGGAGACAACTTTAGTACTTCAGCCCAATTCCACTTCAATCGCGGTCGTTCCACCTCGTAATGAGGTATATTAGAGGAGGATGATATCCATGAAATTTTTGTGAAAGTGCCGACTGCACCGGAAGGATAGTAAGCACAACGTCTTTAAGTTTCAGGTAAATGAAAGATCTAGGTTCAGTGGTGTATACTCACGTACACGTTTATGGCCTGATGAACGGAAGAACCTTCACAATCCTTGAAAAAAAAAACATCCTCGGCATATCAACCCTGCTGGCCACTATCTTTTCATTTCATAAGCGATAAACATGTACAACGGCCAAAATCGAGTAGCAGTCATTAAGCTGTGCGTAGTGTTACATCACATAACTTACGGCGGACTTCGAGATCCACGGGATATCGCCCTTACAATCCAAAAAACTTCCTCGGCGTATCGAACCACATGTGCTGACCAGAAATGGGGGAAGAACTCTGCCATGGAACCTTTCCTCCATGTAGGTATCCCGGAACCTTCATCTCTGACTCGTCATCGGCTGCAACGTACAACTCCGAGGTATCCACTCGTTCCACCAAGTGAACTGCTTCCTTTTGCGAGAGAGACGCGGCAAGCGGCGGAAAGGCCGTCCTGCTGTTCACACTGGACTCACTTGTAGTCAAACAAACATCAGGGGTACTGGAAACATCCCCCTTACCCGGCTGGTCACCTTTGTCATCCGGCCCTATGACTTTCACGTTCTCGTTCGATCCTGGGTCGATCCCACCTAATGAGAGCGATGCCAGAGCTTCGTCGGGCACGTCATGGAACTCGCAATCGGCAGTATCTTCTTCAACTTCTTCCTCGCCTCCGTCAGCGTGCACATGGTCTTCTCCCCAGCCGCCGCTGCCGTACTTGAAGCCGTACTTGGTCGTCTGCTGAACCGGTTGATAATGCGCGCCGACATGATGGCGGTGCGCCACCTCTTGCGGGCGTCGAAATTCTCCCTGAGACCCGAAATGACGTCGTGTTCGGTAGAAGCCTTGTGCGTCGTCAACCACTATCAACGCCGTCAACGCAGAATTACGTGGATGATGGACTCGTGACCTACATGATTGTTCAGAGCTTGTTGTGCAGTAGGTCGTTGCGATGGATGGGGGTTCAACAAAAGTTTAATAAATGACTTTGCTGTATGGGTTGATATTAGCACACATACAGCTAACGCCATCGACCATCAGCTTACCCTCATCGGAGACTTTGGACCAGTATCGCTCATGAAACTCGATCTTGGCTTCTGTGGTCTCCCGAATCATCTCGTTTGTATCATCTCCTCTGAACGGCGAGTAACCGCAGAGCAGAACATAAGCGATAACACTGCAAGGAAGTCGCGGTGTTAGCGCCGGCAATTTTTGATCACAAACATGAGGTTTGATGCGATAAACAAGCGCTTACCCGGTTGACCAGATATCAACTGCTTTCCCGTGCCCTTGCTTGTTAAGAACCTCGGGAGCAACGTAGCCAAAGCTCCCGGCCAGCGAATGCAGCTGCTCTTCCGGAGAATGCAGATGTTTTGCACTTCGAATGAAGGCGTCATTGAGACATAAGTTCAGGAAGGGTGACCCCTCACATTCCAAAGTCAGCGATCACAATATCGCTATCTGGGTCCTTCGTTCGGTACAAAATATTCTCGGGTCTGTACACGTATCAAATCGATGATGCGACATTCTCGGTTTAGGAGAACATACTTCAAGTCCCTATGCACGATATCATGATCGTGTAGGTACTTCACTCCCGACAAGATGGACCTGAGACGATTCGTCAATTGTGAAGAGTGTACAATTCGGAAAGCATACCGAATGACTGCAACGGCGTCATTTTCAGTAAACTTTCCTCTTTGCAGTATACGTTCAAAGAGCTCGCCACCGACAGCTAGCTCAAAAACAAGATAATACTTGGACCGAGACTCAAACCACTCATAAAACTTGACCTACATTGATCTCGGAAGTCAGACACACATCAAAAAGTCCGGCCGCAAAACACGAACGATATTAGGGTGGTCAAGACCCTTCAGGACATCCATCTCGCCCCAGACAGCAGCTTCATTGCCCTTTACTTTCTTCTTTGGAATGACCTTTAATGCAACCTCTTTCACTATTGCGACGTGGTTATGTCCTCCTGGTGATGAGGGGACAGAAGAGCTAGTATGTGCTCGAGAAACGGACCTCTTCATATGATGCGGATGGAGAAGAGGAATGGAAGATCGACCGGGGGTGTGGTCAGTTGGAGATGATGGCGATGTTGGGAATGCCCCTTTTTGCGAAACGTCGGTTAGATCAGGGGGAACTTGCCATGTCGCTCTCTAAGGTGCATAATTTTGTAATTAGATCATTGATACGATAGCCATATAGAAAGTGGAGAAGATAGATATGCCTCAGCCTAGCTAGTGACAGTACGGGTCGATAATTCAAAATCTCACCATGACTTTTCCAAACGTCCCTGATCCAAGAATTTCGTGAATCTCATACGACTGTTTTTTCACGAAACTGGGAGGCTGAGGAAGCAAAGCTTCTTTCAGTGATAAATGTTTCATGGTGGGATTGATGGCGCGTTCGACGTAGAGGAATGGTGTATAGCGTTCAGCAGCAGTGCAACAATGCCCATAAACCACTAAGGTAAGTGTATAGCGTTCAGCAGCAGTGCAACAATGCCCATAAACCACTAAGGTAAGGCGTGGAGCAAGCCCTAGTGAACGTTCTCAGGCCTGGAAGGGCTCAGACTCAGGGCATCGCCATGGCATTCGTTCCTACAATAACACTTGTCCGATAAAGAAACTTTAAAAAAGATGAAACCCTATAGTATTTCTATTGAATCATTCGCAATAATTGATGACAATAAGAGAGCAGGCTAAAAATACAATTGTGAATTAAACAATGCACAGATAAACGAAAAAATAAGCAAAACAAGATATTTAATGAGCAACTATGCCACTGAATATACCCATTGGTCTCGGCAATAATAGTCCAAGCTCAGAGGCTCATCCAATTCAATGATTCTTTCAATGGCCAGCAGAAGTAGTAGGCCTAACGCCCACCGGGCCGGTCTCGATGGTGGTCGATGCGGCAACTGAAGTAGCCGATTGATAGCTATCGGAAAAAGCAAGATATCAATAATGAGTGATGTCGTACTACTGACACACGATACGCACGCAGAGACCGCAGCGGAAACGTTAACTTTCGTGTCGAGAAGAACGCTATCGATCACATGAACGACTCCATTGGACGTCAAAACGTCTGATCGCATGATGCGCGCCCAATTGGAGCCAGCGCTGGACACGTACACTCCAGAGGAGTTGGTCTTGAAAGCGAAGGGTTCCCCAGAGGCTGATGTGTAATTATTTCCGTTCGTAAATCCTGGCGAGTAAACAGTCGTGCCATTGATAATCTGATTATGGTGTCAAACCAAGCAAAATGAGCTGCATGAAAGGACTGACGTGATTCCCGAAAAGCGCAATCAGTGCAGTAGCATTTGGCAGTAAACCGCCAATGCAGTTCGCTGACGCAATAGCAGTATTATTTGGCGCAAAAAGTGTGATACCGTGAGCATTGTTGAGCACATCGAGCAGGGTAGTCGAATTAGTGGTGGGGATATTGATGGATGAAAGCCCGCCCGCAACGCTGGTGACGTCGTAAGTACTATTAGCGAGAGTATCAGACAGATTTTGAGGGATCTGAAGGACAGAGTCGATGACAAGGACTTGGATATTTTGATAGGTCGTCGTGTTTACTACCGGAACAGTTGTACTAAATGCCACTTAGAAAAAGTTGATCAATAGACATGGGAAGTCTCACCCATTATTGAGCACAAATAGGCCAGCACTTCCGTTAGACCACGCTAAAACCTGCGATTCATTTCCTTCCAGCCAGACAAGTGAGGAATCATTGAGCAGCGTTCGCCCAAGGGTGATGTTTGGATATGGCGAGGTTTGATCGGTAAAATTGCCGGATACAACATGGTATGAAAGGAGATCCAGAACAGATGTTGGATTGCTTGTGAGATTGATAGGAGAGGAACTAACTGTAAAACGAGTATGAAGGACCGTTCTTCGTTTGTATGTGAGAGTACCTACAAGCCTGATTGTTGGGTGCAAACAATGTCCAGTTTCCCGTAGAGAGCGCCTGTGCCACTTGTTGCCCATTATTTGAGTTGTTTAATGTAGCACTCGCAGCAGCCAGCGTTGAAAGCCCGTCAGTGTTTAATGTTTGGACAAGGCCAGCTAGGTATTGCTGCCAAGACTGGGCGAAAACTACAGGGAGAAGAGTGAGAAGAACAAGCGATGCAAACATGATAATGATGTGATGGATTGTTCGGAGGTGGATGTTCGGAGAAACAGTGATTTTGGGGTGATCTTAAAGACCCACCATTTGTAAGATTTATGATGCAATGCGCAGCGCACTTCAAATCTCTCTATTCATCCCCATGATCGGAATGTCATAGGGGCAGAGCGCAACCGACTTCTCAAATGCCGACAACATGCCGAGTTCGAACGAATTCCTGTAAGTGGATTCGTAATGTCGGAAAGCTGTTTAACAGAATCAACAAGATACTAGAGAAAAAAATTAACTCACTGACCTATTTACTAGTACTAGCTAGCCCTTGGGGCTCTCAATCGTCGATGAGTGGCAATTTGATGGATTGACATGAAAATGCTAATTTAGTGTGCTGACTAAGGGTAGCATTGCAAACTCCGCGACAGCCTCGCCGCTGGGAACGTCTGTGCACTCGACCTTTTTTCATTCCCAAAGCACCCGCACCACAGAGAAACACAGATATGGCTCGTCGCGCAGCACCAGCAAACGCAACACCTGCATTCTTCACAGCACCTCCACGCCGTCAAATCGCTGATCCAAACGAGTCTGCTTTATCCCGCTTCATTCGAGAGCAAATCACTGCTCCAGAAAAATTACCCGGGAACATCAGCATCATGACGGGAGTTAGTGTTTTTGCAGCTGGCATATTTGTCGCCAGGACATGGGGAGACATGTTGGTACCTGCATGAGCAAGGCAGAGGCAAGAAGCAGGATCAGTTTGGCGGTGTTCTCCTGCAGTGACCGTCACTACCCCCAAAATGGCTTGGTAAGTCAATTCTTTGTAGTGTGGATAGGGTCCCCTGATTTATCGACCACTTAGAAGCTGTTGACACATCATGTTGTACCTGCATATCTCCACCTTGATCCGTCCATGACCGAACGTAATAGCTAGCTCACTCATAATTTCATCCAGTCTTAGAGGGTTGGATGGGTTGTTCCCAATGCATATTGCCGTTTATTGTGATTGCGTCCCATCAGGTCACCTGAATGCTGGTTACAGCAATGTTAGGCTGGAAGATGGGCCACGTGCACTGCAACCACTGCTGGCTATGATTCATGAAGTTATTCGCACAAGAAGCAACCAATATTATCGCAAGTTCTCAAAGCTGTTCTGTACGGAACGTTTTTCAAACCAACTGACATGCGTGATAAGTGTTTCACCTTCAAATCCGCGGTAAAGAACACCGACAAAATAGGATATTTCTCGGAAATATTGACAACCGATCGGAATCAGTATGAGGGTGCGTGCATGCGTATCTCCACAGTACGATCCGGCCGTGGCCTATGATTTAGTCTAACGTTGCTGCAGAATATTTGCGGTCATATTGTTTTATTGAATTTATTTTACGGAATGCAGGGGCCACCAAAGAGCTTGGTTTCCCGCGCTCGGCCCATAGTTTCAAGCTCAATCGTCTCCGATTGTTTTCTATTAACCACCGTGGGCGGCTCGCTCTGTTTGCCACGGCACTCCCTCCCACTTTGTGAGCGATCTCACACGACGTAACTGTCACTACTCACGTCCTTGCGCCAGCAAAATTCGCTGGTTGAGATTACCCGTTTGTAGATCAGTGTTGTACTTCTTTATTTAAAAAAAGATTCCACAGCCTTATCAGGGAAACAGGTGTGCTGGGGACACATAACGAACACCTGGAAAATCCTCGTGGCTTTCTTGCTTTTTTTGGGAAAACTCGGACCATATTCTTTTAAGTGGACCTAGAACCACGCGTGAGTAGTGCTACACTTTATAGTTTGAACCACTTAGCCTGAATTGACACTAGAAAGACCTTGGCCACATTCAGGGTACCACCGTACCTGGTCACTCCCTACCATCCGACTTGCGGCACAGTGACAAGAATGCGCCGGCGCTGTCCTATCAGGAAGTTGACCAACCAAGTCCCACATATCGCCGACAGGCCTAAGTCGTGCTTCCTCCATCCACGGTTCAGGACGATGCCCTCGATTCTGAGTTATCTCCGACAGATTTATGAATAACCTACGCCATTGCCATGATAAAGACCGGGATTGGCATGCCACGACTACCCACCGGCCTGGCTGTTTGAAGATGGTTCGACACATGTTCGTCCTATTCTATTTTCTGCCATTACGTTGACCTAAGCATATACTTTGTTAACGCCGCTTCTTTCTAGCCGCATACGCTGGAATGTCTGCCGTTGAACCAGAACAGCGGAGACCATCTGCCAGCATGTTGTCATCCGATGGCGTGGCGGAGAATTGGAATAATACAGCTGTGGAGTACCACGTATCTTGGTGCTTCATTTTTGAAGCTCAGTATCAGCAAGATGGTCAGGATTCGTGTATCGCGGCCTAGATAATTTTTTTGTTATCTCCATATGCTATGCCAAGTTCATGATATGCCTATACTTATAAATCACGATGTATCTTAAAATAAAATGCAACACTTTCAGCTGAATCCAGGATCATGGCGACACCCGCTCAGCGCTCAGGTGTGAAATCATTGCCTCCAACGGTAAAAAAACCATCCAGGTTCGCCTCTCTCGAAACATGGCGCTGGCAAACATCGATAATCACTGAGCGATCATCTTATTTCTTTTTGGACAAGGCAATGATCATCATCAATGATCAACCAACCGTTGAATTGCAGAAGTATAATAAACATTCAGATACTTGACAGTGATGTACAATGCAGGTACTACAAAGCAAAGCAAAGCAAAAACATACGATATGCAAAGAGTGCAAGAATAGCGTCCAGGCAATAGCAGATAAGCTGAGTTAACACTGAACTAATAACCCCCGTATCATGATGAAACTGAGAATGCAAATGATGAACTAAATATATGGAATCCCTTATGATCGAGCATCTACGCTGCGGAGAAATCATCCGTCAAATTCTACTGGTGTTCGAGAAGGTTCAGCACACTACTGGAGTTGAGAGGCAGTGTCTGTTCCCGGTCCAGCGGGGGAAGTTGTGTTCATTGATGGGGTGTGTGAGCATACCGGCATTGACTGCACAGGTGTTAAAGGTGCCGGGGCAAGAATATTCCGAAATTGCGTGTGGTATTGTTGCAAGGTTGAGCCACTATTTTGCGGATATTCGGCTTGCATTGCAGAACCTGTGGAATATTGACGGCTATGGTATGCATCCTCTTGCCTGGGTACCGTCGAGCTCCCTTGAATGTGGTCAACAGCACCGTAGTGGTGAGAAATGTCAGATATTTGTGACGGGGATTGTTGGGCTGTATAAACGCTGTGGGAGCTGCTCTGAGACGGATAGAAAGAAGAGTTTAGCGTGGGAAAGCCATAACTCGAGGAATGGGCCGATGGATTGTTCGAAGCTGATGGCCCCGAGGGGCTAGCACCCCATGGCGACGGTGATGCCTGAGCTACTTGGTACTGACGATGCACGTCATCTCTAGCGTGTAAAGATGGTTCTGAACTACTCTGCGACCAAGATTGGACAGGTATGCCTGCTAAATCGTCTTGACTAGAACGACTGGAAGGGTGCCATTGCCCATCGCTTCCAATCTGACTTGGCAGGTAAGAAGCTGACGGGGCATGTGTTGTATTGTGCACGAAAGGGGAAAAATAAGCAGTACTCGTTGATCCGCCGCGAGGTACGGATGTGGATGGGCCCATCACGGCATCAGGCGTGACGCGCCCGTGAGAGGATAGGTACGACGTCCGTATGTCGTTGCCACTATGGCCATGATGTGGTAACGAATCAGCCAGTTGGTAACTCGACGCTTGCGCCGGCGGCAAGTAGGAAGTATCATATGTGGCCTCCGCGGACGTGCAGCCTTCTGGTCCGCTACTTTCGTATCTTTCTTGAGAATCATGATGGTATTCGACAGGAGATATTTCGCCATACTCAGGATTGGAAGACTGATCGTCGACCGAGTCCGTGGTAGAAGCAGAGTCTCCAGCCACACCTGTGGAGTCTGCTCTTCGCTTTTTGCGGCTGTTGTTCGGTCTCCGTCTGTAAACGTAATCCGGGTACTTGAGATTGAAATTATCCTTCAGGTGTTTGGCTTGGTCAAGGTAGAACTGCTTCTCGGACTGAATAGTCTCAAGGTCAGAACTACCGTCGCAAACATGAAGAAAATACATTACCATGTCCATAGCATTCCATTCTCGACTCAAGACTTTGCTGACATCCCCCGTTCGCAATGATTGATTTTCCGCGGAGACTTGGGGCCGTCTCCTGCGAGCAAAAATCATGAATGCATTCATGGGACGCTTAGGCGTGCCATCCGCATTCAAGGCTTGGGATGTCAGGGAGATATTTACGTCGTCTGAAATCATTTGAGTGAGATGTGTCATTGCGAAGATATCGAAAAGATAGTTCACCGTCGATATCTGCGTCCATCTTATTTGCATCCTGATAGAACAGATAGACACCAGCGTCGTCCTCCGAACTTGAGAGAGACCCCTGGTCTTCAACTCTTCCGAGTCCTTCATAGAAGGAGACATTGAGAGGGTCGGCATATTCTGGGGTAGTTCCGTGCCTTCCTTCTCGTATGAAGCGGTTCATGTCAACAATAGTAATGGGGGGGCGAGTAAAAAGTTTCAAGCTCGGATAGTATCAAAGAACAAACTATTGCTTTTGTAGGCACAAGTGACGTTCCAGACGGGATTGAAACTAGACTGAGACTGGTTGGCAGCCACGGAGAATCAGTGACCCGTTCGCTCCTAATATGAGGAGTTTTGAAGAGGTTTGTTGACGTACTGAACCCAAGGAATAACGCATGGTGAAGTGAACCGGAACAGGCAGAATCATTAAGTCTGATCGTAAAAGTCGAGTGAACCTAGTGGTGCCTTCAGGATTCGCGGAGCTCGTTTCCTCGGGTATGGCGGTTCGCATTTACTGAGGCCGGGCGCCGCTGGCTATAGCGACCTTTCATCATGATCACTGGCGACTGCTCAAATATTTCTCCGCTTCGAAATATCCAAAATCGTGGTTGTCAATCCTGAATCCAGCACTTGCCATTAATTATGCGTCCAGAAAATCGAGTGCCAATTCAGGCTAGATCTGTGCGACCTGAACGTTGAAGACCCTTAAATTTTTTGGCGCTCCGAATCTCCCCAAAAGTAGGCTTGTCCAAGGATGGCTATAGTCATGGGCAAAAACCCCCTCTTTCGACACGATGACTCGTGTCGAGCGCGAGGCCCTTACGACTTATGTTAACCCAGGTTGGTCTGCTAGTGTGACTTTTTTGTTACCATACCTCCGATTGTTGTTTTTTTTCCAATAAAATGCGAGGACCATCATTCGATCATTTTGCTCCGGCGGAGATTGCTGAGAAATAATTTCACGCTATGCGGAAGTTACTTCCACTGCTGGATCACAGGTGCCAATCAAGCACAGGGTGTACAAGTCAGTTCCGTTACTCCGACAGTCGCTGTGCTTACTCGGAGATGTCCCAAGTTGCACATTTTCCATTCTCGGTTCGGACACTTCCGCTTCATCTGCTCCAGGTCAGCCGTGAGGTTCTCTCTTTCTGGCTTCCTATCCTTGCACGCTGCATGCTTCTTTCCGCTGAACTTGTCGACGTGAACCCTAGGTTCAGGGAGCACCCCATTTCCTTCTCTGCTTAAAGTTCTTGCACAGGCATATTATGTATCATTTGCTGCGCACCTTCTGACTCCGATCAAGATCATGACATCTTGTGGCAAGCCTGCTAATAGTCCACACTTGGGATAGTCCGCTTTGTGAGTGCTCTTTTGGGACGAGTCCAAGGAACAACGCGTAGCTAATGTGTCTTTCTGTTCAGGAAAGCCTCAAGGGTCAACGTAAAGGTAGAATTGCCAACTCAGGGTCAAGCCGGGTGTGGCACGAGTAAAACTTATAGAACGATTTCAGCACTGATTTGCTGAAGTCGAATCGACGGATTGAAAATTTCCTGGACACTAAAGCAATTTTTCTGAAGGTTGTGAGTATGTTTCTTGTCAATCCCAAAACATATTCACCGCATTGAGAACCTGATTGTTATTTTCCCGTCGGCAGTGCGGGATTGCGTCATATCGGCAATCTCGAGACGCGTCGCCTGGAGATCTTGTTCAGATCCACATGCACTGGGCTATCATGCTAAAGGTCAGACTATTATCGCCAGATCTACGCGAAGCAGATAGAAGACCAAATTTGAAATAACGAAACCTTTTCTCATGTAGTGTGACTTATGATAGGATGCTTGCGCATGTTGTGTGCTGCAACTGGGAGTCCAAGATCAACGAATGTGTGTGTCGTCGTGGCAAAACTACCAGGTTTGCAATAACTCGCTCAAAGCCTCTGATCACACTATAATTCCTCTTGCAGACTCGAAATGCAGTCACGACTCACGATAGCACTCAAACATCGTAGTCGTTCATTAATATCGCTTCGTAGCAAGAGAAGATCTCAACACGATCCAATAAAGTTGTACCTGGATTCGGTACTTGGTCACTTCTACCAACTGATCACTCAAATGCACAGCGGTTATCTCCTTGACAGCATTAAATATAAAGGCAACAAGGGAGCCAAAGATGCGATGGATGTGATGATCTGCAACGCGCTATCAAAGATCTACGTCAGTACTATTCGTGATGGTCTAGTTTTCTAATTACTGTACAATAGGGGAATCGGTTGTATGTCTCTGACTCGGAGGGAGGGGCAACGATCACATTCTCTTCTCGAGGACATCACGATCCAATATACGGCACCTAGACGACAAGGTGTTCGATGCCGATACTGAAGAACTCAGCAGACGATCCGATGATCGCCCTTCAAGAGAAAGTTCGATCTCGCCATCAGTCACCGTGTCAGCCTAAGTGGGAACAAGGTGATGCCGCAAGAAGGCGCATATCACAAAGTGTTCGTACCTTTTCCTTTTCTTCTTCTGACGGTACTCCAGCACGACGACACGCAATAAGTCACACAACTTTCCGCATCTACCGAAAGGGGATTGCCCTCCGTCTCTCGTGGCACCAATATTGCGGGATATGGTACAGTCAGAATTATTTGTGCAGATCATCGAGTGGCTGTATTTTGGCGTTATCCTTGCCTCACGCTAAGTCATCGAAATTAAAGTTACACCTAGCCGCGGCTACTCACGATGACGATGTATTCTCTAACGGAGAGCGGCCAAAAGCACTGCAATTCCAGCCAACTCCGTGGCACTTCGATGATTATGGTTCAGCACAAATAACCTCGGAGACCGTAGGACAACGCCACCGATTGCGGCATAAAAAACAAACTAGTCAGCTAATATAGATAAGACCGTCATCGTCGCTCCACGTAGTTCACCGGCATCAGTTTCGCAAAGGATAGAGTTCACGTCGAGACAGCTTCTTGCCGGAAGAAAGGGGGGCATAAGGACTAGAAGGTCTGGGCTAGAAAGTTGCGGGATCAAAGCTCCGATCTACGCAATTGTCCTGGCGATGATATCATGAAGGCGTGTCAAAGGAGAGAAAAAAAGGGACGATTCAAAATAAGCAAAGGGCCAACAAGGTTTCAAAGTATAAAACACTAATCGGAGGCGCGGGTAAGGACAGTTCCCTTGGTAGTACGTTGATCTCCATGCGGGGGAAAGGGTCGTCCAACTCCGAATATCTCCTTGCAGAGGTACAGAAAGTTCTGTCAGAAGTCAGCCTGTCAGATGTGACTCATGCATTTGACGCTGAGAGGTGTGCGCCCACTGGCAAACGACCAGTATTAACATGCTGATTTGACATTCTGAAAGTACCTGAAACATCGTTTTAGATCACCTTAAGGATCTAATGTCAATATCTACCGTTCAGCTCAAGCTGCCTTGCGTGATTTTCAACATGCTTGCTGTCTCACGGCTTGTGCCCATTTTCACCTGTGGGCGATGCGCCACTTACTTCTGTCAACCGTAGCGCTTGTTCGCGCCCGACGAACAGCGGTTCTTAACCAAGCATGGGTAAACTATAGTGCCACATTTCAGTCAGTATATATATTACTCGGTGCTTTGCACTAAGGGCAAGCTATTCGCAATGTGGATAGTTCCGCATGTGTTCCCGGGACCCGGACGTAGTTCTGAAGTGGAATTGTCAAGTTTTAATTTCGTGCATCGGCGAAAATTACGAATATCACGTGCTGAGGTGACAAGAGTGTCGAACATTGGTTATTCGGTCGCCAACGGTTGATCACTCAGTACTACTCAGCGCTCACCACTGCGATCATGAAGGATCGCGTACAGAATGCAAGTGAGTAAAATACTGGTTTCCCTTGAAAATAGATGCAACCGTCCATCTAGATTTTCCCAAAACAGAGGACGGTCGAGTGTACCACTTGGGTATACGAGCAGGAGAGGTAGCCAACAGAATTGTAAGTCAGAGGCGCATTTCGCCTCTTCCAGCAGCTCATAAGTGTATGAGATTACTGTCGGGTCCATGTCACGGGCAGAGTCTATCGGAAAGATGCTAGACGCCTCCCCAAAGTTATTTTCGCTGTACTCGGAGCGCGGTTTCCTTACCATCACAGGTTGCTACAAGAGTGTACCAGTATCCATAGTATGCATAGGTATGGGCGCACCCAATGTAGATTTTTTCATCCGCGAAATTAGAGAATGCCTGTCTGGAGACATGCTTGTAATAAGGTCGGAACGGTCTTAATAATCACGCTGAAATATCGGACTAACAGGCTGTATCGGAAGGTTGGGGTCGTGCGGTTGCTTGACCGACCTTCCCGTAGGGTCGCTCGTCCTGCCAGCATCGAGCGTCGCTTGCACCCGAAATGTGGACTTCGATTTTGTTTCCGGCGATCCTTGGGAGGTTCCATACAGGTTGAGCAAACCCGTCCGCATCATCATTGCTCCTTTCACATCCGTTTACTCACGGAACGTAACCAGGTCTCAGCAGATCCAGACCTTCATAGCGCCGTAAGTCGGATAAGGTACTACTTTATGAAGCCATCGCTCATTCCCAAGGTAGTTGCGTGATGCCCTCGAAATAACACGGCCGCCTTCACTCAAAAATCTTGTAGTTTCGAATGCTGTCAATGCATCGACAGACAGGTAGATTTCAATTACATATCCTCGCCGCATTCCATCATACTGATATGAAAAAAGTTTCTATTCATCTCAGGGGAGACAGACATCCTTTCAAGATCATAATGCTTCTTTGATCGATCACCTCAAAGCCGCTGTATCTGGTATAACAACGCTAGAGGTACGTGTTTCTTCACCGAAATCATGGACATTGTCTTCGATAGACGGGGACTTCCCCCTTAGATGGAAACGTTCTGGATATTTCATCTTGCGGCCAGCTGGCGTGGAGTTAAACAGTCCAGTTCGGCCGTTAATCCGCCACCAGCTACGGTTCCGGTCGTACCAGCATTCTCGGGAATACCCAGCAGGACATCAGAGAATGTAGAAGTACTCCTTCCCAGTCTCGTTGGAAATACTTCTTCCAGACCGGTGATTAGGGCTGCAGCCGCCCAAATGGTATTCGCCTCACGAAGCTCTCAAGCCTTTATCAGTCCAGACCAGGTGAACGAGCTCGAAAAATGGAGTGGCAGAGGCGTGCTCGAAGCCCTTACTAAATTCGGTGTAGCCCCTGAAGTACGTATGTCGACCTTTGTGTGGCCTGCAATGCTCAGATTCGAGTTCTTTGATAGAGACTGCACCCTATTTCTGGAAGTGTGTGGGGACCAATAGAATCATCCAACCCATTGAAGGCGTTGTTGTAACAATCCTGCATCACAGGGATGTGCACCGCTTGCACGCCATAAAATCATGTCGGACAAAGAGATCCTTAAACCCCACAGCTTGCGCTCTTGCAAGGTTTAGTAATGATGGCATACCCTTTTTTTGCTAGTACCTACTCTATGACGAAACATGATGAACACGGAAGGAACATTGTCCCACTCCGATCAAGAAACCAGTCTCGCGTGTACCATATACCCTCCGGGTTTCTAAAATTGGCTTGAAATAGCGTGGCAAAACTTGCGGCAAACATGATATGCAGCCTCAAGATTGGCATGCGGAGCTTGGAGTTACTTTAAAGGATACATTGCTAGAAGGGTTATTATCTTAGTTCTGTAACAAATTTCCGCAATGATCATCCGGGTAAGTGAACGCATCGAAAATCAAACACGAGGGACTCACAGGTCCAGTTTCATCACCGTGCTTCGCAGGAACATGATCACCGATATACAACAACTATGCCAAACTCCTCCAGCAATGATGCATCGACCTTGGCGATCTGGGGACAATCGTTGACATGGACACAGGCGATTTGAACAGGGCGCAAAGCCTCTTCGATGGGAATCAATGTCGATGACACTCCATGAGAGTTCTGCATTGTATGTGGCTTTGCGGGAGAAGACGGGCCTCCCTGTGGAGATACCACGCGCGATTTCTTCAACGGCAGTATCTTACGGCCCATGACCGCAGAGACAACGCTAGGCACGTCCTTTTGAGCTTTCATGAGCACGCTGGTGCTTACAGACTGTGCACGTGCAAATACGACTGCAAATAAGCTTTGGAATTTGAAGTCAGAGCAGCTCCAAAGTGCTATCCTTTCCAACTTCGGACAAACTCTAACACCACATCCACGCGTTTCTTTGCGTTCTACATCCATCGTGCGACCATATGCCTCGGCAAGCGCGTCTAGCACGCCGTCCACACCAGTGCACGATATCAGCGTCAATGATACGAGGCCTGGCATGTAACCAAGCATGAGCTTCCCGTGCCCGGCAAAGACATCAAGATGTGACAGCGTGAAATGCGTAAGGTGGGGGAGACGAGGGTCGCGAAATACATAATCAAGGCGTGGGAGAGGATGTTTGTGGTCACAATTTGAGGGGCACTTTCCGGCATATGCAAGCTCGAGTTGCTCGAGCACAGGGAAGAAGAATTGGCGCAGCGAAGAAATGAGGGAATCGCCATCCTGGCAGCTGACGCACAACTCCTTAAGCGCGGTCATGGATAGGACGCCTCCGAGGCGCTCTGCCTGGATGAACGAGTCTGATTCGTGCCCATGATTGCCGCGAAGCATGCTGACGTCGTTCCGCTTCGTTAGGGAGTTGGCGATCAGAATTTCCCATCGTTCCAAAGCAGGCATGCCGAAGAAAGACATGAAGGTGTACACGTCGCGGGGATTGGCGAACTTCCACGTGAGACTTTTGAGTTTATGTAGTTTGAGAGGGTCCACAACGACGAACCGATTGTCCGTTGTTTGTCCTTCGCTAGGTTCCTCGAATACAACATCACGAAGGGGTGTAGTTTCCATAAGAACTAAGTCTTGGAGCTCTGGAATAAAACTCAGGAAACGGTGCACATGGGACATTCGTAGGATGTACTGAGGAGCGCGCTGGGATCTTCGTTGAGGGAAGGAGAGCTCGAGAGTTTGCACAGACCGCAAGAGAGATGGCGAAATGACACGCGGTGGTAGTTGTTGGAGACGGAGGTAGGTAAGGACGCTTGGTGTGTCAGCGAGACTCTGTTTGTCCAGTTCATCCAGTACGAGTAGTGGTGTGCCTGCAAAGCATGGGGCAAGGCTTGTGAAGGAGAGATCCAAGGAGCATAATGACTCTAATTTGTGAAGGCTATCTATGAGTAGTTCCACAATGAGTCCCATACTGGCAGAAGATGTGCACTCGAAGGTGATAGAGCGCACACGAGAGAGGTGAAAGCTCAGCATGTGGAGTAGACATTCAGATGCCAGCCGCTCATCCTCAGCAGCGTCATGGTCATCAACATCATACAGTGGGGGAGAGAATGTGAGGTCGATCAGACTAGAACCGGAGCGATTTATGAACGCGCACACTGGAGACGCGGACCACTTTCTGCTCCTGAAAGAAACATGCGACCACAGCATAGAAGTGGCAAATGCGAGTTTACGCCATTTCCGGCATGTGTGTGATATAATGACGGGCGATGGATTGTACGCGAGACCTGCTGAGGTGTCTAGGTCGTCCTCCGTCACAGAGACAAAGATTTGGATCAGCAACTCCGAGGGCAACCAGTTGATTGGATTTT
This sequence comes from Suillus variegatus, assembly GCA_016647645.1. Classification (NCBI taxonomy): domain Eukaryota; kingdom Fungi; phylum Basidiomycota; class Agaricomycetes; order Boletales; family Suillaceae; genus Suillus; species Suillus variegatus. Next base: position 60,707 of record JABBWF010000158.1, read on the forward strand.
TCTGACTCTCTAGCTCCGTTATTTGAGATGCAAGTGACACTTGCTCGGCCTTGACTGAGTCTCTGAGACGGGCCATGTCCTCCAAAATACGGACAAAGTCATCCTCACGACGCTGCAGAATAGCGATTTGAGCTTGCAAGACTTCAATCTCGTGGTCAATCGTGACGCTGCTTTTTTCGGCATGTCGAAAACAGAATGACGAAGAAAGAGGGTTTGAGTCGTTCATTCACAGAATGAACAGACTTCAAGTTGGAGTTACAATAAGCTTGTGCCAAACAAACATACTGGTGAGTTGTCGACAGCAACACAACTTCAGTGGGTAGCACTTTTTCCAGTCATCATCCTACTAAATACACATTCGATACTTATCATAAACCGCAGTAGACTCTGTAGACTCACGCCCTGCCGCGCTACGGAAACTACGGAGCGATGTAATTCATTTATTAAATCAGAATTCGAGATAGCCTGAGAGTCTCAATCTGATGCATCGCAGTAAGGCCGCTGCCAGGAAAGTACCGTATTAGCCCTGCCGACCGATACGCGAGTTTGTTCATGTACATGAGTTGCAACCAGCTGTTTGCAGGACACATGATAGGCCAAAAATAAAACAGCTTTGAATTACGATGTACCACGAAATTCTGGGTATGCGGCAACGTCCTGTGCTGTGGTAGAAACGCGATTTTGACTTTTGCCGCCTTATGTTGGACTGGCCTAGCGTCTGCAAAACGGCTGTGATAGGCGGCTAAGGGTCAGGTGCATTGCAAGTACTAGGTCCTGGATTGAATAGCAAAATCAGCTGCCGAAAAGAACAAACTTAAAATACTAGTACTGTGACGGACTGTAATGAACGCGTTATTAGTTTAACATCCTTCTAGACCGCCTGAATTCGGGCCAAGGGCATGAACTGCTTTCACTAACGTAAAATGGTGGACCTCGAGAAACTTGAAGCTTGAAGGTCGAGTACAGCGCTTCGAAGGCCAATGCTCCAGACACATATGCGTAAACCTACACTTTAAAAGTAGATGGTATGTTGCGCGTGAGGGAATTGCCGTTCATATGTTCAGCTTGTTTCGGTATTTCGGAGTTTTACGTAATAATTTGATGTTGAGATAAACTAAATCACAGCCTCCACTCCATTCAACATTGTAGGTGCTGGCCAGGGAATAAACTGTACGCATTATGATCAAAATGCACCAGCACCTAAAATCACAGCCTGAGACTTGACTGTAAATTTAATCTCGACAGAACTTCCCGCTCTCGCCTCGTCGGGCATTCACCGGCACGCGACTAGTATGTACTCAATTTCCGCTTTGACTCAATCAGGTTGGAACTGATGATGGGCTACAAATTTAAGCCGACTTACTGAACCGACATTGATGATCTATTCTTAAGTGAGGTAGTCAGCGCTCTGGAGTCTGGCCAGCTAGTCTTGTGGGTTCGTGATGTGGCACGAGGACTTGTCATACGGGTCCGTACGTCATTGACCTATTTCTCTCTCACAGTTGATATAAATTATGCCGCCCGAAGTCCCGCTGCGACAGGCCCACGTAAGGCCCGGCCTCAGGGGGGATATCGAGCAAAAAGTATAAATACAACCCATCATTGATGCAGATGATCAGTGAAGCTCATCATCAGCGACGGTACTATCGTTCTCACAGGTTCACTGTCATGTTCTCCTTGCTTTTGCTTTTGGGTGTCCTGTACACCCTAGCGCCTACAGTCTGGGGAGATGTTTCTCAGCATGCTACGCTGGGGAACAAGCTCGCTTCCAATGGCACAGGAACGCCGAGTTACTCTATGAATGTCACAGATTGTCCAGGTGGGAATACAGTTGAAACTTTGTGGAGTTGTCACTGACAATGGCAGGTTTCAGGATACACTTTAGGGTCGCTTCACGAGTCTGACATTGGTCTCACTGCTCAGCTCACACTCGCTGGACCAGCATGCAATGCTTTTGGACGAGACATTTCAAACCTCACGATCGAAGTCACTTATCAATCACAGTCCACGTATATCGATTCCCGAGTTTTTCAGGTGCAGCGCTGATGGCTGGTTTTAGTTTACATGTCAAGATTTATGATACTGCAAACCAACAATTCACAATCCCCGAGTCGGTGATCGAACGGCCTGCCGCGCCAAAGAAATCCTACACGGGTAACTCCGATCTTTTATTCAACTTTGATGCAGCGCCTTTTGCATTTTGGGTCACAAGACGCTCTGATCCGGGCGCAATGCCATTGTTCGACACGAGAACTTCATCGCTGCCACCGACTCCTATTCCACCTTTCAATGCATCTGATCCAAGCACGGCGTTTGATGGTTTTCCCCTTGTATTTGAAGATCAATACCTCCAGGTGTGCATCCATCATTCTACTGAGACTATCAATATGGCTTACGGCTATTAGGTTGCTTCCGCTCTGCCGTATGGCACCAACATCTATGGTTTGGGCGAGGTCATTGCTAGTAGTGGATTTAGACGCGACATTGGGACGGATGGGGGCGTAGGCACTATTCAGACGCATTGGGCTCGCGATGTTGCAGATCCCATTGATCAAAACATGTAGGTCATGTGATTAGAAATAATTCTCACGTGATGATTCACGATTGTGTTTAGGTATGGCTCCCATCCAATCTACGTCGAACATCGGTACAATGCGACTACTGGAAAGGCCTCTGCCTCTGGTGTTCTTCTGCTTAAGTATACAACTGCAACTAAATCCTGATTCTATCTCTTAATAACATTCCTTAGTGCCGCGGGTTCAGATATCTTCCTGCAGACGCCCCCGAACTCTAAGGTGTCATTAATCGAATACCGTCTGATCGGTGGTATCATGGACTTCTACTTCTTCTCTGGACCCTCAGACGCAGAAGTAATTGCTCAGTACGGTTCAGTGATTGGGTACCCTATGTGGCAACCAGCGTGGGGCTTCGGGTTCCACCTTTGCAGGTGATATTCTTTGCATTGCAATCTGCGTATAATAGACTCACTTAAGTCATACAGATGGGGATACCACAATGTCAGTGATGACATAGAAAATGTTGCGCAGATGCGCGCAGCAGGTATCCCCTTGGAAGGTTTGCTCCATTTTGGACGTTCGTTGCTCGTGATCCTTACTTTGCGCTAGTTCAATGGAATGATATCGACTTGTACCACGCTTTCCGCGACTTTACCACTGACCCAGTAAATTTCCCTGGGGATGAACTTCGCACGTTCATTCGAGATTTGGTGAGCATTTCTCCACATAGGTTCTCCCAGTTCTCACTCCAGTGAAAGGCCGCGAATAACCAACATTGTAAGTGTACTTTCATTCTTTCCCTCCCAATTTTGATTGATTTCGTCATTAGATATCCCCATTACGGATGTAGGTATCGCTATCACAGTAAATTCGACTGACATCGTAAGTTTGTTGACATGCTGCTAAAGTCGTATGCTTCCTGACCGCATCGTCATTTAGTATGATCCTTTCACACGGGGCGTTGAAGAGTCAGTTCTTTGAGCCTGATAACAGGCTAAAGCGCTAAATGCATTACAGAGATGTGTGGATCAAAAATCCAGATGGGTCTCTGTACCTTGGTCAAGTCTGGCCTGGATACACCGTTCGTCACTCGTGACATGTGGAACACCTCATACAACTGACGATTGAACGTGCTTTTTAGGTCTACCCAGACTGGTTCAGTGAAAACATACTCTCTGTATGGACCGAAGCTTTTAGAAACTGGACTGAAATTGGGGTTGAATTTTCCGGTATTTGGCTCGACATGAACGAACCAAGTTCATTCTGTAGTGACTCCTGGTAAGGTGAGATAGTGTGTTCTTAATTTGAAGCTAACTGGCGAGAAGTGGGACCGGTGCGAACTACTCTGCCCTTGCTCCCATGAACATGGCTGGCACGGTCGTCACTGGGTACCCCGAATGGTGAAGCAACTGTCTTGAGTTGAAGTGATGAATATTACTAATGATGATGGATAAAGCTACAATGAGACGAAATGGGGACCTAGTGGGAATATGACCATCAACGGCACCTCTACAAATTCATGCACAACAAGCTCAACCACTACGAGTACGGTTGTGAAACGCGGCGTCGGCGCTGGTGGCGAGAAAGGTGTCAATCTCAACAGCCCGCCATATGCTATCCATAATGGTAAGTTTCATTCGTCTTATAACACGGCTTTGATCCGACTCGGAGTAAAGCTATCGGGTCCCTTAACCGCAACACTCTGGCGACGAATGCGACTCACTCCGGCGGATATGCAGAGCTTGACGTGCACAATATGTTTGGATTGATGGAGGAAAAGACCACGCACCTTGCGATTCAATCTGTCATCCCTGGAAAGCGTCCGTTCTTGATCAGCAGATCAACCTTCCCATCTGCTGGAAAATGGACTGGTCATTGGGTATTTTGAATTTCTTTGACAGAATATAACAGGATGTTAACGTCTCTAGCTTGGTGACAACTACAGCAAGTGGCAGTATCTATACCTCAACATTCAGGGTGTTCTGCAGTTCCAAATCTACCAAATTCCGATGGTTGGCGCTGACACTTGTGGATTCAGTAAGTATTCACAGAATCTCGATTGGTTTCTTGTTGACGAATGGCGCAGATGATAACACCGACGAGGAGTTGTGCAACCGTTGGATGCAGCTCTCGGCATTTGTTCCATTCTACAGGAACCACAATACTTATGCCGCCCTTCCTCAAGAGCCTTACCGTTGGGAAAGCGTAGCAAACGCATCTCGCATCGCCATTGCTGCTAGATACTCCTTACTGCCGTACTGGGTAAGTGTACTCTCTTTCAAGTGTTCGTGAGGCTGACAGTAGACATACAAAAGTACACGCTTTTTGCCAATTCCTCTATGGCTGGTCTTCCGCCTGTCAGGGCGTTGTTTTACGAGTTCCCTGACGAACCTGAGCTTTTCACAGTGGACAGGCAATGGCTTGTTGGAAGTGATATTCTCGTGACTCCAGTACTGACTCCAGGAGCTACGACCGTCGACGGTAACAGTCCAAATCTCATCAATGACGTCTGACTAACATTCTATCATATAGGCATCTTCCCAGGCCGCGGTAGCGTCATCTGGCGCGACTGGTACACGCACGCGGCCGTGAATGCGACGTCTGGAGGAAACACAACACTAGACGCTCCTATCAGTTACATTAACGTTCACATCCGGGACAACTCCGCTCTGTTACTGCATCAAGAGCCCGGTTATACTATCTATGAGACTCGCGAAGGCCCCTATTCGCTACTCGTCTCTCTCAACGCAGCAGGCACGGCATTCGGTACTGCATATGTAGACGATGGGATCAGTTTCCCACCTGGACCGAGTCGCAGCCTCACATTCCAGGCTGAAAAAGGCACGCTCAAGATTGAGAGCAAGGGAAAATACACGATTCTGCAGAAGTTGGAGACGATCACTGTGCTTGGCGTGCAGAAGCCTAGCCAGGTCTCATTGCAGGGATCGCCGGTTAAAGGGTGGACTTATAAGGAGGCCACTGAAGAGCTGGTGGTGTCGAACACCTCTGTCAACCTTGATGGACAGACGACTTTGGCGTGGAAGTAGTTTTTCTAGGGTGTATTTCCTGGTTGCTGGATAGATCGCGCAATGCGTGATCGAAGTCACATTGGCATCAAGCTGGCTGGACGATCTCGCTCACTCATATGTTACGTTTTCTAGTCGATATCATGTTGACTGCATGAGATATTCCTCTACTCAAATTAAGGCTTCCCATTACTCGAGCGGCTGTGAAATTGCCCCAGCAGCGATCCCATTTACCAACTCAGCAAGCCATTAGGAGGGGTTTGGTCAGGGTAGCACGTCAGGATAGTAAGGTATTGGCAATGAAAGCTCCATAAATATTTCATTGGAAAAGATGCATGGCAATAAGTAAGCGCGGATAAGCATAACCCGTAGGCTGAATCCCAGGTGTGAGCGTCCCCTTTTAAAATTTGGAGGTTTGAAGTAGCAATTGCGAGGTTCGAAGAAGTGCATCACGTGGGTCACATTCACACTTCCCGCCAATCCCGAATTGCCTTTCACTTCCGCACATTGCAACGTCCATCTTATGCTGGGCCCATCTTGAGCTTAGCCCGTGCTTGTGTATTTTTTCTCAGATATATCTGACTCAAAAAGAGCTAATTTGGCTACTAGGCCCGTGTGCTTGCAAATGGTATTTCCTCGACAATTCAAGACATTCTCATGTGATCCCAACAATACATGGCTCTAAATACCTTGATATTTGTCGCCCACTTTTATCATAACGCACGCTCCCGTATGACTGCAGTGCATACCAGAAAATAACACGTCTGTCACGAATCACGATCAGCATATCCTTGGTTCCATCAGAAAGAGAGAGATTCACGAGCTCAGGCTAGCCTTCGAGGTCAACGTTGTGCAAACCGACTCAAGCTGCGCAGTGGATTCCATCTTCCTGCGGTTAATCTTCAACAGCAATGATCACTCGTTTCGACAGCCTCTCGAACTCAAGCTTAGTGGACCACGAGCAGAAATAGGCACGGTCGACTATTAATAAATTCAAACATCCACATCGCTCGAGCAGTACGAAAATTTCTTCAAAAGCAACCGCATTGATTGGCTCCGAACTACGGTATTGCACCATCAACTATGATACCAAAGCGAAAGCAGTAACATGACTCACTGTTACGACGTGCCCCTGGGGCTGCTGGCTCAAATTTCAACCGGCTGGCAGAGGAAACCAACCTAAGGCGCGCAGGTGAGTTATGCGATTGAATCCTGGTTGCACAGCGACCTGCTCATACTGACAGGAGTATTGACACAGTTCAAGTTTTTGCAGCAATCGGAAGGTTGTAGGCAAGTTGAATCCCTCTCGAAGCATGCACTGACAAATATAGATGCTGTCAAAGCAACAACAACGCCAAGGTGGGGGAAATGCATTTTCTGTGCGAGGTGATATGGAATCTTCTGAGGGGGATCTCGGATGGGGGAACATTCATCAGTGAACTGAGGGACAAATTAGAATGTCATATATATCAATATATAGCATGCAATCTAGGGCTCCGTGAAAAACTACGATGTTAAAAACACTCCGGGTTTTTAACGTGTTTTTAACATGTTTTTAACATGTCAAGAACGGAGGTCGATATTCAGGTGTCAAATACCTGTCAATAACCCTAAATATTGTATGTATCATGTATAGTGGTGCCGAAGTCCGGTTCGGTTCGGTTCTTAGGCCTCTAAAGTTCACAAGCGTTCGGTTCGAGTTCAGAACGCGTTTGAACGCTCGAACGCTACATATAAATTGACAAAAATTGCAAGAAATACATGAACAGTAAATGAGTAGCTAAATTTCGTCCATGGCAGAGTGTTCGTGAGCAGCAGCAAACTCAGCTTGAACCGTTGCGGAAATATGGCCTTGACGGTACCCACTTTTCAACAGCTGTAGGGCCTCAAATGTTGTTGGCAACAACCGATTACGGCGCGTGGTCCCAGTGATGCCGCCACTCGAAAACGCTCGTTCAGATGCGACGGCAGAGCCTTGAATAGCGAGGTAATCCTTTGCAATGCGAGAGATGGTGGGATATTGAATGGAATGGTGCTAAAGGCATTTTAAGTCAACTTGCAAGGAAACACGATGCGAAAAAACTCACGCCCCACCACGCCACTATATTCTCAACATCTTCTAATGGGGCAGCAAGGTACTCGTCGAGCTCCTGGTGAGGTCTTCGATTTGCGGTGTCATTTGCGACACGAGTTTTGACAGCATCGCGCATCCAGCTATGGCCGTATGACCCCTGGCGAGCAAGCAAGGAAGGAGCCACAGCAGCTGGCTCTGCAGTGGCGGGCGAGACATTGCAATGATAATATTTGTCGAAAACCTTCCGCAAGCTTCTCATGCCCTCGTCAAAGTCGCGAGGCTCCCATTTACCCTTTGTGTATGCCACCTTATAGTTAGGATCGAGCGCTACATTGTACATTAGATAGGGCATCATAATAAATAAAATACATACCGAGGCAAACGAAATAAACATCAGTTTCGTCGATTTTGTGGTACCATTTGCGAATATTGTCGAGGCCAGAGTTGATCGTGGATGAAAAGTCGTCAAACTTTGACGAACCAGCCATGTTTTGCCAAGTGTGTTGGAGATACTCGAGGACTGGAATCGCGCACCATACGGTAGGTTCGCGAGTCGCCGAAAACGATTGTTGAGCATTGGCAGGTTCCTGGTTATACAGTAGGTTAATACAACATTTGAGACTCGACTGGACACTCGCACATACTTGAAGCACGTCATGCATCAGTTCCAACTTCTTCCATTCTTCGGCTGAAAGCTTGAACACTCCATATGACTTGCCCTGCAACTTTGGGACTTTGTCACTGTCATCCGCCAGTTGTATGAATCTATTCACCCCCTGCCAGCAGATAAAATTGAGTTAGTATTGTGCATAGGGATGGTAATAGAAACCAACGGACTTTGCGTAGCTTAAGGGTGCGCTCCAACATACCAAAGAGCGAGGCCCATCGCGTGCGAATCCATTTCAAAAGCTCCAGCTTCGGCTCGCTGACCTCGACACAGCACTGTTGGAAGAAGGTGCGTGCTTGGGGAGATTTCCGAATCTAAAAAAAGGGTTCATTAAATAGTGTTAGCCAGACGAGGGTACACACATACCTGCGTAACAAGCGCAAGGGCTTTTCCTGCAGTGTCGGCAACCTCAAAATCAGTTGATTCTTCGTCTTCGTCTTCATCGGCCATGTTCTTGAGGAGAACGCTTGCTGGTGTAGGTGCGACCTCCTCGACAAAGTGTTTGGCGGCTAAGTGCAAGGCGTGCTCCATACAGCTGAATAGACATCAACATATATAGATCACGATATTAAATAGTTCACTTACCGCACGCGGTGCTCACCAGCAATCCATTTCTTGTCGGAAGGGTCGATAGCAAGAGCAACGGTCTGAATTGCTGTGTCGTTATTTGTAGCATTGTCAGCCGTAAACCATCCAACCTTAGTGCGGATGCCATAGTTATTGATAGTTTGAATCAGGATTCTTCCGATGTTGCTCCCGCTGTGATTGCCGTTGATGATGGTGAATGCAAGTTGCTCTGTCTTCAATTCCCTCTCGTGAGGTTTCCCGGCTGGGGAGTCAATGTAATGCGCGGTGACGGAGAGGAAAGGTACACCAGGTTCGGATGTCCATGAGTCGAACGTGATCGAAATTTTGCTATCAACTTCCTTAAGCTTCTCCTTCACACGTTGAACGGCAAGCTGCGCCCGTTCAAGAATCTCATCTCGAGTTTTTGTGCGATGAGGAATGTCCCTGTCTGAAAGGGAAGGCCGGAGGTATTGAAGCAGCCGACAAAAGGGTCCCTTGTCAACGAGTTGGAACGCCTATCTATGGCATGAATATCCTAAGTCACAATTACAAAAAAAAAACACTCACCTCGTCCTCAGACACGATAAGCTCGACAATGTAATCCATTAGACCGGTCTTGGTGAATTCAGGAATTTTAGCCGTAAGGGAGGCATCTAACGTTTGCTGCGCTTCGTCAGTTGCTTTGCAGTTAGGAGGTATCGCCCGATCATGCATCTTGATACCTCGTTCGTTGCAGCGGTCGCGGTATATTGGAAAGTGACACTTCGCGTTTCGAGCGATATGGGTGCGGCGAGTCGAAACACTGCCTTTGAAAAAGCAGTGATTGGTGGGTACATCATTGGCTCTTAAATTGACATTAGTTATGCGTGTGACATTCAAAGTAAAAGTAAAAACGTACCTGCAGATCTCGCACCACCAGCCGTCTTCGGGTTCTTGGGTGTGCGGATTGATGCGTCCCTTCTCCTGAGTAAATACTACCTTCAAATCCCCACTGCGCTCCTCTTTCTTCTTATGCTTGCGATCCTCACGATCCTTGTCTCCAAATACCTTGGTCCGCTCGTAAGCTTCTTTGGCCTCTTCTTCATCATCTGAGCAATCTTCTAGTGCAGGGGGTTCGTTGTCATCGTCATCGTGGGACCCACGTTGCACTCGCTTGGGTGCGGGCTGTCCTTGGGGAGGCACTGGAGCCACTCGTTTGGCAGCTTTGGCTGGAGCTGTGTTGCCAGCATTGCGGATTTTTTCTGTCAGTTTAACGGCTCGGCCTGAGCGAGACACAAAGGCAGTTAGCTTGCCATTGGATGCAGGAGGCGGAGGTGGAGCAAGCATGGGGGTGTCATCGTCGGGATCATTGTACCAATCGATGGCGCTAGCGTCTTTGAGTTGGCCATTGGATCCAAGTGCGCAAGACATTCTCGCAGCCAGAAGGGTGAATATTGTACCTGTAGTAGCTCATTTATACCAAAATTTGTGGTTAGAGATTAGAAAAATGCGACGCACCTTGAACATATTGTTGCCATGCAATGACTGCAACAGTTGATTGATGTTGAAGCAAAAGCAAGTACCTGAACGAGCATCCCAAAGATATGTTCTGAACATAGATTAAATTATAATCCTAATAACGATTAACATAGGGCTTACCAAAACGTTGAATAGATCACAGAGGAAGTCAGACATCACTAACAGAAATGCATTCAGTCTTTTGGTCGTGAAGTAAGAGCCGTTCTGGAGATCAATGCTCCCAGAACTGCCAATAGCCATATGAGTTTGTTGCCAGGTGATCAGAAAAAATATTAGGATAGATGGATAGCAATAAGCTGAGGACCTCAAGCAGATCATAGACAGAAGGAAAGAACCGTTCGAACGCATTCGAACGGGTCCAGACGGGTTCACAAATCCGAGGCATCAGCCGAACGCTGAACCTAATAATAGGTTCGGTTCTTACCGTAGGCTGAACCTCGGACCGAACGGACAGTCCGGTTCGGAAGGGTTCGCGTTCGAACCGAAGTTCCGAACCGGACTCCGGCATCACTAATCATGTACCCGATGCCTTCGGAACAAGTCATGTCATAGGTATGCAAATATCCCACATATTGTTCATATCTCTCTTGACTTTCAGTTGTCAGTACTTTGCTGTTAAGCTCTTCGACATTACTGTCAACTCGATGGCTGATGAACGGACGGCATCAACAATCACTTGGCTCAATTCCACGTTACACACCTCGCAAAAGAGTTCTACCTTAGTCAGTCAGGTTCAAGTTCGTCAATGGGCTCTGATGGGCCCCAAACGTGTGCGTGATATTCATACCATATCATGGACGTATCTCACTTACTATGTGTTGTAGAACAAGAAGCCAACACAAAAACTGACTGTCAAATTTCGGGAACTGATGAGTTCATATTTGGAGGCTGAAATTGATGGCCACACTCGAAAAAGGAAGCGCAGTGCCGACAGCGCACAAACTCAAGAAGATTTGGATCCAGTGTCTGATGATGATGGTTGGTTGGACGAGGAAGAGGATCCAGGATTCGAACGCGACCCACTTTGCCAGGGCAGTGACAGTCAGACTTTCGTTGGTAGTCAGGATGCTCATCTTGATTCACCTTGCCTGTTGGACTTGCTCTCCGATAGGCCGGTAGAAGGCTCCCACACAGCACCTCCGCAGAATGAATCTGATACTTCGACGTTGCCTTTGGGAGGGCCTGTACAATGGGCATTCACTTTGTCGTAGCTCGAACATGTTAGAATAGCATGAAAAACTGGTTTCTAGACTGTGTAAAAAACTTGTCAAAAACTAGTTTTTAACTCGTGTCAAAAACCCTTCGAGGATAGGCCTGAGTTAAAAACATGTCATAAACCTTGAGCCGAGTTTTTCACGGAGCCCTAATGCAATCACAAACATCTGCATAATTCTGCTACCGATCGTTACAATGGCATGTTTGACCTTATAGAGGCACGAAGAGTTCCTGATTTCTCCGCACAAGTCTGTGATCAGTAAAAGATCCCCGCATCCCTCGAAATCAAGCTTCAAGGAAAGATAGAGCAAACTCAGATACTTCAACTGGATGGATTATAATAGCCATGTAGGAAGCAAAGTCCAAAATGTCAACGTTAAGCACGAAACCTGGAATTTTTCCAGAAAACAAACTAGTGATAAGCAAGTAACAATGATACCACTTTTGTCGCTCTCAAAAAATCAACACCATCTTGATCAGTTGTCTAACAATCGTCTTGTGTGATGCGGTTGGCTATCTGTACAAAGAAACATCATGTTTGCATAGTAGCCGAGGTATGTTCATGGAGCGAATCACAAAAATGTTTACTCTACTTCTACATTGATACCACTTGTTCGAAATACTGTATAATTTCGACCTTAGGTTCGTCACACCGTCGCAAGCCCAACGAACCTAACCTATTTTTTTGTGACAGTCACATGCAAATTCAGCTGACGAACCTAAATGTGTGACACTTTGTATTCACGCAATTTCAAGACATATTACTGTACTAGTACATGCTAATGCTCCTCAAATGCACCATATTGTTTGTTTGCGACATGTCTGCGCTTGTCCCTTCCCAATGGAATGGGTTCACCATCTGAAGCTGGATTGCTGTGAGAAAACATGAGTAATTGGTAGCTAAGACACAAACTGTGCGACACACACCTATAAATGAGCCAGAATTGAGCTGAGTATTGCCAACCTGAATGGCAGACTTCAAGCCAACACAGAAGTAGTGCAAATCCTTGCAAATCTAGAGGCATCGCTGGAGCCAACGCTGCGGTGGTCGACAACTCAACGAACCTATTTTAGGTTGTGTCACACATCACAACAGCTGACGAACATGCTACAAATGATTACATAATGTGGGAGTGAATTTCCCACAAACCTAAGGTCGAAATTATACAGTACAGGGATATTCATCAATTACTGGTCAATGTCCAGGGTGGTCCCAAGTGCTGGCATCTTCCAGAGAACGACTACATGCTCACCAAAGCAAGTGACAAACAAAACGTGTGCTATTTGAAATTTTGACGGCATTTTCTTCGATGATCTAATAGTGGTCTTGTAAACTGCAGTTGGGGATCCGTGCGAAGATGTGTTCGGGTTTTCAGTGAGCAAATGACAGTCGACCTATATTATACTTCAAGTTGCCATTCAAACTTCTGTAAGTATGCAATGATCATATTATATATTGCACTTCGAAATCCGCGGGAAGAAACATTACGTTGGTACAGCTACCGGAGCGTGTTGACAAGCGAGCAACAGTCAAGTCATGTTCCGCCTCGAATGTCTGGTCTCAGCTATACAATTTGTCCATTCGACAACTACCTTACTGTGATTGGCACCAACATTAATGTGTGACAACATATTATTGTGAAACTAAAAAAACACGGAGAAGACAAAGCGCATCCTCTACTTCATGGACTCAGGGTGTGGAACATAAGGGGAGTGATCCATCTTTTGCACCTCAAACTGCAAGGATTCAATGACCGGAAGATAATGCGCGTGGTGTCACACATCATTGTGATTCTGTATTTATGTGCTCCAAAGGGAGAGATTTTGTATGTGTGCCTTTGAGATCTCAGCTATACAGTTTGTTCACCCAACAACCATTTTACCATTTGGCGCTGACATTTATTTGTGACGGCTTATTATTATGAAACTAGAAAATACTGACAACACAAAGCTTATTATATGTTCCATTGACTCATGGTATAGAACATAAGGGGAGTGATTCACGATTTGCATCTTGAGCTGCAAGCATTTAATGAGCGGTAGATAATGCGTGCAGCGTCATACATCACAGCAAGTTCGTATTTGTGTACTCCAAATGGTGATTTCGTATGTGTGTATTTGAAATCTTGGCGAGGTAACTCCTCCATCCAACAGGGAACTCACTGTCTGGCCCTCTCATACATCAGTGATGGCCCACTCACACCAGTCTCAAGAAGTTGTAGTTTAGAATTCTTCACTCGAAAAAAGATTCGTTGCAGATGTAATATTCTTATCACAGAAGGCAAATTTAAAACATATGACATTAGGTCAAGATTATGAATATAAAGCGTGCTACAGATCGCTCGCTATAAATAATGACAGTCAAGTCCTACGGCGAGTCGAAAGCAGCATCGTTGCGTGCTGCCCTTTGCCTTGCAAGAGCGTTTACAGACATATTGTCCTTTACTGCTTGGCTGAGGTCGTCATGGTGACTCCTTCCAAAAACCTTCCTAAACGACGAGTTCAATTAAGACTTGCTGGGACAGTCAAAAACGCACCTAGTCCACCACTCCAGGAGCCTATCAACCCGGCGCTGAGCTTCTCGACCGGGAGGCCTTTCGAAGAAGTCGACAATGGTCTGCCAAAATTGGACATAGTCGAAGTCTCCATCAACAGACCGCCAGGAAGTGACTGAAGAGAGTGCAAATCGGACCTGTCAGCTTGATTATTAGATACCATCAATATGACCAATGCTATGACTTACTTGGCAAACTATGTATGCAATTGACCGAGGGCTTGCTTTCTCCATCCTGATGATCTGCGCTACATGCTTCTTGACCTTGAGTCCATTGAAGGATTTCCTAGCGCGTCGGTTGTTTTGAATGATGTCAACCCCATCGCCATTGCCATCGACATCTTTAGCTGAGGAAGGCGATGTAAATACTGCTTTGTACGCCTGGAAAACAACTGAGATTAATTCCGGGCTATCACTAGGCCACATACCTGAAGAAGGATTTTCCCCTTGAATAGCCCCTCCTCCAGATTGTCAGGTTTTGCAGTGTATTTTTCGTATACAAATGCCGGAAAGGAGAGGTCGGTTACGATGTGGCCATCTACGCGATCTCGAATGCCCGCCTTTACACTGGTGACATGTGAGTGATTTTTCTCGGAATTCTAAGCGCACCACTTACGTTGGATTGTTCCAATCAAGTTCCGAAGGACAAAGTAACCTTCCGCATGCATCGTTGGTAAACCCACGCAAATGCTTGTCATCTGGATCGACGGGAGGATTGGGCTTGAATTCATGGTTGACCCACTCGGAAACGAGAACCTTCAGTTTGGAGGTATCGTCACCTCAAGCAGCGTCGGCCCCTTGACGAAGCTGAAAAAATAGTTCAGTGAAAGCAAGATGATCATTGACATAATGAAAATTAACCATTTTTAACATTTGTGCATATTCTTCGTACTCCATTTCCATGGCCTTCTTGAAGAACCACCGCATGGTATTCGTGAACGTGATGTAGCCTACCTGTAACCGATCTTGACTACATAAAACAATGAGTAACACTCACACACCCAGGGAAAGACTTAGGCTCAGTCTGGACAGCGAATAAACAAATTCAAATTGAACTGAGTTGGTCATGGAGAACCTGGATCACACGTTCCCACAGTGCCACCTCGCTTACTCACCGTGACCGCCATGCCATCTGTTACGTCGAGCAATAGTACTAGTGATAAATCCACTCACTCCCTTCGTTCTCGTGGTACAATTAATCCAGTGGAACTGCCCAAGAAGAAGAAAAGAAAGCCTGCCGCTATCTGGACATCAGAAGAAGAAGGTGCCCTCGTAGAGTTTCTGTTGTCTGAGTTCTCTGCAAGTGGCGATGGAAATCCTAAGGAAGCAACATTCAAGGCAGCTGCAAGCTTGTTGACAGAGAGGTTTCCAAATGCATCTGGTGCAGAGAAGACATCTGATGCTTGTAGGAACAAGTGGCAATCAGTACGTCATGATTATAATTTATGATTATATTTCTATACTCAAAGGATCCATGCTTTGTAGCTCAAATCAGCCTATAACGCCGTCTTAGATATAAAGAATACGTCAGGATTTACGTGGAGTGATGAGTTTGGGGCTGGAATAGTTAGAAAGAATGATGATGTCTGGGATCGGTATGTCAAGGTATGAGTACTCCGCTGCTGCACTTTCTGATGCCCTACTAATGACATGATTACTCTCAGCGGCGCCCTGCAGCTAGATCGTTCAAATCCAAGGGATTTGAACACTTCTCTGCCATCGAGCAGATGATGCCCAAGATTTCGAAAGGAACGCACGTCTATCGCATTCCAAATGTCCCTACAACATCCAGCTCATCAGCACCAGTGCCCATCAGTGGTCAATCTGAGGCCGCTCCTCCCGCTGGTACTCTTACTTTTGGTCAGCTTACCTCTGTGACCCAAGATATCATCACCGCACAAGCGGGTGGCAGTGGTGGCCCTAGGGCGCCGGCATCAGCAGCTGATCCTTCCACCATAGCACCATCTACACCATCCAGCTTCCTCGTTGCTTCCAATAGCTCGGCCCCCTCATCTGTGTTGACGAGCGTTAGCCGCAGCGGAAAGCGTGGAGTTGAATCAGACTCGGGCGGCAGTTCTCGAAAACGTACTCGGCCGCTGTCTGTAAATGCTCAGGCACAGAAGGACGGGTCTGATACGATGAAGGAGCTTACTGGCTACATCAAGACATTCCTCACAACGTCTCCTCAAGCTTCTGCTTCATCCTCATCGTCTCAGGATGGGGCCCTTGGTCGTGCTATCGTCTTATTATCAGAGCATACAAACCTTACGCTTGATGACACTCTTGAAATTGCGGACTACTTTGCGAGAGACAAGGCACAGGCGGTGATTTTTTCCAACTTTTCAGAGACAATGCGAGCTGCGTGGTTGGAGAAAACCCTTCGCAAACTAAAGTCTAGTAACATGTAGTATTACATTGGGCCTGGCAATGGAAGTCCTCGCTGTCTATGCTCCTCGAGATAATCCACCCACATCATCCTTGCAATTCTATCCCGCCGCTGATCTGCTCTTCTTCGTTCGGCCACATCAGCTGGTCCATCACCAAATTCACCTAACGCAACGTCCTGAGTGATTTCAAGAAGGTTACCATCAGATTGAAGGTCAAAAATATCAGGGTGATATTTCTGAATGAAGTTGTGTAGGGCGCATAGCGCTACAGGGATCCGGGCTTGAATATCCATACTATACTCAGGGACATGTCGCAGGATGCCCCATTGACGCTTCAGAACACCGAAAATGCGTTCAATCACGTTGCGAAGCGCTGAATGACGGTGATTGAATAGCTCCTCCGCGTTCCGTGGCCTATGTAGCAATCTAGTTAGCCCACATTAATGCCAGCTTGAACTAATGGATACTGACTTCACATTGGCCTGTCGCCACTCTTTCAAATGATAACGGACGCCTCGATATGGGACGAGGAGAGTGTCTGAGGTCCCAAAGCCAGCGTCTGCGAGAAAATATCGGCCTTCAGGGATTCGTAGGTCGTTAACGTGAGCATCTGTCCACAGAGCGGCATCGGACATAGATCCATCCCATCCGCAAAGCGAATACAGGAAGTTGAAGTTGAAGTCGCAGATGAAGAGGCAATTTTGTGACAAGAAACCCTTGCGGTTGCGCATATGGAAGTGTTCTTCCAGTGGTACGAAAGCCTGAATGTGGGTACCATCTACCGCGCCAATACACTGATCAAAGTGCCGAAATCGAGGATCGTTGAGTATTTTGTCGGAAATTGGGGTCTCATGAGTTGGAAATACGACCTGGGAGCTGTAAAATGGATTGGACGAGAAGAAGACAAGCAGCCATTTGAAGTATCTTGTAAAATAGATGAGTCACTTGAAAAATTATATTGAAACCACGTACTTTGTGATTGTGTCAGGGGAGCGTTGAAATCTCTCCCCGACGAGGCGGGACGATAATCCTGTGACACACGTATAAAGAAATATCCCCAGCTGCTCCTCGACTGATACACCATTGCGGGATAGCGTGAATCCGTTACGGTGGAGAATGTGAAGCAGCATGTTGAAAATGTCACAGTCAATGCCGAAGTTGTGCCGGATTCTGTCAGGGTGTCCGTTGATGAGCTCGTACACCCAAGCTTCACCGGAAAGGATGGATGTGTGATAAGGGACGCGGACAGTTGGGGATAGGAATAACAGCTGGTATGTATTCAAAATTTGCATTAGCATTGCTATGAGGATAACAGCCCAGCGACGTTGACGTTGGTCAATCAGTCGCTGGGCCTCGAGGTCGATGTCTTCATCCATGTCATACAGTAACGAAGGGAGTAGATCTATCAGATAATCACTAGTACTATTGCTCGACGTAACAGATGGCACAGCGTGAGTAAGCGAGGTGGCAGTGGGAACGTGTGATCCGGGTTCTTTATGACCAACTCAGTTCAATTTGAATTTGTTTATTCGCTGTCCAGACTGAGCCTTACTCAGTGGTAGTTTCTGCATCCTCTTCGACGTCATACCTGCGGTCGTTTTCGGCAACTAGATCCTCAAGGCTATCGAACAGAGTAACAACATGTCTAATTGCTCTTCCTTGAGCCACGTAATAGTTAGTCTGCCTATGCGACTGTGAGAGACCAAACTCAACAACTGCTAACGGGGGTCATACCTTTGTTTAGTGGCGCGCCCAGATTCGAGAGCCAATAGCTTCTCCTCCAGCTGCGCGATTTTCCGTCTTTGTCGAGCCTGGGCAGATATTACCACCTGATCGTGGCTGGCCTCAGCCTGTCGGTGCTCGACGCTGCCCGAGCCCCCCAAGTCAGGTAGTTCATTGATGGGTGGCGCACCGTGCTCGTCGTCAGACATAGAGATAGGGTAAGATGGGAAGGGAGAAAATGGTTGAGTGGGCAACTCAGACGAGAGGGTGCGAGATGAGGGTTCTGAGAGCTAACCAGCTTGCGTCTTATATGCTCATCAGGGCCTGTAAGCGAGTACCAATTTTGGAGAACGCCAAAAATGTCAGTATAATATATGTCGCTTGAAAGATGCCCTATTTTGGGCATTAACGTTAGCATGAGTGTGGTAGCAAAGGGTGCTAAATAGCGACAAACCTTTCGGTATTGCGGTGTGTTGATCCCTAGACTCTTTGACACCAATGAAAGACAAGCTCAGTTGAAATAGAGATGAAGGCGAAGCAAATATGATGGACTTGAGTTCGTGTGGGTCAGCATCAAGTCAACTGCGAGTTGCATTGAACGTACCGCCAGAACATCATAGTAACACTTGCCCTCATCGCAGCAGTCCATCTTTACTATGTAGTCATATGGTTAGGGCTCTTTCAAATTTCCACTCATTTCACTCACTGCAAAACCGACACTTGTCGCTATCCAGGAGTTTAAGTTGCAGTTGCAAGACTTGCAAAGATATTGCACAGTAAAACTTTTATGTCGGCGGATATGGAGTGGATTCAGGAAGCAATGTACTTCTCATTACAGGATCTATCATGATATTACATAAGGGAGTACCTGGAGTCCTGACGGCACACGTACTGCAATGGTTCTCACTCCTGATAGTGAACAAAGTACTTAAAGCGGGATATATATCAACCGTCTCACTTCTCAAGGTTCTGGGGCAATGGTGGAGGGCGTTTACATCAGGAAATCGACCCGAACTTGATATGACCGGATATAATTGGTAAAATGATATCAAAAATCCACTGAATTATATAAGATTATATACAAAGATAAAGCTTGATACAAGCACAACAAATAGCTATTGAATGAACAAGGATTGCAAGAAAACTGACAATCTGATGTAGATATATCAAATCTTACAATTGATTGCAAGAAAACCAGCATTCTGATGTTTGAAATATCAAGTCTTACAATTGTATCAACAATTCTCTATCAATTGATCACCACTACCAACACTTGCATGATATTGCACTAGCCATGTCACATGACAAATGCTTATGTAAGTCTGAGTTTGAAAGTTTTCACCAACTTCGACACTTGTCTTCTCTTGTTTCACCACACTCACTTCTGGCTCTTCAAGCCAACATCCTAAGTTCCCTCCCTTCTTATCCCCTCATGGTGGTACCTTTGGCCTTCTATCCTTCTCCCTGGTCCTCCCTGGCTCCTCTCTGGTTCCTCCTTGGCCCTCCTCCTTCCTGGTCCCTTCCTGGTCCATCCTTGGTCCCTCCCTGGTCCTCCCTGGTCCCTCCTGGTCCTTCCTGGTCCCTCCCTGGTCCCTCCTGGTCCTTCCTGGTCCCTCCCTGGTCCTCCTTGGCCTTTCCTTGTGGCATCACTCTTTTTCCTTGAGTCAGGTAACTGACATCTCTCTCTTTTGTTGTTGTATCATCTCTCTCTACTCTCCTGTATTAGTATTACATGTATATACCCCAATATCAATCAAAATTTGATTTTATTTATAAAATGATAAAATGAGTATCAAGATTGAAACTTTTTAATAATTTCTTGTCAATTTTATTTGAAGTTGTCTGGCATTATAAAACTTTGTCAAGGATGGCAGATATTGGCAATATGTATCATAATTGTGTCTTTGGTGGTTTTCCCCAGCGTAGTCTAACTATTTAAAGCTTTGTAAAGCTGAGTGCAATTATGATGGATATTATATCAATTTTATGCTAGACAAAGCTTTATAATGCTATGTTATTCTCAGGTCAATTGCCTGATGTAGACGCTATGGCGAATTTGAAAGGTGCACCAAGTCTTTGATTTCTGTAATTCAAATGAAACATCACACGAAGGGAAAACCACTCGGTAACTTACTGTAGCCCTCGAACAGACCCTCAGGATCAGGTATATCTTTCATCTTCGATGACCAGAGGGTACAATCTGTCATAAACGTAAATGAAGGGCCCCGGGCCAAAGCAGGTTTTCTGATTGTTGATGCAAATGCGGAACTCTGATTGAATGGTGCAGCTGCTGATGTTCCGTTGATCACCTAGATAAAATAAGCAATTGTGAATTCGTGTAACAACCTTACCATGATAGTTATCCCAAAAGTCCGAGCAAGCTCGCATAATCGGTGTATAAACATTGTCATTATAGCATGTCCTTGGAAAGATACCGCACTTAGGGACAGCAATAGAAATGGGGTTATGAAGTCGAGGACTAGCCTATCCATTGGACTATTGGCCCAGAGCTCTGCGATACATAGCATAACTCGGGAACAAAAAAACTCAAAAAGAGATGGAGGCATACCGAACGTGAAATGCGCAGCGCTTGGAGGACATTGTATAATGTGACTGAATATACCGACCGTTTTACCTGACCTTTTAGCTCCAGATATCTCAAAGACTTGAGAGCCACTGACAAGCTCACCTAGTTCCTTCACACTACAGCTGGCTTGAGGACATTTCTCCGATATCTGTCCAGTAGCAGCAAGAATGACGTCTCCCCGGTGTCCAGGGATCGATGCCTGTTCTGCTACTGATTCGGTGAACTTCTCCAGTCTCAGGTAATAATTGGAGCTCACCTTGGATCAGGAGCACCACCTTGCAAACCAGGTCCTGCCACCTGTTGGGCGACTATGCGAGCCTAGTACTGGTAGTGAAGTGACGGACAGGGTACAGTGGCTGGCTGAGTGTCTGGGTGAGCGTTGTAATGGGGTGTTCGGTCCAGAGGCAGGCGGAGTCAGGGCTAGGAGGAGAGCAGGGTGTATGGATGAAAGACTCAGTTGGATGTAGGATAGATAGCACTTGGATAGCACAGCAGTTTTTGTTCGAAGGAAATTAATGAACTTGTGGTCTTTTCAAAGGTCATGTGACACTGTAAACAACAGTCTAAAGGTAGCACGCACATGGCGTCGACACCAGTTGCAAATCATTCCGTTCTTACAATAAGTAGATGGTATTATGGTAGACCTATGATTTATGAGTCCCAGTTCTACTAGTAGTAGTCATTAGTCATACAATGTCAGCTAATCTAGTCATGGTGCGGGCCTTCACATCCGACCATTGTTTTGCCAATTTCTCGTTCTTCTGGATGACATTCGCGATGTATTGCTTGGACAAGTCATAAACAAATTTGAAGGATTCTGCCAAAAACTCTATTTCACGGTCCAATTTTCCAGAAGAAAACTGCATTAGAATGCAGTAGATTGCAGCCGCGGCCGTGCAATAGAGATTATCCAGATCTTGGATGTAGGGCCAATATTTGAGTTTCCTCACTACACCAAGAACCACATCTAGAAGCGCATCGTGCTCGAATGCCATCCACTGGCCAGTCTCTTCATCCTTCTTGAAGAGAAATTTGAGAGGCCAGGTTGCGTCGCTGATGAGGCTTTTGATTTTCTTTGCTTCCACTTTGACTCCGATGTGTCCAACCAAAGCGAGGGTCGAAGATCATAGCCTCGATCAACAACGCTGAATGCCAGCTCTTTACAGGCTGCCAATAAAAGTTTAAATGGTGTGGAGAGACTCATGTACAATAATCCCGCATTTTTTGCCGCCCAACGTTGACCAAATTCTGTTAAATTTACAGCAATCCGTTCTCCAAATCTGATATTTGATTTACCTTCAATTTATTTTTTTGCCAACCCAGCAGGGTCAGATCGAGTCTTTTTCAAGCAGTCTTGTACTGCATTTGCTAACGCGGCTCGAACCAAGCCCTCTCTTAATGAGGGCTTTATCATGGTACAATTGTTGACAGCATCGCTGATAAGCTCCTTCTCCGCAGCGAGAATGAAGGCATCGTGTATTGGAAGATTGGATTGGTAATCCAGAGGTGGAAGGTCGATCTGCGGCTGCATAGACTGAGTGGGGGTCGGGTGAGAAGGCGTTGTGCTAGAAGGCGTTGACTGCTTCACTACTATGAGCACATGTGTTAGTTTATGAAAGAAGAGCACTTACTGAGGGGGTTTTGAATGGTTTTGTTCGCTGACCTGAGCATACGACAAATCACCACGGAGCAGCGCGTTTTTGAGTTTGGGAACGGGGATGTTTTAATGCCGCGAGGGGTTGTGGTCGTATATAATCCGGTGCTGCTGGTGGTAGCATAGTGACACCATCCATAGATAGGAGTGGCGGAGGAAAATTGCGCCGATAATCGGCAAGTGCTGATGGTGGTGATGCCAAATCATTCAAACAGATGGGATTTTGAGATGGGACTATGAATGGTGGAAGTAAAGTTCCATTGTAATCGTCGAGGGTTGGTGAAGGTGCGTGATCAAATGGGACTGATGAAGGCCAATGCTTGCTTTGATGGTTTTCGTCGAAGGTTGGAAGGGGCGTGAATGCAGCAGCACCTGGTAATGGATGATCAAGTGAGATTGGGAGGCAGATCATTGCCTCGATGACTTTCGCCAAAGGTTGGAAAGGCTGTGAACATCGGTGCTTGCCGCATGGCAGCAGCACCTGGTAGCGGATGATCAAATGAGATTGGAGGAGGCAAATCATCGCCTTGATGACTTTCGCCGAAGGTTGGAAAGGGTGTGAACATCATTGGTGCTTGCTGCATGGCAGCTGCACCTGGGTACCATGACAGACCAGATGGAAGTGGTAAATGACTTGGCTGAAGGAAGTCATGCTGGCCTGGAGACTGACTCAGACGTTGCATTGAGATGTGACGACGCTGTATGTGAAGGGGGTTGAGCTGGATCTGAGCGGCTGGCGCACTGGTGCCAGAGAGGGAGTCAGATGAATGATAGCTAGTAGTGCCGTTGTGACGCTCGGACCCACGCTGGGCAGGAAATAGGGTATTTTCATATATGTGTCAAGGAGTATAGGACACTATCAGTTTCATTATCATTGTCCATCCTTTGTTCTACAAGTAACCCTCATCCGAACCCGAACCTGCTTTCCCGCGCTTTGCGCATCCGCTTATCCGCACTTTCCCGCGCTTCGGATACCTCGGAAACGCATTAGGAAAGTCCCTCGTCCATCCATAGTCCGTCCAAACCCCATTGGTATGTGAATTTCCTTACCTCAAGGCTTGTAAAATATGTTGCAGCCTTATTACATGTCCTTACATATTTACTATATTTCCTATCCCTTCCTACTCCGAGTGGGATTCTAGATAGTATAAGTTGCCTATACTTTGGACTACTTACTACACTTCCCTCGTACTGTATACCTCACCCTATAGGTTTACCTTCGAAGTAGTCCCTTGTAGTGCGCGCTTTTTAGCCCCTATTAGGTCCCTTATACCTCTCTATACCTAGGATCCCTTACCTCGCAATATACCTTTGCCCTCGCTCCTTGAAACCTTGTTCCTTAACCTCCCTATACCTTGTCCGCTCTTTCTCACGCTTTCCGCACCTTCGGCCGTGCGTTC
This sequence comes from Suillus variegatus, assembly GCA_016647645.1. Taxonomy (NCBI): domain Eukaryota; kingdom Fungi; phylum Basidiomycota; class Agaricomycetes; order Boletales; family Suillaceae; genus Suillus; species Suillus variegatus. The sequence continues at coordinate 84,594 of JABBWF010000158.1, forward strand.
CCGCGCCTTGGATAACCTCGGATACATTCCTATACCTTGCGCATACCTAGTCCGCTATTTTCCCGCGCTTAGCGCGCTCTCGGGTCGCACATATCCATCATCTCTCTAGTAGCAAATCCCTTTAGGGTCGAACGTGTCTGTATAGACATAGCAGCTAGGCATTAGCTTGACCCAACTTTGTCCTTGCTACTCAGCAGGACTGTTGTCACCACACCGTGAACTTCAGGTTGTCTATGAGAATCGGAGAAGAGTGAGTTGATATTCTCAGAATCATAATCAGTACTGTGCCCCGATACTGTGTGCTCGAAGTCACTATGGCTAGCGTTGCCAGTGGGATACATTATGATGGATGGTCAGTGGTAGTAAAAGATGGGTCTTGCGATTAGTTTCAATCAAAGTCAGACTAGACCAGAATTCTGCGATAGGAAGCAGCCCATTTATGAAACTGCAAACTAAATTACAACAAAAGTAGCGAGGCACGAGGCCTATTCAAATTGGTGAATGGAAATAATATATTCCTGGAAATACGTCAATGGTATAAGTAATGGTGACTTAATAATAGTACATGGGGGACTTACTACGACTACAACATGGCGGTAACTCGGGTGTCTTCCGATTTGTTGTTACAATCATCCGTATCTCCAATGGAAAATTGTTTAAATATACCAATCTCAGCATCAGCATGAACGAGAGCTTGCCCGCTGCTTTCTCGAGCTGCAGTAATATACGGGACGTCATCATTAGTCGTGCGTGGCGATCCCCCCCGGTCAACTAGCACATGCACTAGCCACTGCAATTCTTGATCCGCCTTCCCAAGCTCCATTTCCGTTTCATGATGCAAGGACTCGTCGAAAATGGTCAGCCTTCTTGACGTCTCAAGCAGCCAGCCTCTATACAAATATTCCATGCGCAAAGTTTCTCGAACCGCCTCCTTGTAGTGAATAGCGCAGTGGAAGGTGTGCGGGCTCATGTTCCTTATAGCCCTCGACAACGCCTCCTGATCCTATCATGAGGGATGTAACAATTATATGTAGGAACTATATATGTTCAATATATGGCATACCTCAATGCTCATACCTTCCGAGTACTGGTGACATGACTGTCTGCGCAAGATCTGCTCAGCACGATCATGGTATCTGTCTCCTGACAACAGCCGCCGGTGGGGGTAAGGATGGTAGAGTTTGGCGTGTCTCTTTGACTCAGGAGTGCTGCTGGTATGACCTGATTCACGGTGGTGAGATATATCAGCGGTGGGGCAGTGTTTACCCCCGGACCGCTTGGAATCAGGTGTCACAGGGAAGTTGTCGTCCTCCTCTGAGACCATACTCCTGGACTCTGCCAGTTATTATATTTGAGTCTATCCAGAAAACACCATGATATGGGACTCATCCATACCTGATATTCCAATTGATGGGGGAGAGCTTGGAGGCGAGTTGCTTGGAGGCGAGTTTGAAGGAGAAGAGAGCTTTGACTTGTCATAGCTGGCCTGAGTGACGGTAGGATAGGGGCAATGGATAGCTGGCTTTTCATTGCAGAAAGTACTAATAGCGGCCAAGTTCAAGTTCATTTTTTCCATGGGTAGGTTTTCAAGCGACTGTGGGGCCTATGTGAGTGTTACTAGTAGGTAATCGTTTAATAGGCCAATCGGAGTTCGAAAGGGTGCTTCCTCGCCGATTTCCAATATACTGTGTGCCTAGATTCATCGTTAGATGCATGAGCCTTCAGACAAGCGAGAAAGCAATTCAGTTGCAGCGTGATTGCTTATACTGATAGTCATGATATAATGAGTCTCTGTACTACTAAATCACGGGTAGAACTAGTGGTAGCATTACTAATTACGAAAACCCCAGGGTACCTAATCGTATTACATGTGTATTCACGATACAACTCATATTAATATTCATATTACTATTCCATTTGTGGTATGTCCGGAGTTTCAAAAGGATTGCATGCGCTGTCTTCTCCAGGCTCCTCGTTGATTACATACCAAACTTGGTATGGTGCTATAGGGCACTACCGCCTGCTGCATAATATGCTACGGCCACAGTATACTGTCAGGGTCGCCATATTGACAACACAGTTGGTATAAAACCCCGTTGACCACCTGCCCTTTTTTTGAATGGTGTAAACTTACCTCTAGCCGCAGTCATCTTAGTGCTATGCCTTATCACTGTGATACCAACCATGGATTGGAAGATGCAATCCTTTCCACTACTTCGAGTCTAAGTCAGCTCTCTTTTGAGTCTGGTTCGCTCAATCTTTCGGAGGACGTGTCCGAGTTCATGGCGCATATCCAATCCAACATACTCAAGTCATGCCAACTCGAACATGATCGTCAAGATAATGACGCGACGATGGTTCAAAAATCAGAGGCACAGTCTGGGTGTTCGGCCAGTCTGAACATGACTCAGAAGGATCAAAAAGTTGTAGTAAGTACTCATTGCACGCCAATGGTAGTACGATTGCTTACACTTTGGTCTGACAAGGATCTACTATTACTTGTATCACCAAGTCCCAGTCCTGCACCAGCGGTGAAGCGCATCCAAATGATCCATAGGGAGAAGATGGGTACTGACTGGCAGTTGGTCTTCGACATCGTCAAGTACGACGAAGAAAAACGAGCAGCTGTGGTTATTGGGGAAAGGGCGGTGGTATGATGCGGCCTTCATGATGATGAAGGCTATGGCAAGAATGACTGAGTTGGCCTGGTGACTAGTATGCAGTAGCATTAGTCTGAATTATGTTAAATCAGCATCAGGTTGACTACTTACCAGTATCATTCACACAAGTCAATATTAAACCATGGAGCATAACTTACATACTGTCTGTCGAACGCGTGCCTAGCACAAGACTCTATGCAACTTGAACTTGGAGCTTCAGAAAATGGTCAGTTCAAATTGGCCCAATTCTAAGGCATGCCTGAGATGCAGAAAACCCACCTCTCATAAGATCAAACTCTAGCTTATCTATAGGCCTGATGTGGCTGTCTAAATTTCCCTGGGACCATGACTTCTCCCTTCTGTTGAAGTTCGATGGCGAGCCCAAACCATCCATGATATTTTCATCGGCCTTGGGCAAGCACGTCAAGATGGTGGCACGACACTGGCATCGGGGAGTCTGAGCAGGCACATTAATGGTGAGCACACCAGCACGCTGGGTGAACCCTGAGTCATCAGGAGAGATACTATACCCCGAAACGAGTTGCTCTGATCCGCAAGTGCTGATCGTCCAGGGGGCAGCGGCGCATTGGAGGCATTACCAAATATCTCATTCGCAGCAAGCATCCGCCTTGGAAGGCGCGAAGACGAACGCGACATATTGGCATTGAGTGCCTGAAAACTAAAACATGAAATGAGTGGCGAGAGCAGAAGTGCAGGAGGCAGTGTGATGCTGGTGGACGCAAAAGCAAGGTTCTGGAGCATTTCCTCGACGGCTCCTTAAAATGAGTTGCATGAGCCCCCCACCCTGTGAATGAGAGTAATGCGCTTACTCTCAACATTATGAATCCAGAGGATCATTTGATCTATGCCTGTCTCTCAGTCTTTCTCAGCGGAATCCTCTGGGCGAATATCCTCATAGCTGAATCTCCCAGCTTCACCCGAGCGGCGCTGCTCAAACTCAATGGGCTCCGGGGAAGCACACCACACAGGCATCGTATGACCACTCGAGATTTGGCCAAGCGTTGAGGACTTGTACATTCAAATGCCTTTATCTGTGTCGTCAAAGTTCAGAATTAGACAAAGGGGGTGATTAGAGAAGGAAGGATGCACCAATAGAAGCTTTCAAGCTGTGTTAAGTCCAATGAATCCAGACTCACTAGCCCGGCGCATTCCACTTGGGAGGTTACATTCAGCTGGACATACATCATCAATCAGCATATATCCAAGATAAGACACATGCAAAGGACCACTCACCAGATGCCGTATGTGCATCTTCTGATTTTGAACGTGTATGGTGCCTCTCGTTGACGCAGGTGTCCTCCTGGATCTCCTTTTCAGGTGTGCGGGAGACTGAGCGGGATACTGAGGAATGGGAGGGAGAACAAGAATTGGAGACCAGGGAGCGAAATGTCAAGACACCACAAAAAACAGGCGCATCTCTTGGTATGGCGTATTTTATAGTGGAGGTGTCTTTCGCTGGGGGAGATGTGAATGAAGATAAAGTGTATGGATGGGCGACTGCTTCGCGAACAGCAGCAGAGGCGGATTTCTCTGTGATAATGGTAAGTATGCATTTCCTGACAAAGATGAGACGTGACTCACTACGTACAAGCTTGCCTGGAACTGCACCTGCAACCTGCCTATATACATCAGCCATGGCCTGTCTCGCCGTAAACCTCAAATCAGCATTGAGAACAATCATGCACTTGAGAAGCTTCTCCACAGGCCTGGGAATGGTGTACGTGCCTACATATTTACCACGCATCTATGCGATGAGCATCATCAATTATCTGCTTGTTAGACTTGAAAACCTAAGATACTCACTGTCCTGCCCCAGTGGTGCATTGGGTGCAGGGGGCATATCTTCATTGGACGGAGATAAAGTGCTGACATGAGAAGGTTGAAGGTAGCATGACTTACCGAAATCAAGGACGTCTGAATCAGTCACACTAATGCCATCGTTGTTTGTGTCAGAAGTTCGGTCAACATAGCTCTTTTGGTATCCCATCATTTTACCAACATCACTGACAGGCTACTGCGGCAATCCCACTTTCACCGAGGCCATCTCAACCGCCATAATTGAAACTCAAACTTAATATTCAACTCTCTTACAGTACCTCAAGTTTGTTTCCCTTTCTTGTCAGAACAAAGCACGGCACTTCTACTAAGTTATATTTTCAAGAGGAACGAACTTAGCAGTGGTGCGGGCGGCTCCATCAGGTTAGGTTTTAGACTCCGCTAAGACCTGAGGCCTGAGCGCTCATAGTACCAGGTCGTCCTACATTGCAGGCTAGAGTGCCGCTGCCATGCACTTTTCTAAAACCTTTTGGATCGGCTTTTTTTTGTTTTTTCTAGTGATGGTGTCTTGTGAGGCTCCAGGTTGCTTGTGGGAACGGAAGACAGACATTCGAGGACTCACTAGACATCGTTTAGCTTGTCCTTTCTACAAGAGATGCAGCACCCTTGCCAGTCAGAAGAGACAGGAGCGCGCAAAAGAGGCAACTTTTTCAAGTACACTCCCAAACTCTGGGGCTAGCGCGTCATCGGTGAGTGGCCTTTCAAGGTTGCTTCAGACTTGTACTGATCTAGTATCATATTCTCAGTGAATCTCAGCTGTCCGGCGTATGAGGGACCAGTCCCAGTCTGAAACCCATTGCCCCTTGCAAGCTCCTCAGGCCAGCGTCCATGGCACATCATTCATGCTGTGCCTCCCAGGCCAACTCTCACGAAGACTCTCAGCGCCCCCATGAGTCAGGGAAGGATGGTGCTGACGTTGAAATGAGGGATGATTCTAGACAAGAATTGGACTATGGCTCAGGTCTGTGTCTCTTTCGCTAGTATTCGTGTTTTGCCTTGGACATAGCTCAAATCATTTTAGAGGAAGACTTGCCTCTGACGAGACTGAACTCCGAGAACTTTCGTTGACATCGAGCATTCAGACCAAGATCTTAATCCTTCTGACAATGCTAACAACTCAATGGTCCAAAGTTCAGCCCCGCAACCAGCCCGATTCAGAACTCAACGGGTTCTTTTGACGCTAAGGGACACGCTGCAGACTACCTTCAATGCCTTTGGACTCTCCCGACTATATCCTCACCGTCCTTCTTTTGAACCAGATCAATTTATTCCATCGACACTACTTGCAAGAACATCTCCCATAGCCCAAACAGTAGACTCTCCGCCTAACGTCTTAGCACCACCTTTCCCTTTTGCTAATATGACCATCTATCGGCTTATAACTTGGATGAACTCCGGCAGTAGTCGATTATCCAAACCTAAAGTCTCCCAGTTAGTCAAGGACATTATCCTGGCAGAGGACTTCGACCGCAAGCATCTCGAGGACTTTTCTGTGAGGCGAAGCTTATGAGAATTAGACAAAGAGGAGAACGGGAAAGGTGTTTCTTTTCCAGATGGTTGGATACAGACCGATGTCACTATCAACATCCCAAGCAAATCACGGGAGGAAGGTCCTCTACCTTATATTATCCCTGGGTTTCATTATCGCCCTGCTTCTTGACGTGATACGTGCGGCTTTTGCGGACGTCCAAGCAAGGGTGTTCCATCTCATGCCTTTTCAGCAGGTTGTGGAGGGATCCTTTGGGGGACTCGGAGCATCAGGAGCAGATCTATGATGAGCTTTACACTTCCGACAGCCTGGTTAGAAGCTCAGGATGGCCTGCAGAAGCTCCCAAAGGAGCCTGGCTGTTCATTAGAGTGTGTCGTCGCTGGTTTGATGTTTTTTTCTGATGCCACCCATCTGGCAAATTTTGGGACTGTGAAGGCCTGGCTGCTCTACATGTATTTTGGGAATTTGACTAAATATGCACGGTCGTCGCCCCAATTGGGGGCATGCCACCTCGTAGGATTTTTACCATTGGTAAGCTTTGTTGAAGCTAGCATGTTTCTCTACTGCGATTGACAAATTTAGGTTCCTGACAGTATCAAGGACATTCTAAGCGGCCTGTCTCGCATATCAAAAACCAGTATGATATCCCTTCTCACTTATTGCCGCAGGGAATTGTTTCATTCCTGCTGGGATATCTTATTGAATGAAGACTTCCTCGAGGCTTACCACCATGGCATCGTTTTGAGATATGCTGACGGTGTGTTATGGAGGGTCTTTCCCCGACTCTTTACATACTCGGCCGACTATCCAGAAAAGTACGTATTTTAACCTGTATCATCAAGAATGCTGAATCATGCATCAATTTATAGGGTTCTAATTGCTACTATCAAGGATATGGGCACATGTCCGTGCCCTCGTTGTCTCACGCCGAAAGCCTTGTTCAGCTCTCTTGGGCTGGTGAGAAATATGAAAAGCCGTGTGGCCAACCTTCGAACATACATCATGTCCAAGGTTACGAAAGCTTGCGAATTTATTGTGTCAGGACATACAGTAGACGGTACAAAGGTGGAAAATACTCTTGGAGAGGGCTCATGGGTGCCTATTTTGGTGAGCGCGATGGCTTCTGGTGCTTTTTCAGCAACTCAAACTGTCTGCTGGAAGAATCAATTCACGCGCAAGCTTGGAAAGTTTGGCCTAGACCCCTTCTGCATGCTTGTGGTGGACATCATGCACAAGTGCGAACTGGGCACTTGGAAAGCGCTATTCACCCATTTAATCCGGCTTCTTTATGCCCTTCCACAGGGTAGCCGGCTGGTTGCCCTCCTTGATAGCAGGTAGGAGAAGTTTGTATGAGGCACTGCGACCTGCTAACTCCAATGGGCTGGCAAGATTTCGAGAGATCCCAACGTTCGGTAATGGTGTAATTCACAAATTTTCGAACAATACGTCTGAGATGAAACGGTTAGCAGCGCAGGACTTCGAAGATATTCTACAGGTGTTTTGAGTCACTTAGTACCTTAGTGCTTGATTTGCTGATATGCTCTCCGCCGTTAGTGTGCTATTCCAGTGTTTGAAGGGCTATTCCCCCCAGACCATGACACGATCGTGCAATCGCTGCTTTATCGGTTTGCACAATGGCACGCTGTAGAAACTACAACACAGCTAGGCACAAACAAAGCTCCTGACTGTATCTATAAGTTGTAAGGTCGCGTGTTGCCTAGTCTGCTATACTTGAGACAACAAGTGTGTTTGACCCTAAAGGGGAAGTGAGTGCAGCGAAGATCTAGCGGTAAGCGCTGAAGGCGCTACTGATCGGCCAATGCAAAGTGCGAGAAAGCGCAGGCGCGGGAACGCGCGCGCATACTGCGCGAAGCGTGGGAAAGCGCGCGTGTGTATGTGTAAACGAGTGAGAGAGTGTGAGGTGAGATAGATAGATGTCAGAGAATAGATTTCTACTGCTACTTCCTAAAGGTAAATGGTAAGGTTCTAGTGGGAAGTCAGGAAGGGTAGAACTCCTCCAATAGTATGTAATGCTGGCGCTTAAGTGGGGCGCCTAAGCGCTGCCATGCGGAGCCGAAGAGCTACCGAGTAGGTATGTAAAGATATATGTAAGTAAGTTCCCATGATAATAATAAGGGTGGTATGATATGCTAATAAAGGCAAATGGAAATACACGCACTAGAGAACTTGGTGGACAGTGGATGGATGCTTCCGGATGGCTGGCGCTATAGGGCGCTCAAGCGCGGGAAGTCGCGCGCGCATGTGGCGCATTGCGCGGGAAAGCTGCGCCTTGTATACGAATAGCTGTGGGTGGCATACAGAGTGATGCTGCAAGTCGTGCTGTGTACTCCCTAGTGAAATCTGCCATATCACGCAATGTGAGGTATGAGTCTCTACATCTCCCAGGGACTTAAATTCTGAGTGTCCCCACTCAGCGTGTGTGTGGTGAGGATCATGCGTGATAGTATGTGAGTGCGATGCATGTACAATGCTTGGGTTGTTGGGCGGTGAATGCGCGAGCATGGATGTGTGAAGCGCGGGGAAGTGCAGGTGTGCGCAAGGCACAAAGGCGCGTGAAAGTGCGCGCGCATATGCGCTTGAGGCATGGGAATGCAGCATAGTGTGGTGAATTGCAAAGGTGACTCTGGTGTGGATAATGCGCCATAAGCGTGAGGCGATGATGCAGGAATGATATGGATGTGGCGCGTGAAGCGTGGGCAAGATGCGCATGTATGGCGTGAAGCGCGGGAAAGCGCACGCGCACAAGGCGCGAGAACGCGCGTGAGTGTTGCGTGTGTTGTATTCTGTGGGGACAGCATGAGCTGTTGCGCGATGATCTTGGAGTCCAATATGCATGTGTGGGTATGATGCGAAGTGGCGCAGTCCAAGAGCAATCTAATCCATGTCCAAACCAAGTCCTGCTAGGCGCGCTAAATATTAGATGCTAAGGGTTTGAACAGCATGAGTGAAACTATATGTGAAAATGCGAAACGAAAAGGGTAAACTTTTGTGGATGTCCTATCTGACTTGTCTTCTTCGTGCGGCTGTTGACATCTACACCTTCCTATGAGCAAGGCGTGGGAAGCGCGCGCATGTAAGGCGCATGGGCGCGGGAAGATTGCGCGCATATGTGCGCGTTCTAAGTAAAAAGGAGCATGGTGCCGCATCATGCGTGCGAAGAGAAAATAATATCCTATTGAGCTAGGCGGGCACGATCTAAGGTTGTTTTGTTGTTTTTCTTCTATGTTCTTCTAGGCAATTCCTATATGCATATATATCAGTGTGTTATTAGTCCTTTGGACGGCATTATAATGAGAGAAAATAAAGATGAAAGAGCGCTGGACGAAACCCAGGGTAAAACGAACAATATCCTATGAAACAGCGTTGTTATATGTTTTCCTTTTGGTGCGCAGCTGAAGTGCTCGAAGCAGTGTGATGTACATGGTGTAGGCGAGGGTCAGAAGGCGCAAGGCTGGCGCACTTTGCGTGCTTGGTTCCTCCTCCTTGAGCGCGTGCGAGTGCGCATGACTAGCACACTTCGTGTCTCTTGCAAGCTGACTGTTTTACCCAAGGTAGGGTTGGAATGTGCAAGGCTGGTGCGCGTGAACTGCGCGAAGGCGTGGAAACAGCGCTGCGCACGAGGCGCAAGAACGTGCGTGAGTGTCACATGGTTCCTCTTCATCAAGCCTCTTTGGTTGTGACTCTGAGGCGGGCTAGTAACTGGCAGAATGAATTCCTGCACAACAGCGCTGCAGGTTGAAGGCGCGCCAATGGGAGGCGCTGCAAGGGGTGTAGAAGTGCTCTACAAGCTGATAGGATGCGCGCGATGTGCACGCCTTGGGGTGATTTCGCGCGAATTTGATTATATTGGCTGAACACGCGAGGAATGGCCATTTCCCTGCAAATGTGTTAGCAAGAGATGTATATAGCGTGGAATTAGGCGCAAATGTTGCGCAAATGGGCTGTAAGGGTGGTATATCAAGGCGCAATAGGCGCATAGGTGAAGGAGAATAGTGCACATCAGGGTGTGCAGGAACGAAAGTGACATGGTAAGCAAAAACATGAAGAATGTGAATAAATGTGGAAAGTGCGAAGTTAAAGATGATAATAGGGGGGTTAGACGCATATGTATGTGTCAGGCGCGCGCCTAAGTCGCGCCTGGATGGCTGATTGGAATATACTTTGTGTTGAATGACAGAAATGTGATTTAAAAGGGGAGAAATGATAGAAATGCGATAGTGTGAAAACTCTGCTAAAATTATGAATGCGCAAGGCGCGGGAATTATCGCGCAATGCGCGCGATCATGGCGCGTGAACAAGGGGTGGTGCGAAGATGAAATTAAGGTGTTTGGAATTGTCATATAGCTCCTTAAGAGCTTCAAACATGAACAAGACAAAAAGCACGAAATGAGATGAGGATAAATATACAATGCCTCTAGGTGCGCGCATTGCGCGTCCTAAGGCGCAATATGGTGCGCCTGAGTCACCCCAGGGTCGCCTGAGACATGCTCTACTTGGTGGTTAGGCGGCGTGATGCATGGATGCTTTGCTGGAAAGCGATAGTCACTAGAAGCAAAAAGCGCAACATGCGCGTGATCATTAGTGACAGATAAATTTACCAGAGACAAACTCTGGTCGATGCAAGGTGTGGCTTGAGCCTCTGATGCAGTAGAAGGCTCCTCTATAGGCGTGCTAAGGCGCAATAGATTTTTAGGGTTATCCCTGACCTCTGATGATGCGGACAGCGATAGCGGTGACAGTGATGGCGTGATTGGCGAGGTTTCTTCCTTGAGCAATGCAATAGCGATAGGTGTGCGTGTTTCAAGCGATGGCGTAATATCTTCTACAATGGGCGTGTTATTGTGCAATAGATGTTTAGAGTCATCCCTGACTTGCGATGCAATGGCGATAGGCGAGCGTATTTCTAGCGGTGCGTTAGTGTGCAATAGATGTTTAGAGTCATCCCTGACTTCTGGCGATGCAATAGTTGATGCTGATGATGTCGAAGGGGATGGTACTGATGAGAATGGGGAAGAGGCGCCTGCGGTGTGCTTCTGGTTGCGCTTTGCGAGTGCGCGCTCGAGTTTGCGATCTAAAGCAATGCAGTCTGGTATAGCTTTGTGTGCTGGCGCAGTTGATGGCTGAGGTGCGCGTGAATCGTGCGAAGGCGCGGGAAAGGCGTGGGAATAGAAACTGGAGGCCTTTTGTCAAGTACAACTTCTGAGGGTGCACGATAGAAGAGTCCAGCTGTTGCACTAGCGCTAGTGGTCGTATCCTGCATTGTGCGGCTCGTGTGGTAGTGATCTTTGCACTTAGCCACTATAGCTTGCACCAGTGCTTGCGCTGGCGCAGTCACTGTGACTAAGTTTGCAAATGGCACTACTACGGGTGCGCTAACTGGCGCGCTTGGCGCGGGAAAAGCGCGCACAGGTAACAGGAACTGCGCAGCTGCAAAGACGTCCATAAATGGGTATGGGTCATATGGATAGTGGTCTGGAAACTTGATCATAAGGCGCAAGTGAATTTGCGCCTGAGCATCGCTAGGGATTCCTTCCATGAATAAGCGGTCGCAGTTCAGTCCTTCCAATACGGTCTTCATCCATAAGCAGCTGCATTACCTTCCTGAATGCAGCGCAAGTAATTGCTTAGCTCTGTGCAAGAGGGCATTGGTCTGTTAGCGTATTCGCACGCGATGGCTTGTAAGTCCACGAGCGTGTAGCGTCTTTTACCATCACATCCAGGATACATTACCTTAACTTCTGTCATAAATGCCTCATAATCGCTTACTAGCGCTTCTGGCATTCCACCCCATAGTTCTTGATCATCGCGTTCAAGGTAGCGAATAATACCTTTGATGCAGTCAAGCCCTTGGAGTCCTGCTTCATCAGCGAGCTGTTCATATGCGTCAATGAACTCGGCGAGGTTGTCTGTAGTGCCATCGAACTTGGGCGCAGTTTGATGTGCCATGGATGGGCATTCTGAAGGGCATTGAAGCGCGTGAAAGGTGCGCGCGCGAGGCGCACAGGCGTGGGAATATTGCGCGCACGCAAGGCGCAAGAATGCGTGACTAGAAATGGTTAGCTTTTGATCATGCAAAGAGATTGACCTATATGTGTGAAATGGCGCTGAGTGCGTAGAACTAGATCTTGCTGACTGTTCCCCTCGCGGTGGGCTCCAGTTGTAGAAGAGGAATCTTTGCTATAGGTGGAAACATTAAAACTAATGGGGGCTCTACAGCAAGACCTGGATATGAGAACTCGACTCGACCCAAAGGACAGCTACTGAGAGAAGTTCCTTGGTGATGAAATGGAGGGAGACTCTGCTAACTAGATGGGCGCTAGCAGGTGCGAGAAGGCGCGCGCGACGGCGCGCGTAGGCGATGTGAAGGCACGCGAGATGCGCGCGTGAGTGGTAACTGCGAGGAGTGCGCGCGCATAAGCGGAAGCGCCCTTCGAGCGATGAGGAAGAAGTCCTTTAAGAGAAACTTTGGGTGCTCAAGTGTTAACCAATGGAGGAATATGATCAGATTTCAAGTATCAAGGAGGACTATACACTTTTGCAGTATACTGAGATAAGGGGAAAGTAAGTAAAAAAAAACTCCTCCTAAAGAATCTTCTCTCCTTATAAGAAGGGGAAATGCGCCCGAAGATTACGCTACGTGGCGCGCCCGAGCGCGGCGCCGAACCGAGTAACTATAACAACTCTAAATATAATCTAAGCTTAAGATAGGCGTTTAGTAAGTATGTATGGAGATCGGACCGAGGGTACGTCAGTTCAATGAGAATGATAATTTTAACGCACCAGTAAACCAGCGAGGACATAGGATGGACGGACGGACATGGGCGCAGAGACCTAGAACGAGGCGCAAGAACGCGCGCGCGAAGCGCACAAGGCGTGAGACAATTAAGGCGCACGCGAGATGCGCACGTGACGCGTAAGGTGCACGTGAGATGCGCGCTTGACTGGTCCTATGGATAAGAGCTGGAACGTATTGGGAATTATTAGGGTAAGGACCGCTTATACGGCATTGAGACGCGAGAGTCTCTACAATGCGCTCGCAAAACTTAGGATACATTCAGACTCTACAATTACCTTCCTCGAAGAAACTTTCAAGAACCTTTCTCGCAAGTTGCGAAAATTTCGAAACTATACCTGCGCCGCTTTCACTACTGTTGAATTACCCAGAGAGAAGACAGCGCGCCAATGCAAGGCTGCCCAACGTTCTGAAAACAGTAATGCTTCTCAAGAGCCCAGTTGGGCAAGGGTCAAGAATTTTAATTTGCTGACGTATAAATTCCATGTGATGGGGGACTACGCAACAACTATCAGGCTTTTCGGGACGACGGATTCCTTTACTACTTAAATAGTGAGTGCTATGTCTTCCTGCCGCTATACACCTGATGTTAAGCTTCAATAGGTAGAACTTGCCCACAGAGCCCTTAAGGTGTTCTACCCGCTGACCAACAAATTAGATACGCCAGCACAATTGGCCAAACACGAACGCAGGAGACGTGTACTACGGCGTGTAGCAGAGGCATGAGGAAGAATACCCTCTGCTAGCAACCAATCACAAGCAGACGCCCCCCCTTCATTGAAAATACATCACCATATATCAAACTCTCAGAACAATCCAGTCCATCTATTCGCTTTTCTGCAAGAAAATGAGGGCAATCCCGCTATCAAGGTACATGCAAAGCTTATGGACCTGAGTTGTACTTTACTGACTGGAGGCAGTCAGAATTTTATCCCCAAACTGAGGGACCACATTCTTTATAGGCTCCGGGGCTTAGACATCAGTTACTGCGACCACACCTTTACGGACGAGGAACAAAATGCAGTGATCATTCCCAACAATACCATCTATTCAGTTCAGACCATGCAAATATGCTACACTACTTATGACTTAAGGCGCGAATATGACAGCATTAACCCCTGAACTCATGGCAATGTCATGGTACTCTCAGGCGAGTCGACGCCCAGCCACATATTACAGTGACCTATCTCCATATAATACGAGGGAACGGACGTGCATAATATCCCGTATGATACGGGCCAGCGGACCATGGGCCCATGATAAAAATATCCTCGACTATGACAGATGGGCCGGGAGGCAAATTATTCCCGATGGAGGCGGGTGGGCCCATACAGGGAATATATAGAGTAGATGAGTGGGCCGATGTAAATGAATATTAGGTAGACAGGTGGGCCGAGGTAGTTGGATATTATGCAGATGGGTGTATTAAGGTAGATGTGTATGAGATAGATGGGTAGGTACTTGTTATCACATTCACGGGTGGGCCCAGACACATATTAAATTAGACGGGTGGGCCGAGGGTATTATAAAATATTGTATTATACGGGTGGGCCCAGACGCATATTAATTAGACCGATGGGCCGAGGGTGTTGTATGGGATGTTGTATTAGACGGGTGGGCCGAGGGTGGTATACAATATAGATGGGTGGGCCCATGTGTATCATAATTGTAGACATGATGGAGCTGAGGTAGTTGTACATCAACCAAATCAGAGGAGGTAATAAATCAAAGTTACCAAGTTCCCGGAGCATCAGGTGATCTCCTGACATGGCAGTGCGAAGCTTGTGTTGCCCTACGAGACGCCAAGTTCCGGCCACCAGAATTTGAGTCAACTGTACCGAGTTCCGAGTTCCGGGACCCGGAACTCACCACATAAGTTAGTTAATACTTTTTGATGGTGCACAGGTTGTCTTGCAGAATGTGGAATCCGGGGTGCGAAGCTTGTGTTGCCCTACGAGAAGCCAAGTTCCGACCACCAGAATTGGAGTCAACTGTACCGAGTTCCGAGTTCCGAGTTCCGGGACCCGGAACTCAACACATAATTTAGTTAATACTTTCCGTGTTAAATGGCCAACCGAAGTTGAGATGTTTCTGAAGAGAGCAGCAGGTGCTCTCTTGACATGGCCTCTGATGGTGCTTAGGTTGTCTTGCAGAATGTGGAATCCGGGGTGCGAAGCTTGTGTTGCCCTACGAGAAGCCAAGTTCCGACCACCAAAATGTGAGTCAACCGTACTCAGAGGAGGTAATAAATCAAAGTTACTGAGTTCCTGGAGCAGCAGGTGATCTCCTGACATGGCTGTGCGAAGCTTGTGTTGCCCTACGAGACGCCAAATTCCAACCACCCAAATATGGGTCAACCGTACCGACTTCCGAGTTCCGGGACCCGGGAGTCGACAAATGAATATCTGATGACCAGCGAGTCAACCTTACTCAGAGGAGGTAATAAATCACAGTTACCGAGTTCCCGGAGCAGCAGGTGATCTCCTGATATGGCAGTGCGAAGCTTGTGTTGCCCTACGAGACGCCAAATTCCGACCACCCAAATATGGGTCAACCGTACCGACTTCCGAGTTCCGGGACCCGGGAGTCGACAAATGAATATCTGATGACCAGCACACTTCCAATCAGGTAGTATTTCATTGAGCAATGGATAATAATACATCTTTGACAGCCAAAATTATCCATGGCTCCCTTATCTGATCCTCTCTATCTCCACCCCCTATAACACCAAAGTCCAGACATCCAGCATTCAGCGTCTGATTTCCCAAGATTAACATCCAGCATGAACGGTTCTTCCCCTTCCCCTCCTGATAGCATAAACATCTGGCGCACTTGGGCCCTGACTGTGACTTATGAAGCAGGGGAATATACTGAACAGAAATTCAAGGCAGAGAAGACTGGAGGAGGCCCAGTCATACCTTCCCCCAACCTAGACACTGATCTGGTGATGGCGTGCGATCGCTTGGCTGATGTACTCATAAAGGCATCTAAAAATCCCAGTGGGTCTTCCTGCAGATTCGGAAAATTCTATTTATCATTCAAATTCCTGCATGACAGTTCAGATGCAGATGGATATTGCAAGATATAGCAAATTGATCTCCCCGAAGGACACCGGGAATAATGAACATAGAGAGGCGAGGTTGCTTGAGAGGTGTCCTCCTGGCCATAAAGGCAAAAGGTTGGTCGATGAACCTGCAATAATTCTCGATGCATCCGGTGCCATCATTGCATGGTATCTCCCAGACGCCCTGACAGATACCACCCAGGTGTGTAATATACATTGTTACTGGATGGATATCGAATATTAATGGAACCTACAGAAGGAAATCAAGGAGGCCACCGATTTGCTCGCTCCAAGCCTCGAAAAAAGTGTAAGGGCTGATGGCAATTGGCGAACTAATCAAAGGTTGTTCAACCGGGGCTCCGAAGATGTTGGAGCAACTCCCGGATGCATCAATCTATCTCCGGCATGGTTTCAACAGGGACACGAGGTAGGATCTGATGAGATGGTGATTCCGGCAGTCATACTCACCAATCCCAAAGAATGTGTCCGATCCGGAGGTATCTGCATCATTGAAGGGACCTTCCTGCGAGAATATCCTCAAAGCCATTGCAAGGCCAGCAGCCATCGCGTCCGCGGCACTCAGAGTCATGCATCCTGAGCAGTACTGGGCAGGGTTGAGAACCTTGTCAAACCTTGGAAATATAGCAGTAAGCAAGGATCTGCCACAGATGCCGGAGGCCCTGCAGTACTGGGCATCCGTGTTTAACACCCTCTCCATCATTTCCAATCGGGAAACCCCCCATCATCGAGACCACATGTCCATTGCTGAATGCTTCGACATTCTCACCACCGTGGGGAACTATTCCAATGCTCGGATGACAATGCCAAACCTTCAGCTGGAGTTCAAGTACAATTCCGGCTGTATGATTGCGTTTTCCGGAAGGATTGTGAGACATGGAGTTTATGATGTGGAAGGGGATAGGATTGCTTGGGCATGGTATATGAGGGATGCTGTTCATATTTATGCTGGTGTTCCATCATGTGGATGGGCTAGTGTGGATGGTCCATACAGCGTGTGAAAGATCAAACAAAGAGCAAGCATTGTGACCTATATACATTCCAACAAATGAATACCATGTACCAATTGTGATCCGGACCTCAATACTCAATTTTGAGCATTTCCAAAGTGATATGTGGGCCTGAATAATTTGGATGCAAGCCTCGGTATTCGATAATTGGAACTCAGGACTTGACATATGGGAGTCCCGAGTGCCGGGGTACTTAGTCCCGACACCCGGACCTCAGCACGTGATATTTGAGACTGGGGGAAGATGTATAAATACGCTCGAATTAACATTTGTTATTGCCATACACATTTAACAAAACCCTGAACCACGACATTGTGGACTCCGGACTCGACACTGTTCTGAATACCGAGTTCCGGACGCCCAGGTCCCGAGTCCCGAATTTCGGAGGTCGGGGTTCGGAGACCCGGAGCTCGGCAACTGTGTTGGGTGTCAGGGTATCCAGACTATTGGAGATAGCATGTGTCAGTATTTTGCGTTTCATGGTTTATGTTGGGTGAATATGGAATCGTGGATCAGGGACTCGGTATTCAGAACAGTGTCAAGTCCCAGGTCACGAGCTCCGAGTCCCGAGTGCCGAACCCCGGGTCCCGAGTCCCGAATTTCGGAGTTCGGGGTTCGGCGACCCGGAGCTCGGCAACTATGTTGGGTGTCAGGGTACTCGGAGCATTGGAGATAGCATTTGTCAGTATTTTAAGTTTCATGGTTTATGTTTCGTGATTATGGAATCAGGTGTCAGGGACTCGGTATTGAGAACAGTGTTGAGTCCCAGGTCATGAGCTCCGAGTCCCGAGTCCCGAAACCCACACCCAGCAGTTGCCGAGCTCCGGGTCGCCGAACCCCGACCTCCGAAATTTGTGACTCGGGACCCGGGGTTCGGCACTCGGGACTCGGAGCTCGTGACCTGGGACACAACACTGTTCTCAATACCGAGTCCCTGACACCTGATTCCATAATCACGAAACATAAACCATGAAACTTAAAATACTGACAAATGCTATCTCCAATGCTCCGAGTACCCTGACACCCAACACAGTTGCCGAGCTCCGGGTCGCCGAACCCCGAACTCCGAAATTCGGGACTCGGGACCCGGGGTTCGGCACTCGGGACTCGGAGCTCGTGACCTGGGACTTGACACTGTTCTGAATACCGAGTCCCTGATCCCCGATTCCATATTCACCCAACATAAACCATGAAACGCAAGATACTGACACATGCTATCTCCAATAGTCTGGATACCCTGACACCCAACACAGTTGCCGAGCTCCGGGTCTCCGAACCCCGACCTCCGAAATTCGGGACTCGGGACCTGGGTGTCCGGAACTCGGATGTGAGATTTTTGAATGCATAGAATATGTTACATCTTGTATACAATGAAGACTGAATGGGACTACACTCCTTTGCCTTCCTCAATTTCTCTAACATGTCAGTGTACATCTTCACCTCTGCCATCTTGTCTTTGATGCCCTGATCTTGCTCCTCCAGCAATGCTTCCATGCGTTCTTTGATGAACCTCAGTCCCATGAGTGGTGGAGTCGAAGTGTTTTTCAACTTCTCTGGAAGTACCAAAGCATCATCCTCAACATTAAGCTGAAACAGATAAGTCATCAATCAAGGTAATTCAGCTAACATCTTACCGCCCAATACTGGTAGTGAGAGACGCAGGAAGCCATTATTTCATCCCACTGCCATGGTTGATCAGGGATCCAGTTGTTTCCCCTCCACCATGGACATGTATATGCGAACACAATCCGGGACGGATGTCCTGCAATTGGCTCATCATGAAATGAAAGGAGGTGGAATGAAAAGACGTCGTCCGGAACCGTGTTCCAGGTGAGCATGGATACAACTTAAGGATATAAGCGACAGGGACCGGAAGAACCGACACGATATTCTGTGAAGCGGAGTACTGCAGGAGTGGTGTGACAATGTCTGCTCAAATTCTTAGCATTGACCAACAAGTCATGATGATAATGAGGCCTTAGGAGATGGGGACAGCTTCATGAAGACGAAGGACTGGGAGGACATTGAGCCAGTGTGGCAGGAGTACGCGAAGGAACAGTTTGGTGAGTGTGTGAACCATGTATATCAGATTGAACATGTTGAGCATCACAATGATAGGCGCCGGGGCACGGGATGGAGCACATCAGGTCAAGGGAGGTCGAAAACGAATTCGAAAACCAGCCTTCGAACTCGAAATGGACGGGGAGGGTATGCCACTCCTTCCGGACATCACCGACACCAAACTTGAGGAGAAGAAGGCCTAGTAAGGGCCTTTCTTACATCGCACTATCGTGAGTTTGTCGTCGCATCACCTGACAAATTGTTCAATGCATGACAAAGGGATATGCTCCGGGAAGGAACAAGGGGTTGTACCATGGAGTGCCATTGTACAAGTCAGGATGACTTCGTGGCCGGACGTTCCGGCGGATGTTGACTTGAAGGAACCTTCGAAGCTGCAAATTTGGGACACACTACCTTGCTCCAGTTCTGGCTCGCTCGGCAAGAAACAGGCGAAGGGCCCACATTTCTGTTCAAAGCATGGAAGAACAAAGATGGGGACATGGTACCATCTGTCATATCTGGCAACTCGCCCTCTCCTCAGACTCGTATATAGTGAGAAGGCAACAGAGGGTTACCATCCGAAGGCCTCGGGAGTCATCGCAGAAGCCGAGAGTGATAAGGAGAGTGCCATCATCATATGGAGCATAATGTGGATGATGACCTGGCTGACGGGAGACCTCCGCTGAAGAAGCCAGGACGGGAGGTCCTACACCCAGAGGGCCGGCAGTCCCACGTTCAATTCCAAAGGCCTCGCCCGGCCAAGCCAAGCCGGCAAAAAAGGTGCATACTGACATCACGAATGGGAGACCTCCTTGCTGGGTAAACTGACGACGCGACGGGCGAGGTTAGAGATGATGTTGAAATGGAAGAGAGTATCACGCCGCTGGCACAGAAAAGGAGGCGGGGCACTCGAGTCACTGTTGAACCATCCACGAGGACGACCCGGAGTAAGTTGCAAATGCCAGTAGACAGTACACTAGAGTAACCGAGCACGGGGACGCAACTTAATGTACATATACTTCCTGCCTCATGTGTAATGTCATAAGTGCTATTATGTATATGT
>JABBWF010000159.1:0-104388 GCA_016647645.1 Suillus variegatus
CCCAGCTGGAATGCAATAGTTTTTCTGATGGACCAGGTTGTCATCCTCACAACCAGTAGATCAGAAAGTACCTGCCCAAATCACCTCCTTGGTCGTTCTATGAGCCATTCCTGCCATACAAAACTTGTAAACCTAAGTTTGTGACCGACAATGATGATACCCACCGCTGGGAACTAGCGGCCTCCATCTCAAAGCCTCGGAAATGAAGGCATGCAGATGAGGGAGGGACTGCTCGTCAGCGAAGGTCGGTACTGAGGTGGAGACATCGTTGAACCGATACACTTGCAATAGGAATCGACCTACCTCGATCCTTTCCTACAACCGCGTCCAGCTCGGCCTGGACTTTAGCTTGCTCATCAGGGAAAAATGCGGCTGCCATGAGCACTGTGCATATCGCCAGAGTAGTCTAGGGACTTCATTTCATATGTTAAAAAACAACGATACAAGACATCTTACCGTATCAAATCCTGCTGCATAGAAACTGCCAGCAAGAAAAGCCATCTCTGTCTCTGTCAAGCCATGGACTTGGACATTTTCTAGCATATGTTTCACAAACCAAGGGCCGACATCCACATTGTTCTGCTGCGGAAGGATTTAAACACCACATGAAGTTTAGCGAGACAGTGCGTACAATTTGCCGTTTCACGCGGTTCAGTTGATCGGTGTTGAGCTGCCTGTTCCTTTCAAACCCACGTTTTAACTCTTGGGCATACCAAGGAAGGTATTTGAGCCACGAGAACATGTCAACAAGATAGGCGCCAGGGCGCAGGGATTTACGAAGTAGTTGAAAGTTGTCGCGGACAAGTCTGGCTTCAGGATCATTGGCAGATGTAGGCGTGGTCTTGCCGTACGCAATTTTTGTGATAGTTGTTGCAGCATAACTTGAAAACGCTCATGAGCAATACACTGATACAATAGGACAGCGCTTACGTTGCCGCATGGTTCTGGAAGTTGACTGGATCCTCAAGAATGTTGATGACCATGTTCTTTGCGTGTCACATCTGCAGGGGCTCATATTCCTCAGCTGACTTAGGCTGGAGATGCGTATGAAGTACTCTGTATCACATTGATAAGTTTGGGGCAGTGTCGCGGGAAACGAACGAACCTACGCATCCGACGCCACATGTTCCCAGAAGGTGTAAGGATGACGGACAGTCCACCATTAAGAATTTCTCCAGCAGCAACGAGGCGAGGACGGTCAGCTAGCGACCCGCCCTGCTTCTCCATGATATCCACGACGGCCTGCAATATACTGAGCCCTGGACATTACAAGTCAGCTTGGAGGAACCTACGTCGTGGCGGCCGATAATCACGATCCTCTTAGTTCCTGAGCGAATGGTAATTAGAGGTCCGTGCTTGTCAATCCATCCTGCTACAGTGAGAAATGGGCTGAATGGCGATGACACAATGAACATCAAAGCAATGAGTGAAATGTGAGACTTTACTTGCGAGGGGATATGAAGTGCCCCCGAGGTCTCCAAGTGAGAGGGGAGGGTGGAAGAGGGAGGCCGCTCTCTGATTTTGAGATATAAGCCCAAGAAATAAGTCCTACTAGTGCCCCAAGACAAGCCGCAGTACCGAGGACGAGCTGTGTGTTGTTAGGAACGCGTAGGTCAGGCAGTGGTAACATGATTGAAACGCAAGGACAGGAGAGAAGTGGTGCCAATTTCAGTCATGAACAGCCTTCAAATATAACGCGTACAGCTATTGATATAGATACCTGGTGTCTTCCGAATATCAGATTCAGCAGGTGACCGCCGATGAGAACGGAAAAGTGTCTCTCACGTCGATAACCCGAGTTAATAGGGCAATGCCAGCATCCGCGCCGTGCGGTGATAACACCGGACTGTACATAATGGCTGCATAGTAAAAAACCTTGCGGACGACGCTGGACGGTCGTTGCTGTAGCAGGTGCCAAATGTCGCAGACGCAACAGAAAATATTGGGTATGTCGCCGTGACAGCAACATTCAAATATGACTGTTGTCGGCTTTAAATTTGCATGTCTTGGGAGCAGTTCATTGTCTTGCATGGCGAAGCGACGTAGTATCTCTTACAACTTAGTATATGGTCATGCCACGCAGGCGTTTGAAGTACATGAGCGCCGACTACGCAGCTGCGCGGTTGGGGCGTCCACGATACAGAGCATATAACGACAGACGAGCACTTGTTGAATGCGGGGATGATATGAGCCACGAAGTCTGTGAGAGTGGCCGAAAAGAAGACCGAGTTGAAGAATGTTCGGCGAAACGTCGGGGAAGTAAGGAAGCTGGTGGAGAGGAGAGGAACGCCAGGAGCATGCAGCATACTACGATGCGCTACAAAGAAGTGGTGACTCAGATCGATTGCATACCTACAAATGATATCATGCAAGACAGATGTCTACACATAAATGACTAGATAAACATTGAAGTTCGAAGCAGTAAGGTAAACTCAAGCGTTGTTAACGTTTTGCCTCGGAATCAATATTGGATTGCGTAAGCTGCAGGTGCTTACTTAAGAAATTTCGCCACGACTGAGTATAACACGACAATCCAGACAGAAGACTCACAGTATCTGGGTACTCGGCGCCGCGAACATGCAAGTGGTATCTTGTTTGGTTTTTTGGATTGTGACTAACTTGCTGAACTGCAGGGCCTCTGTTACCGTGCAGTCTAATGAGATTGCTAAAGCCAGCTTACATGTCGCCCTTCCATGGTACACCCATTTGTACACCATTCCATTCCTCTCGCTCTATCCACTTCTCGCGTATGCGTATTATATCAAGTACGATGACTGGTTGCAAAGCGAGGAGTGGACTTTTTTGGCTTGTGTATCTCTGGGCGCAGGTCATGCTTTAAGTTTCCTGGTCACTCGATGGAGTGCTGGCGCGAAAGCATGGGATAACAACACGAAAGGTATGCAGTCATGTTTAAAAATGTAGATAACATCCTCATATACTCTAAAGGCGCGGTCTATCGAGGATGCAGACTGTATACGCTTGGTTCCTCATGTCCATCGTGGTCAAGGCGAGATTGTTCCATTGCTCAAGAGTGTTCCATCGGAGCCAATGTCCTACACTTTCAACTACCAGCGAGATACTTACGTTGTAGCCGGCAAGAATCCCATTGTGTTCACCCGCCTCCCGTACCCATCTACCCAGCGTCCATCATTGTCTTCCTTTTTACAACCCACTGGCCTCAATCTGGATGCAATTCCACCCTTGAAGTCATTGTATGGCAAAAATGAATTCAACATTCCGATCCCCTCTTTCTCGGAGCTTTTCGCTGAACATGCGACGGCTCCCTTCTTCGTTTTCCAAATATTTTGTGTCGCGCTCTGGTGCCTGGATGAGTATTGGTACTACAGCTTATTCACGCTATTCATGCTCGTCATGTTTGAGTGCACCGTTGTCTGGCAGGCGCGTTTTTTTCTTTCTTCCCGTTAGCAACTCCCAAGTTAACTTCCCTTGTAGCGCGTGAAAACTCTGACAGAATTCCGTACGATGGCTGTCGCTCCGTATCCCATTCAATGCTACCGGCATTCACAATGGATCACCGTCCAGTCTGACGAGCTTCTCCCCGGAGACCTTGTTTCTGTTGGTTAGTGTCCTCTGTCCATTATCGATATTAATTCACTAACGTATCATCACAGCGACGACAGCAGTCTGAAACGGTAGTTCCTGCTGATATCCTTCTCATCCAAGGCACATGCATCGTTAACGAAGCCATGTTGTCGGGAGAATCTACACCGCTACTCAAAGAATCTATCCAGCTTCTCGATAGTGGAGACAAACTTGACGTCGACGGCGCGCACAAGAACACGGTCCTGTTCAGTGGAACAAAGGTGCTCCAAGCAAGCTCAACGGGTACGTCGAACACCTGCAGTTTCCTTCTTCGTTAATGTTGTTATTCGACTCTCAGGTCAAGGACAAGTCACCGCAGCGACTCCGGATGGTGGATGTCTAGGACTGGTTTTGAGAACTGGTTTTGGCACAGCCCAGGGGCAACTTGTGAGGACGATGATATTCTCAACTGAACGCGTATCTGCAAATAATTTCGAATCATTCCTCTTTATCGGATTCTTGCTCATTTTCGCGATTGCTGCTAGTTGGTATGTTTGGGTGAAGGGTACGTGTTATCTCTTGTGTATTGGGCACTAATCACGAGTATACATAGGCATCGAGCGTGATCTCAAGAAGTCCAAGCTCTTGCTTGATTGCGTGCTTATCATTACGAGTGTCGTCCCCCCAGAATTGCCTATGGAGCTTTCTTTGGCCGTGAATGCGTCCTTGGTTGCTCTGTCAAAATTTGGTATATCAAGTTTCGTTTTCTGTAATGATTTATCTCACTATGTTTACCAGCCATATTCTGCACCGAGCCATTCCGTATCCCGTATGCTGGTCGCGTCGATATTTGTTGCTTCGACAAAACGGGAACCATCACCGCAGAGAACTTGGTCTTAGAGGGTGTTGCTGGTATAGAGTTGGTATCCCATATCTAATCAACATCTCCCCGCTAATATTCACACAATTCTAGTGGATCAGACAAACTCAAGCTTGTGGACGTGAAGGACACTGCCAAGTATACTACCCTCTGTTTGGCTGCGGCACATGCACTCGTTCGCCTCGATGATGGCACAGTTGTTGGAGACCCAATGGAGAAAACGACCTTAGAAGCTCTTGACTGGCAGCTTACGAACGGTGACCAAGTAGCGCCATCTTCCGCCAAGTCGCCCAATGCGTCGAGGATTTTTATTCGGCGCCGTTTCCAGTTTTCGTCGGCTCTTAAGCGCATGTCCACGGTGTCGAGCTTGCCCAGCGGCAAGGTTCTTGTCGCTGTTAAAGGTGCACCGGAAACGATCAAAGGCATGCTCGCGGAAGTCCCCGAATGGTATGATGTGACATACAAGTGGTATACTAGGCGTGGCAGTCGTGTTTTGGCTTTAGGAACGAAGGAGATGGAGGTCATGTCGACCGACAAGGTTAGTCATAGTCTGATAATTGCATCTACGTTGTTAACAGTTACTTAGATCAATAAACTATCTCGCGAGAATGCTGAGAGCAGCCTTATGTTTGCAGGATTTTTAGTCTTTCATTGTCCTCTCAAGCCAGATGCTGTTGAAACACTCAAGATGCTTGCCGACTCATCACACAGGGTAAGTCATTCGTTCGCTATGGGACTTTACTCATTGCAGAGCAGTGCATTATGATCACTGGCGACAACCCATTAACGGCGGTCCATGTCGCACGTGATGTCGAAATTGTCGATCGCGATGCGCTGATTCTGGATTTGCGAGAGAACCCCGCACATGAAGCAGGTGAGTTCGTTATCATTGCAGCCACTACACCCAGTAACGTTCGTCATAGATTTGGTCTGGCGCACCGTGGATGAAACTAAGATTATTCCGGTGGATCCGTCTCAACCTTTGGACCAACGCCTTTTCGACGAGTACGATATCTGCATTACCGGAGCCGCCATGAAGCAATTCGAATCTCGTTCTTCATGGAATGACTTGGTACAGAATACCTGGGTTTATGCTCGTGTCTCGCCCACGCAGAAGGAATTCATTCTTACCAGTCTTAAGACGCTTGGTTACACCACGCTCATGGCTGGAGACGGCACCAATGACGTCGGTGCACTCAAACAGGCTCATATCGGTGTAGCTCTTCTCGATGGCACACCCGAAGATCTCCAGAAAATAGCGGAACACCAGAAGGTTGAGCGGATCAAGAAGGTCTACGAGAGTCAGCTGAAGATGTCGGCAAGGTTTGGACAGGTGCCACCACCTGTGCCTCCTGCCATTGCGCATCTCTTCCCAGATGTTGTTGAGGCACAGAAAAAAGCTGCAGAGAATTTACAAGTCGCACGTAAGAAGAATCCAATGGAGAAGGTGGCGTTATCATCCCTGTGAGGGTTCGCTTGGCTCACCGTATTCTAGTTCGACCTTGCCTCAATTACTGATGCTATGGCCAACATGGAAGGCGATGAGGATGTTCCTCAGATCAAACTTGGAGACGCTTCATGTGCCGCCCCATTCACATCGAAACTGTCCCATGTCGCTGCCAGTGAGTTTGTGTACATTCACCGTGCAAGGTTCCTGCTGAACTTTGAACAGTTACCCACATTATCAGGCAAGGTCGCTGTACTTTAGTCGCTACCATTCAGATGTACAAGATTCTGGCGCTGAACTGCCTGATCACTGCATACAGCTTGTCGGTTCAGTATCTTGACGGCATCAAATTTGGTGATTATCAGGTAACCGTTAGCGGAATGTTGATGTCAGTCTGTTTTCTCTGCATCTCTCGGGCCAAGGTGGGTTCTTGCTTGTTTTTTTTGTAGTTATACTGAGTGTTCGACAACAGCCGGTTGAAAAACTTTCCCGAGAGAGGCCGCTGGGCAACATCTTCAATCTCTATGTGCTATTATCCGTGCTACTCCAGTTTGCCCTCCACATTATATCGCTCATTTACATTACGAACTTGTCGCATTTCCATGAGCCGTAAGTCTCGATCTCATTCATCCTCACAATATTCTGAGTCCTGTACAGAGCTGGTGTCATTGACCTCGAGGCGAAGTTCGAGCCCAGTCTCTTAAACACCGCCATCTACCTTCTGGGTCTCTCTCAACAGGTCTCCACATTTACTATCAACTTCCAGGTAATTCATTTTGCAGAGGACGCTGAAGTTGATCCATTGACGGCATCTCTTATAGGGTCGCCCCTTCCGCGAGGGAATCCGCGAGAACTCGAGCTTGTACTGGGGGCTTGTCGGTGCTAGTGCTGTAGCATTCTCTGGAGCTACGGACT
Source organism: Suillus variegatus (assembly GCA_016647645.1). Classification (NCBI taxonomy): domain Eukaryota; kingdom Fungi; phylum Basidiomycota; class Agaricomycetes; order Boletales; family Suillaceae; genus Suillus; species Suillus variegatus. Next base: position 6,786 of record JABBWF010000159.1, read on the forward strand.
TCATGCCTGAGTTGAACCGATGGTTACAGATCGTCGAGATGGAAGGATCGGTACGTCATTTTCCCAATTTTAGCATGAAAATCTTATCGTTGATCCTTCATCCGTCTAGTTCAAGGTGAAGTTAACCAGCGTCATGATCGTCGATTTTGTTGGTTGTTGGGTGATTGAGAAGCTTTGCAAACGCCTGTTTGCAGATCTCGAGCCAAAACCATTAGTTACACGGGGTAGGGAACGGAGAGAGGCGAGACGAAGGGAGGAGGCGAGACTAGCGGATGAGGCAGCCGCAGAGAAGAAATCTCAGTAAGGACGCTGCATACATGTAGCTAGATTCCCCACACAAAGCTTTCGAGATCATCTTAGACTTTTTCAAGTTTTCATGTCGAAGCTTCGATGACTTTAAGCTCCGCCTGAAAGACATCCCAATTGGTATACAGATAGATTATACTTTGGAGTGACGTTGCAAGTACTCGTGTTCAGGTCAACTCACTAGCAAAACAGTCGCGTCCTTGTAACTTTTATTCGAACCCGTGCGGAGGCGCTGAGATGCTCAATTTTGAAGATGTCGAAGAGCGAGATGGTTTGTTTCATTGATATCCTTGCTTAAATCGATCGATTAGCTTATGTTTGATTTCAGGTGTTCGTCTCTCGTGGAATGTATGGCCCTCTTCTCGGATAGAGGCGACGCGGACTGTGGTTCCGATATCAGCGCTCTATACTCCATTGAAGCAGCGAGAGGATCTTCCCCCAGTATTATACGAACCTGTGACATGTAAACCCCCTTGTCGCGCTATTCTCAATCCATATTGGTATGTCTCTTCTCTTCCTTCCTGAAATTCTACTAATGATGCGCCATACAGTCAAATCGATATCAGAGGCAAACTGTGGATTTGTCCGTTTTGCTTGACCCGCAATCCTTTCCCGCCACATTATAAAGATATCTCTAACACCAATCTACCCGCTGAACTACTTCCCAAGTACACAACGATTGAGTACACGCTATCTCGTCCCGCTCAGGCTCCACCTGTCTTCCTGTTTGTCGTCGATACCTGTCTAGATGCCGATGACCTCAAAGCACTCCGTGACGCTCTTGTCGTCAGTCTCAGCTTGATCCCACCATATGCATTAGTTGGTCTCATTACGTTCGGCACAATGGTACGTACATACATTTGTTCTTTCATCATCCAAGCTCATTGCTTTAACTACTAGACACAAGTTCACGAGTTGGGCTATGCAGAGTGCAGCAAATCGTACGTCTTCCGTGGCGGCAAGGAGTACACACAGAAACAGATTCAGGACATGCTTGGACTCAGTACGACAACTCGCGCCGCACCCCGCGCCGGCCAACCCATGCCCCAACAAGCTTTTGGAGCTGCGCGTTTCTTGCTTCCTGTTCAGCAATGCGAATTTCAACTCACTGGGATTCTGGAGGCACTCGCTCGTGATCCTTGGCCAGTTGCCAATGACAAGCGCGCTTTACGTTGCACTGGTGTGGCTGTCAGTGTAGCCGTTGGACTCCTGGAGGTGAGTTTATCAATTGTGGTGAGGAGAGCGTACGGGTGACAACATAACTCAGACGACTTTCCCTAACACGGGCGCGCGTATAATGGTTTTCGCGGGTGGACCGGCAACGGAGGGTCCAGGCATGGTTGTCAGCAACGAACTCAAGGAGCCTATTCGCTCTCATCACGACATCGAACGGGACAGCGTCAAGCACTACAAACGTGCGGTAAAGGTTTGTCCTGGATCAGTGACACAGTGTACCATGGCATCATAGTTTGCTTTGTTTTAGTTCTATGAGGCTCTGGCGAAGAGGGTATCCAACAATGGCCACGCTGTCGATTTGTTTGCTGGTTGCTTGGATCAAGTGGGCTTGCTAGAGATGAAATCATTGCCCAACTCGACAAACGGTGTCATTGTCCTATCTGATTCGTTTGCTACGTCGATCTTCAAGCAAAGCTTCCTGCGCATGTTCAATAAGGACGATCAGGATTTCTTGCAAATGGGTTTTAACGCGACGTTCGACGTACAGGCAAGTCATCTTGCATACTCCTCTACATGACCTTTTGATTTCAATATATATTCAGACAACCAAAGAACTGAAAGTTTCTGGCCTCATCGGACATGCAATCTCCGCCGGAAAGAAATCTGCGTGTGTTGGCGAGACAGAGATTGGTATTGGTCAGACGTCAGCCTGGCGAATCAACTCCATTACGCCTAGGACATCTGCTGCTATTTACTTCGAGGTCGTTACTCCTGCGGGGCAGGCATTGTCTCCCGGATCAAGGGGTCTCATTCAATTCGTCACTCATTATCAGCACTCGTCTGGGCAGATGCGTTTGCGTGTCACCACAATCGCTCGAAATTTTGCAGAAGCCAACTCTCCCAGCATTGCTTCTTCCTTCGATCAAGAAGCCTCTGCCGTACTTATGGCAAGAATAGCAGTCTTTAAGGCCGAAATAGACGACTCACCAGACGTTTTACGTTGGCTTGACCGCATGCTCATCCGTCTTTGCCAGAAGTTCGCAGATTACAGGAAGGAAGACCCTGTCAGCTTTAGACTAACGGATAATTTCAGCATCTATCCGCAGTTCATGTTCCATCTCCGGAGAAGTCAGTTCTTACAGGTGTTTAACAATAGTCCCGATGAGACTGCATTCTATAGGTCTGTACCTCTGCTGTGCGGTACAATATTTGGACACTGAAGGTCACATGACAGACATATTCTCAACGAAGAAGACGTCAATAACTCGTTGATCATGATTCAACCTACTCTGATGTCATATACATTCGATGTCGAGCCACAGCCTGTCTTGCTCGACAGCGTTTCTATCAAAGCTGATGCTATCCTCCTCCTCGACACCTTCTTCCATATTCTCATTTTCCACGGTGAAACAGTGGCCCAGTGGAGGAAGGCTGGTTACCAAGATCAGGATGGATACGAGAACTTCAAAGAACTGTTGGAGAACCCTGTTACAGATGCTCAGGTGCGGTAATTCAGTTTTGTACTTCTAACTCACTTTGACGGCCATCCACACAGGACTTGCTGGTCGATCGCTTCCCTATACCACGTTACATCGTCTGCGACCAGGGTGGCAGTCAAGCTCGATTCCTGTTATCGAAGCTCAATCCATCGACAACGCACATGTCGACATCGATGTATGGCACTCCACAAGCCGCGGGCGCTGGCCAGGCAATCTTCACCGACGACGTCAGCTTGCAGGTTTTCATGGAGCACCTGAAACGTCTGGTAAGGGTTTCTCCGTTACTGGTAATTCGATACGCGCTTACGAGGAGCTTTTTCACCAGGCTGTGGGCGCACAAACAAACTGATGCTGTTTTGTGCACTGAACGCTGTTGATTTTTTTGCGTTCGAGTTAGCCTTTCGATTATAGTATTGTTGGTAGTCTATCGTAAATGTCCATTTTTCTGATTTCGTTTCTATCTTCAATATTCGGGACTATATATTTGAGGTCTGTTATCTTGTCCAGCCAAACTTTCAGATTGATCAGACTCCATCTTGCATACAAAATTATCTGCATCTACATGCTTTCAGCTGTGTATGCCCTGTTTGTTTGGAGTATGTACAAAAATAGCGTGATTAGAGACGCGTCAAGCACGTCACAGGACTCCAATCTCTAGTCTCCTCTAACCTCGCGATGCCCGGACATACCCCGCATAGAACACCTCTTAAACGTGTCTCCCAAGGGTCTCTCTTCGCTCTCTCACGATCAGGTAACAATCCTAATGCGCCCCATGGCCTTGGCTTCATCGAGCCTGTAATGGCAGAGCTAGTCGACGAAGTCGAGGCGCTGCAAACGAATGTAGAGGGCCTAAGGAAGCTCAGCAGCTCTTTGAAGACATTCAATGAAAGCTTCGCAAGCTGGCTATATGTCATGGACATGAACGCGCTTACGGTGGACTGGCCGCAGGTGAGCCCTGGTACTTTTACGATGATCGAGTACGTCGACTAATCTCTTGTTGTCAATCTGCTAGGCTCCAACGGACGCATCGTTCCGGCTGGCTAAGCGACGAGCAGGTGCGTTGTATAATAAATTTATTGTGCGTTCGAGATGATGCGACATATCCATTAGAGGAAAACGCTCGTTTGGCTGAAGAAGCTGCTCTGAAAGCAGCATCAGCCATTCCGCCGCCGCCAGACTCAGAGGCAGACAAGACGACGTTGACCGAAAACCAAGAGTTTGAAACGACGTACACAACGAATGCTACAACAAGGAATGCTTCTACTAGCATTACGAAGACCGCATCGACAGGTATTCCTAAGAGGAAGGTTAAACCAAAGCTCACTGCGAAGGAGAAAAAGGACCGATCGGTGAGCATTGATATATGAGGCATTATTTTATTCATTTTTGATTATCCCTACAGCTTTCACTTGAGAAGATAGTAATGTGTCTTCCTCTTGAGTTTCGGGGTAGTGATCCGGCACGTATATACTCGATGATGGTACGAGACTGTTTATTAAAGGATAAACGCTCCAGGGTCTCCGACGTAACATGGAATCTGTGATAGAATTCATGATGGACAGCGATGGACGGGGTATCAGACGTGAGCAATCCTTCTTTGTTGCAGTATACATTGACTTCACAAGTCCTGGCACGCAGTCGTCGAACTCGTCAAACCTCCCGATCTCAATCAGGCACGTGTCAACAAATGTTTAATTGCTTTAGTGAACCGGAAGATTGTCCGAAAGGAAAACAGTACTGTAAGTCACAACCATTCGAACAACACGCATTCTCCTGATTTTCGAGCAGGGCACAGTGCTCTACCATTGGACCGGATTATCATGAGATCCGGTGTAGTGATGCATGAACATCCTTGGTTCTCGCGCCCTATCCGACTTCCGTTTTTTTTTGCAGTCACTGTGTATGACTATTCCGACTCCATCATTGTGAGGTGATGCAGGCAGCATTTCGGACACCAACGATGATATAGCTAAAAGACGCTCCTTATTGTGACTGCGGTAGTGCAATCCACATCCGGAAAGTCTGAGCCGTACCGTACAATACCTTGACCAGATCGGATCGCGAGGGTTACATCCATTAAACAAGGTTTGAACGAAATACTTGAAACAAGTTGGTCCCGAGAACGCCTGCGCGTGTCAACATGTTGGCAACATGGTCATGGTATGGATTACAGACTCTCCATCACTTCAATTCCCAAGGTATGCGTCTTCTTCACGGACGTATCTCTAGATGCAAATCCCTCGGGGTCTTGTCTCATCATCTCAGCCCTGATATAATCCCTACATTATCTTCATGAGAACGGCATTAAAGGAGTAATTTGGTGTTTGTGTACCTTGTCAGATGAATACCGGTGTCACGGGCAATCAGCTGTTTGATCATCCGAGGGCCGAGCTTCTTTTCCGGATCTTTCAAAATCTGGGTGAGTACGAGCTGTCGTTTGACCGTCTCTGGCAGCTGTCGGGTGGTCACACCACTTGCATAGAGACCCAAAGATCTTCGTCTACGAGCTACAGAGCTTTCACTGAAGTACATCATTACTTGTAAAGATACAGAAGAGCGCATAACACGCGTACCTCAGCTTAATCCCATGCTCGTCATACAGGAGTTGACTTATCTTCTTTTTATCAAATATCTCTCTCCGTTGGTAGTCATACAGAAGCTCCGTAACCTGATTGTCATCCTTCGGGGCTGCAGACGCTTAAAACAATATGAGGAGCGGAAAGGGCGGACACGTACGACAGTCCTTGTATTGATTCCTCCCAGTTGGGTTTCGATTATGTGGCTTTGTCGAAGTCGCTGCGGAAGGACCTGACATGAGTCACGAGCAGGGACGTTAAAGGAGTCAATGAGGAACTGCACTGGAAAGCAAGCGACACCTTCTACATGTGCGATGACTATGCAACGAGTTAGCTAGGGCTCAACGTTCGACCCGGATTTGGGTTCAGGTGGGTGTTTGGCAACAGCCTCTGATCCGATCAAACAACTACTAAGTAGGCAGCTGCAGTGGCGCTTGCGTTCTTGTGGCATCCATCTAATAATAATTTCCAGATCTTCAATGGACGGACTTCAGGATACTGGCACATGTAAACCGTGAAGCCATGAAAAACGAGTATTCGTTGCATTACAGCTGGCGCCGTCACTCATCTTCTTAAGCTTGGTGATGAACAGCAATGAAATTCGAGAATTGGCTGGTGTAGGTCAGTCCGGTATCCTTAAATTATGTTCAATTCTGAAGATTCTGCAATACATAACTGACGGTAGCATAATTCCATTCCATAGGTGTCCTAAGCCTGTCTCTGTTTTTCTGTACAAACGTTACATTACTGATGACCTCGATGGTATCGTAGCCCATTGGCGCCCATCTCCACAATTGCAAGTCTTTGATCAGTAAGAGTCAACACTTGATATATCGATGTAGTCTAACTCATCATGACAATGAGCGCTCCTGTACCCACGTTCAATTTAGACTGCGATGCTATAATATACCGTCTGCTGTCAAAGGTCTCACAAGTCTATGCTTTCGTGACGGACCAGGAGTCGGTGCTAGTGATGCAAGGAACAACTCTCCGTCACTCAAGCCGCATCAAGGGAGAGACCAGCCCAGGCCCCATACGCAGCCATCCGAATGCCCTTTCGGCCGCTTCGATCAATATTTCTACCTGGATTATGATGATGGTATTGACGTGGCGGGGCGGGCGCTTGCCACACAATGGAAACCGCAACTGAACTACCATCACTGTGTTATGCATCCCGTGATTATCGGCTAGTATTCGTGCATTGACTGCCTCAGAATATGGTATCGAGGTAATTGTTCCGTTAGCCAGTTCACAAGTATTGAGCGTGCAACTTAGCACACTTAAACTCCCTGAGTCATGCTGGCAGAAATCAGTCAGCAAAACAACATCAAAAAACGTAAACAGAACAATGCCCGTCGTCCGAGGATAAACACCAATAACCTCTCAGTGAGTATTGTAGATCACGCGTGATATTCACGGGGGAAATCCCTGCAATGAACATCGTGTGTTGCACCATGGATTTTCCAATTTTAAGGATATCTGGTTCTAAGTGTGCCTAAAGGGTCTGCAAGGAAGGGTTAAATGAGCTGTCAGCTCATCGAAAAAGGGTGTAGTTGAACGCGCCTATTAACCTGAAGCAAGTCAAACTGGCTTCTAATGATGCGCCTCCTTTGCAATCTGAGCACCGTATGGGTTTTTAGGATCCTTAGCGTACGTCTCCGCTGTAACACCCATTCATGCGAGGTCAAAGTGGAAAAAAGCACATAACGTACAACGAACACCCATCTCCTGCATCTTCGAGACAAGGTAAAAGGTTACTGCGCTCGCTGCTAAGAAGGGCGCCATGGGCCTCAACACCTGTTAACACGACTGGTCATTAGAAAATCACTTATGGCACGAGAAATGGAACATACAGGAGTGGACCACTTGCGAAGACCGAGAAATGCCATGAGTGTGATCTAGTACAGAGTTATTTGAAGTAGAACATGAATTAGTTGAAACTCACTGGTTATAAGGCTGGAGTGAACTGGAAGAGCGGAGCGAATGATGTGCTGAACAGGACGAAACCGGGAACAGACATACAACGCATATTCGGAAGGTGCTTCTCACGCCTTTATACAACATCCACCACGTCTATTATCAATACACGTCCAAAGTAACGCTCGAGCTCACTGTCAGTCGCATTGTCTAGGTCATAATGGCAGCAGAGGCACCATGCTACACAGTCGTATTTGAAGATACCACAGAGAGCCCATCTACGCAGGAGCTTAGGGCATCTCTCGAGAAAGGTACTGATGAAGACAGACTGGACACGTTGCGCAGGATTATTGTGTCGACCATTAATGGGAACCCTCAGGTATGTTCCAATCTTTCCTGTAGACCGCATGGAGCTGATGCAACGGTGGTGGCCCAGCCAACGCTCTTGATGCCCATCATACAATATATCATGCCCTCCAAAAACAAGCAGCTCAAAAAGCTGCTTCACTTCTACTGGGAGGTGTGTCCCAAGTATGACGAGAACGGGAAGCTTAAGCAGGAGATGATTCTAGTTGTGTACGTGTATCTATTATCCTCCTACCGTACATATACTCACCTTGCCTAGCAATGCCATCCGAAACGACTTGGTAAGACTGATTCCCGCCCTCTGGATGTTCTGTTCTTCATATCCCTACAGCAACACCCCAACGAATATATCCGTGGCGCTACCTTACGTTTCCTCCAAAAAATATCCAAAGATGCCGAACTCCTCGAACCCCTGATTCCCACCTGCCGCAGCTGTCTCGAGCATCGTCATTCCTACGTCCGCAAGAACGCCGTATTCGCCGTGTACACAATCTACCGCGAATATGAACACCTCATCCCAGATGCCCCCGAGCTCATGCAGACTTTCATTGCTGCAGAGTCTGACGCGACGTGCAAGCGTAACGCATTTGTGTTCCTCGCGCATTGCGCGATGCCCAAAGCTGTGGAGTGGTTGATTAGCGTGTATGATCAGCTGACGAGTCTAGACGAGCTTTTACAAATGAGCATCATAGAAGTCATCAGGTTGGATTGTAAGAACGACACGACGCATCGAGTAAGTCCTTTTCATTTAGGCCATCTCGTTTATCCTCATTTTTGTCGGTTTGCAGCCCCGATACATCAGATGCATGTTTGAATTGTTGAATTCATCGTCACATGCAGTAAAGTATGAAGCTGCTACGACGCTCACTACACTCACGCAGAACCCCGCTGCTGTGAAAGGTATGTTTGTGATTAGGTCCTGTACGCATATATGCTCACTCTCATAATTAGCGGCTGCCTCGTGCTTTGTTAATCTGGTCACTAAAGAATCCGACAACAACGTTAAGCTAATCGTCCTGGATCGCCTGGATGCCCTACGCTCCAAGCATGGTCATATTCTGGATGGACTGACGATGGATATCTTGCAGGTCTTGTCGAGGTACAAACATGGATCAATCACTAGCTGAAAATAGTACTGAATCCTATCGTATCAGCGCCGACATGGAGGTCCGAAGGAAAGCCATGAGCATCGTTCTCAGCATGACCTCGAATCGAAACGTCGAGGAAGTTGTTCTCTTCCTCAAGAAGCAGCTGCAGCAGACACAGGAGCGCGAGTTCGAAAAAGTCAGTCTCACAGTCCCGCACGTTGCCGTGAACTAATCTTGGGATAGGCCCCGGAATACAGGCAACTTCTAATCCAATCGATCCATGTGTTAGCAGTCAAGTTTTCTGAGGTAGCTGCAAGTGTTGTTCATGCACTCATGGAATTCCTTGGAGACTCGAATAACCCCTCTGCGCTGGACGTCGTGGCCTTCGTCCGGTTTGTTTTTCCTCCTAATCCCCACATCTTATTTCACTAACACTCTCGCAGTGAAGTAGTCGAGAAATTCCCACACCTTCGGCAGTCTATATGCGACAAGCTCACTCAAACTTTGACAGAGATCAAATCCGGTAAAGCCTTCCGCGGCGTCCTCTGGATTCTGGGCGAGTACGTCGAAGACCTGTCAGACATTCAGGCCACATTCCAGGACATCCGCAAAGTGCTTGGCGAGATCCCTATTCTTGCAAGTGAGCAGCGCTTACTGGACGAGGCTGACGGAGAGGAGGACAAGAAGGAGGACAAGAAGGCCGAGGGAAGCGGGCGGCCAAAGGTACTTGCTGACGGGACATATGCGACGGAGACGGCGTACACCAGCACCAACTCAGCGAGGTTAGAGGCCGTCAAGGCTGCGTCCAAGCCTCCATTGAGAGGTGCGTGGTGTGCCCATTTATTTCGTTCGGAACTTTAAGGATGTGATATCAGCCCTCATACTGGGAGGCGACTTTTTCACGGGTTCGGTACTCGCCTCGGCGCTGACGAAGCTTGTGTTGCGGTTCGATGACCTCACAAACGACCAGCCAAAGGCCAACGCTCTCCGTGCTGAGGTACGTACTACTGTTAACATTTTCATAGCATTCACTGACACCCACCCAGTCCATGTTGATCATGACGTCTATTATCCGCGTCGGCCAGTCGAAGTTTGTCACAGTACCGATCGATGAGGATTCCAACGAGCGCATTCTTAACTGCATACAAACTTTAAGCGAGCTCCAGGAAAAGTCCGTCGTCCACGATATTTTCCTGAAGGACACGAAAGCTGCATACTCCAAGATGCTCGTCGCTCAGGAGGTGCGTGTATAGTCTACTTCAAGTTGTGTTGCTGATAAGCAGACAGAAAAAGGCGGCTGAGAAGAAGGAGGCGGAAAGCACGAAGGAGGATGTTGTGCAAGTCGATGACTTGCTTACTTTCAGGCAGTTTTCGAAGAAATCAGCGGATGATCCCATCGATGTAGGCCTTTGTCATCGACTGATTATACTCCATTCATTTTTTCTCCAGTACGTGGAGGACTTAGGCAAGGCCACGGGAGCTGCGGAAGTTCGGGAAGACTTCATATCCAACCTCAGTCGCATATCCCAGCTCACAGGTAGATTTTGTAGTGCTGCGGTCATTTTAAGTTTCAGTGCTCATCACTTCTAGGTTTTTCGGACCCTATATATGCGGAAGCATACGTCAAGATGCACGGATTCGATATTATGCTTGGTGTGTATGCTTCCCTTGATGAGCTATTTTATGACGATACTCATTAACGGTACTCAGATGTCCTTCTGGTCAACCAGACGTCTAATACGCTGCAAAATCTCTGTCTTGACTTCGCAACGCTTGGTGACCTCAAACTGGTCGAACGACCTGCTGTATATACCATAGCACCTCACGGTTTCCAGAGTATTAAGGCCACAATCAAGGTAACAAGCAAAGATACTCCGTCACTTAACCATGTTAATTGTACATCGTAGGTTTCGTCAACAGAGACTGGCGTCATATTTGGCAGCATCCTATGGGATGGCCCTGCCCTCGCTGAATGCTGTGTTATTTTGAACGACATCCACATCGACATTATGGACTATATCAAGCCCGCGTACTGTAGCGAGACGCAGGTATGTCTTTAATATCTATCGTGGCTGTCTAAATATTCACTACCCCCAAGTTCCGAAGTATGTGGACAGAGTTTGAGTGGGAGAACAGAGTTAATGTGTCGACGAACATGACGTATTTCTCTCGGGGTTATCTTATCCAGTCCCTAGCTAACACACCCGCATAGTGACCCTCGTGACTACCTGAAGCACGTCATGAAGTCTACGAACATGTCTTGTCTGACGCCAGAAGGAGCCATGTCGGGCGATTGCGATTTCCTATCTGCCAACATGTATGCTCGAAGTTTGTTCGGTGCGGTTCTTTCCATAAGTTTTGTGTCAGCAGTCGGTCTAATTTCGTGATGACACAGGCGAGGATGCTTTAGCCAATCTGAGCATCGAGAAGACGGAAGCTGGGATTGTAGGCCACGTTCGTATTCGGAGCAAAACGCAGGGCATCGCTTTATCGCTTGGGCGACCGTATTACGATGTGTGAGTGTATGTGTTTGAAGGATATATCATGACGATTGATGATTGTATATCTGTAGCTCAAAAGGATAGCAAATCATCGATATACAGCGTGTAGACATGGACCAGGTTACTGAACTGTACACATAGGATGTACTAGGGAAGGAGACACATGAATGTTTGATACAACACTAACACAGTGGTGATCGATCTTTACATCGGTAGGTACCCAAGCGGTCCCCTACATAGCCAAATCTCTCAGCAACCTGGACAACGTGAAATCACTTGAAGCGCTTAGATACCCTTCTTTACCTTGATCCCCATCCACCTGTACCTTGGCATTTATCTTGAAAGTCCTGGTCTCCGCTCGCTGGAAAAGTGCGAACGGGATTGGAATCCAGAAGCGCATACACCACCCGACATTACCATCCCCGTCCTTGGTAGAACACCATGGGACCTCCCCAATATGAATTCCTCGAGATAAATCGGGTGTGGGCTTATCAATTACGTAGCGTATCGTAGCGCCATCATAAAATGTCTTGAACGAGATTTGGCTATGGGACTTGTAGGGACCATTCTTCGCCACTGTACTGCACTTGAGATGAATGAGAGTGACGGCCGGAACAAGTAGGGGGTCAAAATCATGCGTGGAAGTACATGCAATCAGGAGTTGCGCCGGGAAGATGTGGAACGCGCTACACATGCAGAAGGTACTGAGCACGGGTACAACTAGCATCTAGAATGAACTTACTGGTCAGGCTCATCCCATGTCGTGACATGGCGCTCGTCGCAGCTGACTTTCATGGAAATGTTTTCCAATGGTAAGGGATACTTTCTGGGTGCATCGTTGACCGTAGTCTGTAAGTGAGGCTCTAGGTTTCCAAGATTGTCGGAATCACGATTGGATAATGCTAAAAGAAATGCTTGAAATATGGCTGTTTCCGCAGCGCTATCCACTGTAGAAGACAGTGAGCGCTGCAGTCTACGGACAGATGATTTCCTTGAAGATGTCTTGGTTGGAGATGCTGTGGAGTTGTTGGCTGCATGCTGAGAAGGAATGGTCTTGCCAGGAACAAGACACACTGTCTCGGACGTGTCTAAAAGTCGACGAACAGATCGGAGAGCATAGAGTGTGTCATCAATCGATGAAGATGACGACTTCCTGTGGCGAGTAGACCGCAGCGGGACCTCTAAATTTTCGACGCCTAATGCAAAAAGGCTTGCTAGATCCGAACTTGGAATGTGGGTCACCAAATCGTCTTTCCCTAAGCGTCTGAGAGCGCGCTTCATGCATTGGCACGGACCACTGCCAGTCACTGGAGAGCAATTGGCAGCTGTGTCAACAGGGGGTTGATTGTAGCTGACACCTCCAACGGAAGATCTGAGTCGAGGATCAATAGCAGGACACATTTAGCACACTACGGTCGTACTAGTAAGTCTGGGTGAGATTACCCACAACATGAAACATGTATATAGAGCTCATGCTTATGTGAGGATTTTTCGTTGAGTAAAATCGCTTGGACTTGACTAGTAGTAACATGAGGCTAACACGTGAAGCTGGGCCTGGACAAGTCGCGATGCCAGCTGGACGTAATTGACAAGCCTCAAATATTCTACCATAATAGGTCATTCTTTACCAAGCACGCTCGTAATACGTTGGGACCACGCAAGGTTAACAAAGAGGTTTGAATGTACGGAACAACACATGGATTCTCGCTGGGGGCCATTTATGAAGCTTTGAAGCGGCGGCGCTTATGAATCTCGAACGTAGGTTCTTCTAACATATATGCAACTCAGTATCATCTGGGCAACACTTATTTAGGACTTATTTCCGTCATCGACGCTTGAATCAACTGAAGCATCAGCACATCTTTACAGTGCAAACCCACTCGGTTGTACATTCAACGTGTTTCTTCCCGCCCTGACCAGCTGGCCCGATGCTTGCCCTCTGCCACATCGTGTTTAAGAATGGACGTTCACGTTGCTCAATTTATGCCCAAACTTCACGCAAGTGCCATCTCCATTTCCGGCCTGAGTAAGTTCTCCGTGAGTCCACATGAGTTTGAGAATGCTGACATCCCTCGTTGTTCAACTTTTGCAAAGGTCATAGTTCTGCTGATGAACAGCGCGTCGACGGGTATGTCTTGTATTTTCGATCAAGTCTTTTGATGATCAACTGACAGGATCGTTTCGATGAGCAGCCGTTCTCATATAACTGCCAGCGCCTCGTTATCATGATGCCAGCTTCAATCCTCCGTCTTCCGAAAGGGGTAGATATGCAGTCCCCCCGAATCATCGCTCATGTGGTTCTCCTGGCTGTATGTGGCTCGCACTGTGTGATGATTCCATATTTTAATGACTCCCTTATTGTTCAAAACATGCCTCATTAGATGTCCATACCGACACTGTCCTAGAGGCAGTCTCTGCCACCAGCCACGCGAGGCGCAGCCCAGACTCGCTGAGAAATCGACCGCGGCGAATAGCAAGGGTAAACGGCGACTGTGGAGCAAAGGTTTGATAACGACGTGACAATTTGTGAGTCACCATGAGACAACAAGATTCTATGAAAGTGTCGTTCCTACATGATAGACCTACACCTCCTATGCTTTGAATACCAATGAGTTTCAAATTTCCATTAATACTACCTTCACGGCCTCAACGGCCTCCTTCAGAGCAGCCACGTCCCTCCCAGTGACGCTCACCGTGCCGCTCATGTCCTGCAAAAGGATTAGAGTATTATTGTTGATGTCCATGCTATCTTGGGCTAATCTATAGATGGCATCTAATGTGGCCCGACTTTCGCTGAAAGGTCGGAGACTCCAGATACTAGGGCATCTATTCTGGCACATGATGAGGCCCCCTGCGCCGAAACTTGAGATGTCAGGGCACCTATTCTGACGTCTATGCTCTTTAGGATGTCGTTTTGGTAGTGGTAATTATCTTTGCTAGGTCAGCATCATATAGTTGGTTCAACAATGCAGCACGTACTGGCATCTATGGCGACCATCGTCGTAAATTCGCTGAGGGAGGTGCTGCAGCCTGCGGATTGGGGTCACCGAGCTGATCCTAAGGCTGCTCGTGGGCGCTATTACCATTGGGGCTCATTAGTATAGGTAGCGCCAAGCGTTGAATAAATACAGACAAGATGCAATGTTAGGCATGGCCATGGTGACTGCTTGGTGTAAGACTTGGTGAACACGTACTATTTAATGGGACATTCAAAGTCGAGTTTCGCGGTGTTTTCGACACCGTCCTCAATTCCGTTTAGCAGTGATGGTTGGGGCGTCGGACTCTGGAATTCGGAAGGCACCTGGTTTCTCGAAAGTCCGTTCCGTCCGTCCATCATGCATCAGGCCTCAGCCGTCCGGCCGGCAACAAATAGCTAGCGCAGAGTCGTAGTATGCTGCATACTTCTGGCGTTCCTCTCCCAGCTTCCTTACTTCCCTGATGTTTCGCCGAACATTTCTTCGACTCAGTCTTCTTTTCGCCTCCCCCTACTATCTCATATACTTCAAACATTTGCGTGGCATGACCATATACTAAGTTGAAAGAGATACCATGTCGCCCTGCCACGCCAGACAATGAACTGCTCTCAACACATCCATATTTGAATGTTGCTGTCGCATACCCAGTATTTTCTGTGGTGTCTGCAACATTTGTCACCTGCTACCGCAATGACCGTCCGGCGTCGTCAGCAAGGTTTTTCACTATGCGGCCATCATGTACAGTCCAAATGTTATCACCGCACAGCGCGGATGCTGGCATTGCCTTATCAACCCAGGTTATCAACGTGAGAGGCACTCTTCTATATTCTCATCGGCAGTCCCCTGCTGAATTTGACATTCGGAAGACGTCAGGTATCAATAATTGCACGATTGGCGCGTGGTATTTACAAGCCTGAAGTTCATGACTCAAATTGCCACCACTTCTCTCCCGTCCTTGCGTTTCAATCATGCTACAACTGCCTGACCTACGCGTCTTTAATAGCACATGGCAACTCGTCCTCGCTACTGCGACTTGTCTTGGGATACTAGTTTCTCGAGCTTACCTCCCAAAACCAGAGAGCGGCCTCCCTCTTCCACCCTCCCCTCTCACTCGGAGACTTCGGGGGCACTTCATACCCCCTCGCAAGTAAAGTTTTACATCTCACTCATTGCTTTGATGTTCATTGTGTGTCCATCACCATTCAGCCCATTTCTCACTGTAGCGGAATGGATTGACGAGCACGGACCTGTAATTACCATTCGTTCAAGAACTGAGAAAATCGTTATTATCGGCCGCCACGACGTGAGTCCCTCCAAGCCGACTTGTGATGTCCAAGCTCAGTGTATTGCAGGCCGTCGTGGATATCATGGAGAAGCAGGGCGTGTCGCTAGCTGACCGTCCTCGCCTCGTTGCTGCTGGAGAAATTCACAATGGTGGACTATCCGTCATCTTTATACCTTCTGGGAACATGTGGCGTCGGATGCGTAGGTTCGTTCGTTTCCCGCAACAATGCCCCAGATTCATTGATGTGATACAGAGCACTTCATACGCATCTCCAGCCTAAATCAGCTGAGGAATACGAGCCCCTGCATATGTCGCACGCAAAGAACATGGTCATCGACATTCTTGAAGATCCAGCTAACTTCCAGAACCATGCGGCAACGTAAGCGCTGTCCTATTGTATCAGTGTATTACTCATGAGTGTTTTCAAGTTATGCTGCAACAACGATTACGAAAGTTGCCTACGGCAAGACCACGCCTACATCTGCTACTGATCCTGAAACCATATTTTTCCGCGAGAACCTTCGATTACTTCGTACAACCCTGCGCCCTGGCGCTTATATTGTTGACATGTTCCCGTGGCTCAAATACCTTCCTTGGTATGCCCAAGAGTTAAAAAGGGGGTTTGAAAGGAGCAAGCAGCTCAACACCGATCAACTGAACCGCGTGAAACGCCAAATTGTACGCATTGTCTCGCCGATCTTCACGCAGTGTTTAAATCCTTCCGCAGCAGAGCAATGTGGATGTCGGCCCTTCGTTTGTGAAACATATGCTAGAAAATGTTCAAGCCCATGGCTTGACAGAGACGGAGATGGCTTTTCTTGCTGGCACTTTCTATGTAGCAGGATTTGATACGGTAAGGTGTTTTGTATTGTCATTTTCAAATATACGGATTGAAGTCCTCAGACTACTTTGGCGATATGCACGGTGCTCATGGCAGCCGCATGTTTCCCTGATGAGCAAGTTAAAGTCCAGGCCGAGCTGGACGCGGTTGTAGGAAGGGATCGAGGTAGGTCGATTCCTATTGCAAGTGTATCGATTTAAGGATGTCTCCACTGCAGCACCAACCTTCGCTGACGAGCAATCCCTCCCTCGTCTGCATGCCTTCATCTCCGAGGCTTTGAGATGGAGGCCGCTAGTTCCCAGCGGTGGGTATCATCATAGTCGGTCACAAACTTAAGTTTACAAGTTTCGCACGGCAGGATTACCTCACCGAACGACCAACGATGTGGTTTGGGCAAGTACTTTCTGACCTACTGATTGTGAAAATAATAACTGGGCCCATCAGAAAAACTATTGTATTCCAGCTGGGACTACGGTAATCGGTCATCATTGGTCGGTCCTTCAAGATAAAAAGTCACAGGGGACTGACAGATAATGCATCAGGTCCTATCTCTCGAGACCCAGACATCTTCCCAGAACCTCATACTTTTAAGCCTGAGCGCTGGACTAATGACCAAGGTTGCCTTAGGGACGACCTTAAATCCTTCGTCTTTGGGTTTGGTCGTCGGTAAACAACTGTTCTTCTGGACACTCGACTTTTTACTGACTCGTATTTAGCGTATGCCCCGGTCAACACGTTGCAACCAGGTATACGTTTCCTTCTACACAAATGTTCCAAGCTCACCCTGATTGCTGCAGATCGGTGTTCATTAACTCGCTCCTTATTCTTTGGGCCTTCCGTCTGACTTTGGATGCTACGAAGCCACTCGATGACATGACGTACATGAGGGGAGAGGATCAGCCATCCTTTATTGAATTCAAGGCGAGGGTTCCAGAGACCGAGCTCAGACAGATGATGCAAAATGATCCTGTGTGAGAAACTGAAAATGATCGTGGGATCTATTACTTCGGGTCATCTCGTAGTAAAAATCATCGATTTTGTCACAAGTTCCAAGCATTTTACTAGTAGTGGTACCGTAGCTTAGACGATGCAAACTGCCTTACTTTCGGATTAAGTATTTATTTATAGTGCAGACACGGTCTGAAGTACAAATTGAGTTATCGTGTCACGTCTTGGCCATTTCAAGCTTCAAGTTCTTACTTAAGTAACTGCTCCAAGTTTGTCTTTACACATACCACTACAGCAAATACACAAATGGCCGTACGTCGAGTTTTATATTATCTTTTCACCAGCTGATCGCCCTCGAGGACCTCTTTGCTCCAGATGAGGATGTTTTAAGCGACTTTGTCCCCAGCAACATCGTGTCGCGTCAGGTTAGCAGCCAGCATGCCTTATTGTAACACCATACTGAAATTGAAGTACTGTGTTTGATTCTTAGCAAAGCGAGGGAGCGGATGACGGCGAGAGCGAGTACATTGACGAGGGAATGAGTGCTCAGGAAGATGAGCTTGTCAGCGATGATGAGCAGGAGGTGCGTTCATGACATTGCCTCCTCACGTTCAACCTTGGTTCTAACCTATCATGTGTTCGATTAGGGACCTGTCGCTGGTAGTTCATCTCCATCAAAGTTGGCAAAAATTCAGCAAACCGTGGAGAGGCAGCAAAAGAAGCGAAAGCGCAAGGCTGAAGAGAGTCAACTCCATGTCAAACGACAGGAAATGGACAAAGCGAAGGTGAGTGCGCGTGACTACTAGGAGCCAGCTTTTTTTATCCCGCTTTAGATTACCGATGCTGTCAAACGATACTCGTACCTTCTCGGTCAGACGGATCTTTTCAAGCACTTTGTCGATATTAAGGCGCGTTGTATCACGTCAGTCCCATCATACCCTGCTCACCGTCTTGTAGAAAACTCGTGATCCGCAATATGCTGCTTTATTGGACTCGCAGCCGAAGCCAAAGGGTAGGGGTAGAAAGAAGGGAGCGTGCGTCATTCGCGTTTCTTCTGTGTAGCCACCGACTAATTCTTTGAGAAGCGACGAGAATGCACGCCATCGCAAGTCTGAGAAGGAAGAAGATGAAGAGTTGTTGAAAGATGGGGGATTCGCTGCAGATGGAGACGACCAACCCTATGTCTTTGAAGAGTCACCGAGCTGTAGGTGTCGCCCAGTTCCACGACTGGCCACGCTAAACCATAATTTTAGACATTAACGGTCAGATGAGGACATATCAACTTCAAGGACTGAATTGGATGGTCTCATTGCACCACAATGGGTTGAACGGTATCCTCGCCGACGAGATGGTATGTGGTGTCTTAACTTCTAATGTTTCACTTTAATACTCACTAAATTATACAGGGTCTCGGTAAAACATTGCAGACCATCTCTTTCCTTTCCTACTTGAAACATTATCGCGATACTCTTGGTCCCCATCTGATTGTTGTCCCCAAATCCACCCTTCAAAATTGGGCTCGCGAGTTCGCACAATGGACACCAGATGTGAATGTCGTCGTTCTGACCGGCTCAAAGGAAGAACGCGCAGAAATTATCGCCAATCGGCTCATCCCTCAGGATTTCGATGTCTGCATTACCTCATATGAAATATGTCTCATCGAAAAGTCGGCACTCAAGAAATTCTCTTTCGAATACATCGTGATTGACGAAGCGCACCGTATCAAAAACGTTGATTCCATCCTCGCTCAAATCGTCCGCTCTTTTATGTCACGTGGACGTCTGCTTATCACGGGAACGCCGCTGCAGAACAACCTCAAGGAGCTGTTTGCGCTTCTGAACTTCATCTGCCCTGAGATATTCTCAGATTATGCGGATTTGGATTCTTTCCTACACAAGGATGACGATGATGCGGAGGGGGAGGAGGATAAGAGTAAGAAAGTCGTGGAAGCTCTTCACAAAATTCTTCGTCCATTCCTCTTGCGGCGTGTCAAGTCCGATGTTGAGAAGAATCTTCTGCCTAGTATGTTCAATCGATACATACATATGCCTACGCTAACGCTGCCTTGCCCGTAGAGAAGGAGATTAACATTTACGTTGGCCTGACAGAGATGCAGCGGAAGTGGTACCGGTCAGTGCTTGAGAAGGACATAGATGCTGTCAATGGTGCGCTACTCCTCGGCTTTGCTCGTTTCATTCATCTCACCCACTTCCAGGCTTGACTGGAAAGAAAGAGGGCAAGACCCGCCTAATGAACATGGTCATGCAGTTGCGCAAGGTGACATGTCACCCTTACTTGTTCGACGGCGCAGTACGTCTATCGTCAGCTCTTTCAAACACTCGAAACTGAACCGAGTAACTTAGGAACCTGGTCCTCCGTATACGACCGATGAGCACCTCATCCAAAACTCGGGCAAGATGATTATCCTTGACAAACTTCTGAAGTCGATGAACGAGAAGGGCTCTCGTGTACTGATTTTCAGTCAGATGAGCAGAGTGCTGGATATCCTTGAAGACTATTGCCTGTTCAGGGGTTTTAGTATGTAATATTTCAAAATTACCGTCTTCTGAATTGACTTTTGGCTCATTGAACAGAATACTGTCGCATCGATGGTAGCACAGCGCATGACGATCGAATCGTAGCTATCGACGAATACAACAAGCCCGGCAGTGACAGGTTCATATTCCTTTTGACCACGCGCGCCGGCGGTTTGGGTATCAACCTCACCACCGCTGACATTGTCATTTTATATGATAGCGATTGGTTTGTTATCTATCTTTGTATCCCTCTGATTTACTCATCTATCTTCAGGAATCCCCAGGCTGATTTGCAAGCTATGGATCGAGCGCATCGCATTGGGCAAACTAAACAAGTCTACGTATTCCGCTTTATCACTGAGGATAGTGTCGAGGAGCGCATGCTTGAACGTGCTGCGCAGAAACTTCGGCTCGACCAGCTAGTTATTCAACAAGGTCGCCAACAACAAGCAAAAGGTAAGATTTTCGTCAGGGGTTTTCTTGCAAAGCGCTCACTGGTCGGGCGCAGCTGCCAGCAAGGACGAGCTGCTTGAAATGATTACACAAGGTGCTGAGAAGCTCATTAACTCGACTGATGCGTGAGTTACTTGACATTACACAAGTTTTATATTTCTTGATCACTGCCAATCAGATTCTCTATCAACGACGACATTGAAGCTATTGTTCAACGCGGTGAGGAACGTACGGCAGAGCTTAACAGCAAGTATGAGGGCCTCAATCTTGAGGACCTAAATAATTTCAAGTCCGATGCCACTGTGCAACAGTGGGAAGGCGAAGATTTCCGGCCAGGTGTACGTTTGTATCTCAATTTTGACGTGGTCTCGAGTGTTCTGAATCGTACATCATCATTCAGCGGAAAGGCCTCAACTTCAATATGCTATCCCTCTCGAAGCGTGAACGGAAAGCTAATTACTCCGTCGATAACTATTACAAGGAGACGCTTCGGGTTGGTCCGTCGAAGACCGAGAAGGCTCCAAAACTCCCTCGTGCCCCCAAACAGATCCCAATGTACGTATAACTTCTGTTCTTACCCTCTCATGTCAATTAACTTCTCCCTGCAGACAAGATTTCCAGTTTTTCGACCCCGCTCTGGCCCAGCTCCAGGAACGAGAACTCGCCGTGCACAAGGTATGCACTTTATAACCATGTTTCTATCTGTTATTCATTCTGCAACTAGAGGCAAAATGGGATTGCAGCTACTCTTCGTGAATCAGGACCTGACGACACACCCGAAAAACTCGAAGCCGAGCGCGCAGCTGCGCAAGAATTCATAGATACCGCCGAGCCTCTGACGGAAGAGGAGCAGGCACTGAAAGAGAAGTACACCGAGGCTGGCTTCCATGATTGGAGCAGACGAGACTTCCAGCAGTTTGTCCGCGCGCTTGAAAATTTTGGATGGTATTTTATTTTCTGCTTTTCTGTGAGGTAGGTTACTGACGAACGTCTAGGACAGATGACTACGATTTGTTAGCTTCGGAGATACAAGATAAGGACTGGAGACAGGTCAAGAGGTACTACCTGTACTTCAAGAAGCACTGGAAGGAACTATCTGGTAAGCATATCGATCAGCTGTATTCTTCCAAGTCCCAACTGACTTATCTGAATGAAGAACATCCAAGAATTGCTGCACGTATTGCTGAAGGTGAAGCCAAGCGTAACAAGCGGTCAAATCTCGAATTTCTACTTGCGAAGAAGATTGCCTCAGTGCGCTATCCCATGCAAGAGCTTGAGCTCAACTATCCTACTACGAAAGGCAAGGTCTACAGCGAAGAAGCGGATAGGTACCTCTTGTGCCGGCTGAACCACTACGGGATGGGCGCGGACGACATCTACGAACGTATCAAGAAGGATATCATGGAGTTTCCTGTATTCCGCTTTGACTGGTTTTTCAAGAGCCGAACCCCACAGGAATTGCAGCGCAGGTGTAATACATTGTTAGGCATGATTGAGAAGGAGGCGGAAGCGAGGCAGGCGGAGGAGGTGAAGCCGAAGGGCGGATCGCGAGGCAAGGTATGTTCGTCACTGCGTCTCGCAATGTACACCCTAACATTGGTTATTAGAAGCGTGGAATAGATGATGTGCAAAAGGATGAAACGCCACAGGAGTCGGGGTCACCTTCTCCTGTTCCGGCGCCGGCACCCAAGAAGTCACACAAGAAGAAAAGGTTGTAGATGGTCGTGCGTCCTATTTCAGTCTTTGTAGATAATCATTTTCGTCGTGGCAGTATTATATTAAACTTGAGCGAATACCAGCTATATTTACCGGAGACCACGACCATGACATTCACGATCAATTCATAGTCCCATTGTTATTGATCGTCATCTAATTACCATCTCGTTAACCATAGGAGAGCGCAAATTTGAGACACGACTGAGGCATGTGGCTCAATCATTATCGACTCTACCATCATTCTGACATATGATCCGCAGCGAAATACTTTTGTTGTCCCCTCGAACATCAATAATAAATCAGCTGCTCGTTCATTCAAGTATTCACGTCTTTACATTCATTGACTGTAAACGAGTGCAAATGCAGAGACGTCCCTGCATTGGATATAAAAGTGATGCATATCGGTCTGTATTTCCCCTTGTTAAAGTAAGTGTTCACTGACAATTGTACTTCATGGCTCTGGCACTCGATTGCACGATAGTAAGGGCGAGTACTTCAATGTAACCACGCGGCACTGGGCCGCTTACCCATGTATCGCTTATTCGAATTCAGGGCCGAACACCAAAATTTGTGACCGTCCACTCCAACCCTCCAATGTCAGGAACATCTGACGACTATCCAATTGTGCATGCTTCGTCGAGTCAGCATCCCGGAGATGATAATAAGTCTGAGAACACATCACGGCGCAAATCATGATATCCAAGATTCAAATTGACGATGCTAAAGGTGAGCAACCGCCCGTTGTCTGCATCATTGTATACGAGAAGCTGAGTCTACCAGATCACGAGGCTGAGCAAGGACGAGTTTCTCAATGCCTCAGCGAAGGGTGACAAGTCATGGTCTGTGTATATTCTTCCCTTCTCGGTGCACTCTTTGTTGTGCTGATTATCTATCGTATCCTCCGGAGGAACGACATCCGTCACCGTAAAATCAGCAGTCGGCATTTCGGTGGTAGACCAATGAGTGGTTGGCTCCCTCGACGACTATGTGCCATCGACTCAAGAAATTTCCATTAGCAATAAACGCTTAGGAGCAAATGAAAAGCTCCTGGCAGACTGCTCCATGCTAATGCAAGAATGAAAATCCTTCCAAAGTCGATCATGATTCAGGATTTAAATAAGACAGCGACGGTTGTCGCACCAATCAAATTGGCAATCTTGAATTCAATCTATCTTGTTTCATTTTAAGGTTACACACACATACGCTAGACGGATTAGTCTGTATTTCGAACGTGGCTACGACATCAAAGAGCTTCAGTATTGTATTTGCGAAAGTTCAGTACATCACAAGTTAAAAGGGATTTATTACTGCCTGACACAACCCACTGAAGCCTCAGCTGATAGCTCAAGCTAGTTACGTCTTGAAGCTTCAATGATGGTGGATGTAGTCTGGACGTGATTTCTTGTTTTAATGAGTCTGTCCGTTGAATATGCGAAGGCATGGGTGCAGCAACGATCAAGGAGTAATTTCTGTTCTGTCAGTTCTGGAGAACCTGAAAGTTCAGCGTAACTGACTTCTATGGACGGTGCGCCGATTAACCTTGCAAAATTAGCGTGTATTCTAATCAAGAATAAGTAAGCAAAGCATGATACTAGAGTCTACACTGCAATACAACAATAATGACAGACCCTATATGTGCACTATCCGACAACAGACAACTTAGATGGTGATTCCAGTAAGGGAAGCATGCAATAGATGTTACATTCAAAGCTCAGACCTGTGAACTTGTGTAATGATATCCATGTCGTCACTACCACCGAAGGTTGTGTGGTGGCTCTCCAAGCTGAAGACGCGGGACCCAGATTGAGGACATTCGGTCCCCTGAAAGCTCTCCGACTGTTGAAGTGGCGTAGGAGCGTCGACATAAATCTGAAGGATGGAGGGTTGGTTAGGTGGTACATTTATTCGCGCGGGAGGGTCGGGGAAATCGGAGAGGGTGGACATGCGTGAGTACTCAGACCCGCTGGTCATGAAACTCGACCGCATGGCATCTGCGGAAACGGGCGGCGATTGCATTGGCGAGATGGGGCTGACGAGGTCAGCTTCTTCGGCGGCATCGTGGATCGAAGCGTACGTAGAGGATCTATAAGAGCCCTGGTGAATGGTGGATGTTCCTGCAGCGTCAACGACGTCTTGCCGGATGGGGTGACCTGTGAGACGTTCGTTAGCCATTGATCGAATTCGACAGAGTGTCACGTACCAAAAGTGTCATTCTCTTGTGAGGCGATCAGAAGAGAAGACGCTCGAGAGGATTCGATATCTTCTGGAACACCCACTTCAAAGGGTGCATCGTAAAGCTGGGCTGGCGATTGGGTAACAGCACAGGGGTCGACCTGCACCGGCGAAGAAGTCCTTGACATGTCCATGAAGATATATGTTTGAGATAGTTCATCCGATCGTTGATCCCCTGGTCCGCCTGATCTTTGCCCATAGGAGATATCTGAGGCCGCTACATGCAGCTCTCCAATCTCGCTCATACTTCGCATGAGGTTGGTGAGCGCGCTCCCAGAATAAGAGCTATGGATATCCGACGGTATACCCCTGCTGGTTTCGCTTGTGTCCTGATGTTTTACGCTAGATTTTCCACTGGACAACCTGTTCTGGGGAGGCCTGTAGAACAAATCTTGAAATTCGTCTAAATCATCATTATCCAAAGCTGAAATAACAAGATGTGCGGAGGTGATGTTGGTCGTGGTACGGAGGGTACCAGGAGAGTAGGTGGAGTCCCTGCCTTCGACTGTTGTCACAGATATCAGACTCGGAGGACGAGTGGAAACGACCACAGAATCAGAAATGGGTATCCGGGATTGACTATTATCGGAGGCTATGGGCGTAGATGTCAGGTCTTTGGCCTTCCCTTTGTCTATGATTCGACTCAGAGTATCCTGCTGACACGGGATGATAGTTCCCAAAGATTGATCCTCGGAGTCACTTTCTTGCTCGTCTCGCGATGGCGCAGCAAACACAAGAACCTCACCAACGCCATACTTCTCGAAGTCAGGACTACTGATGGATATGTGGTTATCAGATATGAAACCATTGTCTTCCTGCACAGCGGTTGGCGGGACCGGAAGGGTAGGAAGGACAGAGTTACTAGGCTGCCGTGCATGTGAGTTTGCCGGCTCACTCAATGCAGTAGCGTAAGGATGTGAAATTGCACCCGGCTGCATCGCCCGCGGAGGCAGCCTGTGACGCATGCTGACATCGTTTGTAGCAGTATTAGAAGGGAGTTGGGGGTCGTAGGCTGATGGATGTGGTCCAGCGTAATCAGACATTTTGAGGGAATGTTGTAGACCATGCTCAGAAGATGGATTAAGATACTGTGTATATATGGCACCGTTGGCATATGGATGGCTGGGCATGCTCGGGAGTTCGGGATTAGGACAGAAGCGGTCGTCAGAAGGAGGGGGAGATGAAAGTGCGATACCGACTCCTTCCCCGCTTGATGTAGTCGGGGCTGGGGAAATCCCTATAACGATGACGGATCCCTCGTCGGCTTCGTTGTGCGAAGGGTCCGCAGGGTCAGTCAAATGTATGACTTTGGTTTCCTCCGTCATAGGTTCCAGGGCTGTTTTCTTGCTGTCAACAGGGGTGCCCAGCAAATCACTAATATCTCCGCAAGGTGCGCATGCTTTAAGCAGGGCAGTTTTGCCCCAGGAATCATTGCGGGCATGTCGAGCGCTTTGAGGTTGAGGATCCGCGAGCGACCTTTGCGAATTGGATTTACCAAGGGAGTGTGACTGTGAGTGCGTGAATGAGTATGAACTAGAGCGCCCGCGAGAATTCGAACGAGTGTGTGAATGGGAATGAGATCGGGAGTGCGAAGTTCTTGCAACGTTAATAGTGGGGGTAATGCTCTGACCTCCGAGGAGCGTCCGTGCAGCCAGAAATTCTAGGGTCGTACTGCCCTCCGACTTGTGCCCATGACTTCGTGACAATGACCTGGCACGAGCACGGGAGAGGGAACGGGTTCGGCTGTTCCCCAACGAGTGTGAGGCCTGGTGTTGCCACTGCCTTCGTTGTTCTTCTAGAGCCTCGCCTTCTTCAAGAACTCTGCAGGGGTACTTGGTTATTGGCTAGCTACCTACAAAAATTGCAGCTTACTGGGTTAATGATGGTACAGAGGTTGACGGACGGAGTTCACGTTGCGCGGTCGATGCGCTCGGTACAAATTCTGACTCCTCGAGGTTTTTGTCCTCAATTAAATCTGGATCTGGGTCTAGATGTCGTTTCACGGGCGCAGTACGAGGTCTGCCGGAAATAGAGGGGCCAGACAGGACATCAATAGCCGACCTGGATTTCAACAAAACATGGTGTTTCCTTGGTGCATCAGTTGTAACCAACGACACTTGTGGTCTCCTGCCAAGCAGAGCAGGGCTGAGGTGCGGAGTGGCACCTTCAGCGACAGACGTGATTGACGGACTTAAGATTCGTTCACTACTTCCTCCATGCGACCCATGTGCGCGCTTGACTTTGAGGCGTGGACGTGGAAAGAACAGTGCGTCGCACCATGTCTCGGGAGATAACCAGCGTTCAACGCCTGCTACCGGCGGTGTTGACTGTGTGCTCTGTTGCGAAGGTTGCTTGTCGTGTGAGGTTGCAAAAAAATTCGGGGTGGAGACAGAGAGCTTCAGTGGTGAGGTCAAGGGACGTGCATTTTTAACCGATGCGGCGGCACCGTCACTGCGAGGGTCGATCGCATAGGTGAGTGCCCGATTACGCCGAGTGGGATTATCCTGCGAGAAATGAGTATGTTGTGAGCCCGAATCCAGTTGTTGATGTCCTTGACGAGATTGTTGAGAGGTTCCGGGTCGAAAAGCAGACACAGAAACAGAGGAGGATGTATTCGCATATGGGTGAGCCATGCAGATAGTTGGAGAATTATAGTTTGTGGTCGGGAATGAAGGGAATGAGTCTTGGTCGGGTTTTCCGTGTAAGTTGAGGTGCTGGGCGGAACGTTGCTTGGAGGGAGAGAGATTCATAACGTCAACCCGTGGCGGGTGATGGAGGGTCTGACTTCTGCGGGATGGTTGTGCCAATGCGGCATAAGGTGAGTCAAAGTGATTGCTAGTGTTGGGACTAGAACCTGGAGGTTTCGCAAAATTAACATTTTCCTGGAGTGTACTATGCTGAACAGAACTGGGAGGCCATGTCCCCAGCGTGTTAGTCCGAATAATAGGTGATACTGGTGTACTAGTTGATTGTCTTTTTGGCTTTTTGCTAGACCCGAAGCCGAAGAACCGACCTATTTTTTTCTGGGGGGACGATGTTGCAATACGCTGCATAGGCATCGGGGATTCACCAACGTCAGCGCCAGCATCCATGCTGGTGTGAGTGGGAATTTGCAAGCGCGGTGCACTCGCCTGCCGCCGTCGAGGATGTGGCCGTATCGGGTCGATGACACTTGATGAGCTCGTAGTATGCTTCATGAAATCAGAGCGAATACGAGTTCTGTGGGAACTGGCTGATTGTGCAGGTAGACCTGGTCCCAATGGCTCGGCATCGTTCACAGACGTATCCCGGTAGCGGTCTAGTAATTGAGAGTCTTCCAGAAATGCGTTTATGTCATCCTGTCTACAAAAGTGTCTCGTGGTATCTTGCTTGGCCATTGAGACGCTCTTGGGTGGTTCTAACGGACCATTGTAGGGGATATACCAGTCCTCTTCAGGGTTTTCAGCGTAAGGAGAACGAGATGAAGACCCCGTTTTGTGACTGGGAGTAAAACCAAGCCAGGGTAACATGGAGAACGGGAGGCTGCTGGTAGTCTTTGTGCCCATCAGATTCGGAACGTGTGAGAACGAAGGCTTCAAGTGTCGATCCTGTAGATGGCAAAACTGTATGATGTAAGGTGGGGAAATTGAATGAATCGTGAAGACACCACGTACGTTGTGACTAGTACTTGAAGAAATCAGCTCAAAAATGACCCCACACTAATTTTTTTGCGGCAAGAACAGAGCAAGATATAGCCCAAGCCTCTCCGCTTGATACTTGATGACATCGATCAACACGGCTCCGGACAAGCAACGGATGCAAGCAGTGCCTCACCTATGATGAAGATAAAAATAAAGAACAGATAAAGAACGGAATAACAGTCATGAATGGGTTATGAGAATGTCTCCGTATGAGGCTGGTGCCCTTACAGTGCGCACAGAGCCTGCGCTTGGCAGCCGCACTAGTAGTTTAGTAAATTTCAACAGGTCGTAAATGTGTTGAAATCACACCCGCGTGACTGTGGAA
Organism: Suillus variegatus; assembly: GCA_016647645.1. Classification (NCBI taxonomy): domain Eukaryota; kingdom Fungi; phylum Basidiomycota; class Agaricomycetes; order Boletales; family Suillaceae; genus Suillus; species Suillus variegatus. The sequence continues at coordinate 35,207 of JABBWF010000159.1, forward strand.
CCACGTGCAATCATCACTTACCTAAGTAGCTACCAAAATCCCACAGTAGCCTTTTCGGTATCTATTACTTCCCGGGTGGACACTCTCGGTCATACTAATGACAGTCACCATGTGCACGAACGTTTACATGTTACAAGGCATTCGTAATGGCATGTTATCATCATCGAACAGCATTTCTTACCAGGGAATACCGCGAACCACTAGGGAGTGGGCTACACCGATGCTCCGGCCTGGTCTTCTCTCTAAGGGTCCCCTACTCCACCGCGACATAAACTTGCAATAGAGATCGAGTCGGATGAGCGACACTGGCTTTAAATGTGGCTCTCCGCAGACCTCTATCTATAGCACAATCACTGGGAACGTCGGTGTCAGGACTAGGTGCTCGGCGTGCTCGGCCTGCAGGGTCACAAAAGTAACCCTTATGCTTTCGGCATCTCAAGTCTCCGGGTCCGACCTGCATCCTCCCGCATCACTTCCTCACAATTTCCTCGATTGCCTTTAATTGTCACCTATATTTTGGCTCTCACATCCCAGTTAGGATTTCTTGGTATCGTCCCTTGAAGATGTCTGGGTACGAGGCTACGCTTCTATATATCTCAGTCATAGCACTGATAAGCACCACATGAATGCATCTCAAAATGAAGTTCGGGCCCTAGCGGCGCAGTGAATTAACGGGTGCATGGGATAACCCAATCGGAGCATGAGGTATGTGTGAAGAAGGTATTACTACTGCCCATCCCATTTAAGAAGGTACTCCCATATCAAGGAGTGTACGTGGTAAATGTATGTTCACTTGCAAAAAATTCTCAGTCGGAAGAGAAAACTAGATACGAGGGAAAAACTCACGTATAAGCAAATCCAACCCGATTGCTATCCGTGTCGAAAACCTGTAATTCCATCAATATCCAGACTATATAGCCACCTCGTGATTCGACAACTCACAGCATAGTACTTCTCCATGAACTTTTGTCCGATGATGAAGTCTAGCCCTTCGCCGCTGTTAGTCCCTAAGTACGAGACAATGCCGTACTGCTTGTTTGCTGACAAGCCCCATGCGGTGTTCTGGTCAATCGGAATGAGTTGTGCTGCAGCGTCGAGACTAAAGACGGTGCCGCCGATAGTAAAGTTCAATGGTTCGATTTTCGAGACAGAGCTTTCAGGGACGGTCATGAGGCCCGTGCTCTCGTCAATCTTGGCACCAGGGATGGCACGCATGTAGGACTCGAAGAAGTTATCGGCGAGGAGGACCACTAGAAATGTGTCAGAAAGTATGCATGCGGACGGGTGGTAAAGCCTCACGAGTGGTACCAGTATCGACGATTCCGGCGGTTGACGTTGGGATTACGGTCGTCGTGGAGCCGTACGTCGCATCGGTGACATTGACACCCCAGTAGTAGCCAGCAGGATAAGTTGCGGTGACCGGCGTATAAGTGATTTCGCCGGTGTACTGGATAACTCAGAACCATTGTTTGGGACATACTTTTGGGGCTCACCAAAGACGAATCGATGCCTCCATAAGTGAGGGCTCCATCTGCGCGCAAGTTAGATCACCTTCAATTACACTACACAAGCTCTCTCACTCGTGTCATTGTAACTCGTTGCAGGTGCGAAAGAGACACCTAATATTTCCTCTGTGATCAAACCCTGCGAGAGGGCATTGTTCATCACAGTGGGAATCAGCTCGTCGGTACTTGGTGAGAGTGTGCCCTCAGTCAGAATGACGGGGCCCACTCCGACGATGCCGTCGACGCCCTCGAAGTCGGCATAGGAAAGAGCATCACCGATGGACTGGTTGGTGATGGCAAAACCTGGAGCAAGCGTCACCTGGTCGAAATCTGAAGGACAAATTTTTAGATGTTACTATTCCTAAGCAACCCAAAGACCTACACTCCAAGCCAGAAAAGTAACCACTGCCGTAAGTGACGTTGACGTCTTCACCGGTGAATATACTGGTCGAGGTCCGGACATATGGTATCCCAGTTCTTGAGATAAAATGAGATTTAGTCTGACGGAATAACCAATCAGGTCTCACCCGACAAATGTATTGGAGCTACCAGTGTCGACAACTAGATTGTAGTACGTCGGAGGGCTGCCAACGCCAACACTGGTTGTGTACTGGACATATGCGAGGTTAGATGCAGGGACGGTTGTAGAACCGCCAGAAGCGAAACTCTTAAGAAATGCAGCACGTGCACGATCAGCATCAGGCAGTCCCGCAAGGTATGAGTTAGTTGGCGTAAGCTTCGTCAGGGGGATCCTAAGGAAACTTGAAGCCGATACAGAGGTCACGGTGACGAGGAGAACTGCGCGAAGCAGGGCTGAGAATGACTGCATGTTGAACAAAAGAGCGGGAACCTTGTCAATGCACCATGAATGACCCCAAGAGGCTTATATGGGTCGGGGCGGCCACAGTACTGACAGGACTCGCCTGGAGAAACACATGGAAGTTAAAAGCGTCCATATGAATCGATGCAAATAAATTGGAAGACATGTGACAGTTTTGCAGCATGTTCAGATTTGGCAGCTGAAGCGCTGACATTTGAACGAATCAACCATAGGTAAGCACGCGATCAGTAATTCATGAGCAGTAATAATGCGAGATTGCTCAACTCCGTAGAGCAGTAACATAGTCGGACCTGTGGTGCCATTCCCACCCATCAAATCACACTCGTTCTCCTGTGCAAGAAATACCAGGTGCCGTATGGCTCCAGGTTAAATAATAGGCACACGAATAGCGTGGCAATAGTCCGAGAATCGGAGACCAATGAGGACCGCTTAGCCACGGAAGTCTAGCAGCACGGTAGTAGACGTACAAAAGTCTCCCGCAGTGAGACTCCTAGACATTTCTGGGTCGCTGTGGCCCCGTGCACATGCGACAGTAAGTGACGACTACAATTCCTGCTCGGTTTGATTGAGCGGCGAAAGGCGAATGCCACAGTGCCAAACTTGTACCAAACAAAACCCTTGTGGTACTCACGAGTTACCAAGATCTCACGGCCAATAAATTTAGATTCAAATTTTGAACTCACACCGCGACTCGGAGCAACGTTGCTTCCGAGGTATCCTCTCCAAGTTGCGCTGCCTGTAGGCCAGTATGGAGGAGGAGTACTTGTAAAAACTCACGTCAAGAGCTCACGGTGGACAGTTCGGCGATATCATCCGATATGCATAGCACCGTCAATCCTCCGTTTCCCGCACCGCTTGAGTCGTTATATGATTAATCGACATCAGAGTTTTGGTAGAACATCCTCCAGTTTGTCCATGACTAGTAGTAATACTAGGTTCTCGAGAAACCAGACACTCCTGATTCTTGCATTGACACGCAAGTCATTTACTGGTCATGTACTCCATGGAGCCTCAGGCTGGACCTTTTGTGGTGAAACCTGTGAGGCCTTGTGCCGTTAATCAGATGTTTCCCATAAAGCTTGTGGAAATAGGATAGCCAAAAACAGGTAAGTTACACGCTGGCTTATGTTCGTATTCACTGTTACAGGACTTTCAAAGAGCCATGACCTCCGATGTAACTGTCGGTACCGAATTTTGGCATATCATTAGCTTCCCTTCCCTCTCCCCTCTTTTCTCAAACCGACGTTTCTTACCTGGTGTGGGGCTAGCAATAAAACATTTCAATATATCTGGTTGCTACCCCGAAAGTGTTGACACTCAATGATTTCGTGTGTGTTTTTTCTGACGCTCTTAAGTTCTTTTTGAGACCTTCTCTTATTACTCCAGAAGTACTATTATTTTCCGTCAGTCTCGTAGAATGGATTCCGCACGGGCCCTGCCGACTTCGATTTCCCATCTGCCCAACACTTGTGTGAATAGCACGGCAGAGCGGGTGCTGATCTGCATCATTGAGCGGTCGGCTGATCAACACTCCGATTGGTGCTGCTACAGCTTTTCATCTGCTCTTTGCCTCCCATAATCTTCGCAAGCTGGAGCTCGTCATCGTACCAAAATGTGGTGTGCAGTCCGACAACACCACCCATTTGCAGATAGTCAAGGCGTGGTCCTTGGCTATTCATCTTTAATTGTTCAAGACATGCATCACCTCAATTGCCTTACTGCATCATTGCTCGTGTCTAGTCTGATATCACGTTGCCGTACATTGGGTCTGCTGTGATGGAACATAAGTATCCCCTGACGTTCTCCACCAAGGATTTTCACTCAATGCACTGAGTGTGGCACACTTCGGCAGCTCAAGGGTTGGTCATCCTACAAAGATCGTTGGTTTCATTTTGGTGGTCGCACCTAATTTGGTAGCAATTGATGCATATTTCTTTCTAACAGAATGATCCAGGCTTCATATGCACAATACTTCAGCAGGTTGATCGAGTCTTTCTCCACGGAATTTTTTGGAAATGAAGATGTTGGACGTCCACTTGACCACCACGGAGTTGTGCAACCGCTACAGGAAAACGGAAATGGGGAAGCAGCTCGTAGCGGCATTGGTGAGGATGAAGGAAATTTGGAGGAAGATCGCGGAAGTGAAGGTGAATTCGTCCGACCAGCCTCATCGGGGAAGAATAATTGGAAACATTCACAGGCGAGTACTCGATTTTCTTTGCGATGATTCGTCTAACTTTTTCTCCTCGCCATGGAGTATCATTTGCAGCGCAACCATCTCTTTCAGCTTGCCATCGTTCTTTCGACCGGTTTTTGTTACAACACACACTCGAACTCTCGTTCCATCAATCTTCCGTTCCCCCGCCAATCTCATTGTAAGTATGATTGCAATTCCCTGTCAAGCACGTATTTATGCATCTCCAATAGTTTGAAACCATGTTTAGTCATGCTGAGATCCGTCATCGAGTCACTTGGTTCTTGCCCAACACCTGTCGTGGCAGTACGCCTAATGACTGATGCGTCAATTGGTTCGTTGGTTGTGCTCGACATATCTGGACGAAGTTTCAGGCGAAGGTACCACTGACACCGAGAATAATGAGCTGGGTTCAACTTGATCAATTAAAGGCGCGACCTTGATGCCTCCAAATCTAAGTGCATTGTGTCACGAGACTCGATACTTCTTCTCCCCTGCGATTGCCATCACTGGGGGTGAGGTGAGACAACTTCTAAGCTACTTCAGGCCACTCCCGTGCAATGATATTCTGTCGCTCTTCTTCCGTCTTTGCGAATATGATCAGCTTTATCACACCTTGCGCCTCCTCGAAACTCTGGAATAACCGGTGCTTGATCTTGTTTATGATGCAGTATTCCATCAATTCGTTTTCTCCATTCGGCTTGAACTTGACGAACAGACAAGTCGCCCCCCGCGCTGCGGATAAGTCTGAGACGCCATCACCAAAGAAGAATACGATCGGGGCAGGATCCATATTCCTGTATGGCGCAATCGCCTTGGACTTGTCATGTCCGAAACCGCTAATTTATCATTCTCAGTCAAACGCGCAAACAGTGATGTGCAACGTTACCTCTCAGGATGACGGTATTGAATGTCCCAGCTCCCATCATCGTAGGTTTTCACCTCATTCGATATTATTTGAATGCCGTCAAGGCTGGCCAGGTACTTATTCAGGACTGCGCGGATAATAGGTTCCATACCACTGCGGAGGTATGAATACACAGCACGGTGAAACCATAAGTTTTTTGTACCTGGACACAATTACCACGGGTATATCATTCATATCGCAAAATTCGTAGAAGCCCTTGAAAGTATCATCGACTTTGATATCTGAAACAGACCACATCAGTAGCTGCACACAAATGCCTGGTGTAATGCGCAAACAAAACTTACTTTCCGCGACAGCATTTTTACAAAACTCAAATGTATGCGTCACCTTTCCTTCCTCCTTGCCATTCTCATTGACGCTCACGATCATCTTCCGGAAACCATCCCTAAATGGCGAAATCAATTCGGCAGCTTCGTTTATGCAGAATGTTTCGCACCGGAAGTTATCTTCGCCTTTACGTATACGCTGATTGAGCAGAACGCGATCTGAGCGCCCCATCCCAAAGGTGTCCGTCACAACTGAATCGTAGTACTTTGATTAGAGCAAGGAACATAGTAAGTTCTCGACGCGACAAACAATCATTGGAGTCCTGCGTGGTGATCGTGCCATCCCTGGTTGAGCACAGCGAGCCGCAGTCAGTGTTATCGCCGCTTAGATCTAGATCTAGCGTTTACGCACCAATCGCTGAGCACGATAAATTTCTTGCCGTGGTAGATGACTGGTTCACTAAGAGGTGATTCCTGTGACATTGCAGAATAAGTACGAGGGATTGTCTAGTATGTTTGGATATATCTTGTCTAGCAGGATATAGAAGGTATGAGTCAAAGATAGTGAAGCTGAATCCGTGAGATCTTGAGATATGGAGTGTTTCAGTTGTGGCGCAGGTCCAGGGTTGCACGTGCAAGTGTGCACTGTGCACGTTGGTCGTTGGAGCTCCAAATCTTATCAGATCTTTGATCAAAGCAAACTTCAAAGTTCACGCTATTCTGTTGGCAATATTAATAATGCAGTAAATTACTTCAATACTAATAAAGCTTCTATACGGACATAGGGATACTGTCGCAATAAAGTAAATGGAAAAACTAGGGACACAAACTCTGAAAGAAATACACAATTAAGCTGCACGGTTTCCACCCTCCACAGGAGGCTGGATCTATACCAGGCGGGGACTATAATTTTAGAATAAAGGTGTGCGCGCATCTATCGCATCTACCAGTCAATCTCAGAAGGGAAGAATTTAGCAATGAGGTCTTGGTAGTATGGGCGAAGTTTTTCAATATCGCAAGGCTCGTCACTCTTCGAGTAGAGATCATAAGGGTTGAAGGCGCGAGCGGCCTCAAGAGCTGCATGATCTTTCTCGTTCATGAGGTGGGTGTAAGCTCCTTCACGGTGCCATCTGGATAGACATTGTAAAAATTCGGTGGGCGATGCCGAGTGGGAGAGGCTTACGGATAAAAGCTGTGATATCTTATCATAGCAAGGCCTTCTGCAGGGAGGGAGCTCTGATCCTTAACGACATTGTAGAGATACTGTGAGAAGTTTGATAAGCACAGAAGAATACGATACGTAGACAGAAATATACCTCGTCATGACCCCAAGACACCATAACATTATCAAGGCCGCAATTAGGCTCATAAATTCCATACTTGGTAGAATAAACGGCGTCATGGAAGTCTGGGTTGCCGGAGAAGGTACCAGGGTATATGTTTTTATCGGAGAAAGCACAGCCGACGACGAAGGTGTCCTTGCGTCAAGAAGCGTATCAGTATGCAGGTCTTTACGAGTACCAGGTAAAGGAACTTACACCGACAACGTCCCACTGGCCTTCGCTGCCAAATAGGTACAACAGTTTACCAAGGTCGTGGATCAAACCGGTAACTTGCATCCATTCAGGCTTGCCATCGTGTCGGATGGCCTCGGCAGTCTGGAGCAAATGCTCGATTTGCGAAAGCTCAGTCTAAATATGTATTGCAAGTCAGCAAAGGAAAGTCGCAAGCCAACAAATTACTGACGTCTGGATCCGAGTCGTCCACAAGCGTGTTGAGCATTTCCATAGCTTGCCAGATACCCATGCGAGCGCGTTTCCGGCTCTTGAATTCCGTGCGGGCCTTGATGTTGAAAGCTACGGTTTGTTTTTCTACGTGACAGTGTCAGTACCACATTGCGAATTAGTAGATTGAATGGATAAACAAACCATGTTGCTCCTTGTAAAAATTCTTGACGCGATCGCAGGCCGTCTCATACTGCCGGAAGGTCGTCTTGTCTTTGGTAGAATCGAACTCGGACTGAGAGTCCCAGATTTGGACCTTTAAAGCATTTACTGCGGAGAGACGGTAAGTCACATAACGAAGGTGGTGGAGCAGCAAGTACACACCTTCATCGACTGCGTCAGAAATAGCATCAAGCTCATGTCCGGCATGGGTGTTAACAACAACAGCAGGCATGTTTAGAGGTAGTAGCGAAATGAGGATTTTGGGAGAGGAGCAGGAGGGTTATTGGGAATGAGAGCCAAGGCAGGCTGCCTTATATACGAATCCGACCATCGCGAACATTAACAGAACCTGAAACTGCCCTGCACCGATTCACCTACGTGTGTTTCCGCAAAATTGATGACGATAATTTGAAAGATTGACAACTTCCCTATTAGTATGTGGGTCCCTTATTTCAAATTAGCGCCGCGGAGCCTTTTCGCAACCACGCCGACCACGTGTCTCTTGCGTGGCTCCGATACTTTCTCGGAGCTAGCGGAACTTGGTCTGCAGCAGATCACAAGTATTGCGTAGTTGGTGACCAGGTCATACATCGTGCTCAACGTTAACCAGTACTGTGTAGATACTGCTGTCGTCGGCCGACATCTAGTAACAGGTCCTGACTCGCCGTCAAGGTTTGCACAGGATCTGGATTTACTTGGTCTAGTAACTTATTCTAACTCTCGTTCGCTTCCGTGATCCAATATTGACAACGGCAACCTGCATCTCACTCGCCGCTGGTGTGACAAAACATTCCGGACCATCGCGCAAGAACAAAGACACCGACAGCTGAATTTTTTCTCTTGGTGCAGCCCTTATTCAGGTTCACATAATTCCTGAGCCCATCGGAACACAAAACTTGGCGTTGCGCAAAGCACGGTAAAAGTCGGACAAACCCATGGGCTTATGGCAGAACCTAAGTCGAGTTGCCGTCGGTGCACCGTGCACGTATCAGATAGCTCCCGACAATGATTTGTTGATCAGCTCTCAACTCACTTAAGCTTGGTCATCCTACTACTTAGGTATCCTTCGAGATTCTATTTTGCTGGCTGGGGCGAATTGAGAAAATTCCAACATCTCTCAACCTATTTGCGTCGACATAGAAATCTGCTCTAATGTACATGTGATAGGTCTTTCCGTCACCCGTGGCTCGTCAGGCCAACCGTTGCCCCATGGACTCCGATATATTTATGGTCACTCAGGCCTGCATGATCATCCCAGTATAGGTGATGGGTCAAGTTTACGAGCTGAGCACCTCTCCTTCAGGTCATACTTAATGATGGTCGTTTTCTTTGTGCTGGCACTTGCGCAATCACAGTATATAAATCACTCATCGTCCTGAGACAAGTGATGAGCTGTCATCTCTATCCCGCGGACGATTGGCCATAGCCTCAAGGAGCACTTTCTGTCTTGCAGAGTGGCAGTACGCGTGCACGCTTGTTTACAATAGCCACCGCTAAAATCCTTCCTCCGACCCGAAAATTCTACCGCGCGGCGTACCAGACTAGCTGTGTCAGGTCTACCGGCCTACACCCTCATACGAATGGAGGCACTTGCTTACTCCTGATTCGTGATCATTTCATTGTACGGTCGTATTGCATATGTATCATGTGTTTACCTAGGCCGTCGGTCCAATCAATGGTGTGAAAATGTATTCATGAAATACATGCAGCTCTACTGATGCAGGACTGGTTTCATGTCTGCCTCAGATGCTACAGTCGTGCACTCCAATTTACTTACTATCAATCATATACATCAATGAATGACTGCGCCTATTGCTCACTTTGTTTGAGCAGTGGCCAATTATCGAAGCCGAGGTCAATACCTGGATAGCACATTTCAGTACCATCACTTTCGCAGCTATTATTGACACTCACCCCAGGGTGGCATGATGAAACGCTTCTGCTTGCCACCCGCAGCAACACCGTCAAGGACTTTGATGTCCTCTGGTGTCAGCACACTGTATGCCTCGAGCGCACCGGTCAAGTTAGACTCGATACGGGATGGTGTCACTGATTTGGGAAGGACAATGATATCCTTCGCCACTGCGATGAGACACATCAACTACAATTCTTTTGCACAGAGCGAATGACAAGCATTAACGCACGCAGGTAGCCGAGAAGGACATCGGACGTGCTCTTGAGGCCATGCTTCTTTGCGATCTCTGTGGCAGACTCATCGGTCAACAGTGGAGAATTGGTCGAACCAAGGGGCGAGTACGCCTGTGGAACAATCTTCTTCGACTTCAAGTAATCAAGAAGTTCGAGCTGCGGATTGTAGAGATGAATTTCAAGCTACATGTTTCAATGGTCAGTTTTGAATGGTGATATTACGTCCAACACACCTGATTAACAGCCGGTATGATCTCAGCTGTCGGCAAAATCTTATCGAGTACCGTCTGGGAGAAGTTTGATGCGCCGATTGACTTGACTTTACCCTTCTTTACCATGGCCTCCATACCCTTCCATGTATCCCTGATGTCCCAGGATTCATCAATGTCACGGTTTCCGTTCGGGCGCATCGGCATGACAGGGTGATTTCCGTTCGGGTTCATCGCGATAGGCCAGTGCACAAGGTAAACTGATAATTAAGAACTGTCAGTGTCAATCAGACAAGGCCAGAGAAATGCAGATCTCACGGTCAAGATATGTTGTTCCCAAGTTTGCCAGTGTCTGGTCAAGGCATTCCTCAACACGTTTATGGTATGTGCCCCAAAGCTTGCTGGTGATCTATCAATACCCAGGTGAACAGGGTAACGAATCCGTGAGATATGTCATACGCACAAACACTTCCTCCCGCGGAACGCCCGATGCACGCAGGCCCTCTCCGACTTCCTTCTCGTTCCCGTACGCCCTTTAGTGTGAAGCGTTCGTTATGATTATTTCACGATCAACCAACATTTTCCTACCAAGCACAGTCGATGTGTCTATAGCCTGCCTTCAGCGCATGTTCGACAGCGCGGGCAACTTCATTGGGTTTCGATTGCCATGTTCCTGTTCAGTTTGTCAGTAAGTCGTTAACCCTGAACTGAGTTCGTGAGCTCACCCAGCCCGATGGCAGGGATGATCTGGCCGTTATTAAGGGTGGTGAAATGAGATGCCATAGGTATAACCAAAGACAGGATGAGGTTAACGACACGATGTTATCTCCCTGTGCTGACTCTGACTCTGACCTGCACGAGATCATCGTTGACATCGTGAGATTTCATCGGAATCAGCCTGAGGTCAACCAACCACAGCTGACAGTATTTGTTCACGCGGTGCCCAGAGATAACGGATCTACGTGGTTTTGAAAATGTTCTGCCAGGTCTCGGGCGCCACGAGTAAATGTGATATAGTACTTTGCAATGTGCATCATGCGGTCGCCGATGATCCAAGCGTTAGTTCCAACTTCCGGCTGCTGCCGGCTGCAGTGCGGACGGTCCGGCCGGTGCGACTCCAGACGTACACGTATGTACTATTGAATATTAGAGGTTGACGTGTGACAGTTCCGAGTCAGACTCTTTTGCCTCTAGCCGTTATTACATAGTCCGATGACTCAATCATCTACTAGTGGGGTCTGGAACTTTGTCTAGTCTTTTCATTTCTGGGTACTTTCCATTTCACTCTTTCTAAGTCGATTTTCTGATACCCGCAATCAGCGACGATGCGGTCGACTCGAGCGGCCAGGCCTAAACTTAGCCTTCTCCACGATCATGACCGAAGATCAATGGTGCCACATATCGTCGATATGTTAGTCATTCGCGTGATCATTTTCAATTACTGCCCCAGCTTTCGGCGAGGCTTCGGGCTTAGCTTGAAGCTTGAGCGTTTGTCTCGTGAGTAGCAATGACCCTACATGCCTGCCTAGCTCTGCCTAGCGACCAACTCACGTTTGTTATCGATGGAGAATCATCGGAGATGCATGTGCGAACTTGAACTTCGAAGATATCATTTGATATTGCCCAACTTCTTAATACCCTGCTTGCAAAGTTCTCTTGCCATCGATAAGCACTATGAACTCAACCAAGAATTCAGCGGTTCGAGAACGTTCTCAATGGCTGAGTCACCCCAATTTACATAAAGCTTCCTTCTGTATTGGGCGAGCAAGCGCCGCCCTATACTAGTCTTAGATCTCAGCCTCGTGCCGTATCATTGATCTCCCCAGTGGTTGCGCCTCGAGGTGATTATCCTGGCCATCTCCACTTCCGGAAGCCGACTTGTCTGCCCTAGACAGACCATTAAAAAACTGCAGATCGCTTGGATCCCACTCACGCTACCATCCGCACTATGGATTTCGAGGAGTTTGAAGTTGATATCGAGCGAGCCATCGAGAACTCCGATCTATCAAAATCATGCACTATTACAGAAACTTTGGACTGGGTCGATTCAACGTGGTATGCGCCTGAAAGTAGGAATGCTCGCTGGATGGACCTAATCGGCGACTATGCCGGTGCAGAACCTTTCGTCATAGATGGTACTCGTTTGATTTGTTAGTCGTCTAACCTTCACGTTGATGCTGATCTACATCCCAGGTCATTCTTTACTCCAAGTTGTGCTTGATGATCGTCTGCTCGCACTAGCGAAGGATGACGGTATGTTATTGTGGTCTAGTGCAGATAGTTTTTATCTGACATGACTCGGGCGATGGCACTGTTGAAGATCCATCATTTCAAATCATTCATGCGATCTATTTACTAGAACACATACTACAGAACTTTCGAAATCGCTCAGCGAACTTCGATATCGTTTTCTTTGATGGTGAGGCCACTTCTCCACCTCACCATCTCAGTCTATCTTACTGATACGTCTTAGTCAACCGACACCTAGTACTGCGAGCGGGCGAGTCGGAATTTATTGTTGCATCTCGAGCCCTAGCCAGAAGACTCCTATATAAGCACCTCCAGTCGCTGGATTCGGTGAATACCTTCACTTTTACGAGTCTCTCCGACAAAAATTGGCTCGACTATCGTGTTCAAGTGAAGGTAGAAATTGTCTCACAATGATAATTTTTTCTCACTCCCATATAGCCAATGTTTGTCATGGTCAATGATGGCGGTACACTGAAGGAAGGAGTCGGACAATTCGCTGCCCATCAAATACTCACTCAACGATTATTTATCTTCGATTTACTGGCTAGTGGCTTGGCAATGGCGCCGCTCCAGGGTGCTGATTTCAAGGACACCAAGGTCACACCGCGTCTTCCTCCTCCCTGTTCGATTTTCTTACCTGATTGTTGGTCATGCTATAGATCTTGACGTTCATTTTTGAATCAAAGCTTCGCTCAAGCCGTGGAGGGCATTTCCCCAATGCTGTTTTATCCGCGGGCGTCGCTGCCAGGGACATTCTTACTAGTCACGAACAAGGGCCATTCGATCAAGTCCGCAGCTGCGTTCTTGGTGAAGCATCAGTATCCCCATCTTTCTTCGACCTCTGCGCGACTCTGAAGGATGTTGGATTGTCATATCTTTCAACATTCAAGAGCGACACTCAGCCGTTGCTACTTGCTGTTTTTATCATCCATGTCATTCTTCTCAAGAATGTCTCCGTTCAGGATCGAGCGCGGCGCCTGCCGCCAATGAAACCTGACCTTTTCACTTCATTGACGAAATCCTTCCTACCTCATATCCTTCGAGCGACAGAAGCAGTCATTGTAGCAAACGATGCATCCCTCGACATTGATATTCGTGTATTCCTTTGTATCTTGCGCTATCTTTCCGAGCATCCAGCTCAATCGTTGACGGAGGTCCTGGGACCGAATGTGGTCAAAGATGCAGACAATATCTTTTCTGAGTTGAAGCTCCCGCATCTTGACTTTTCGCATTTGAGCATATCTTTCCTTCCTGAAGACTTGTATGAGATACCAATTCCCCTCAAGCTCCTTCCGTTTTCCAACCCAGTGTTCGACGAGGAGCTTTCTGCCGTCCGCATTGTTACGGAGGGTATTACGGAGGGTGTCACACGCCCCAATCCCGTAGATCCTGTGGCTTCTGGTGGAGAAGAGTCTGACGAGTGGGATGATAGCAGCACTAGTGACGAGTCCGCTGTTGTCCTCCCATCCGCTCGTTCCTCTCAAAATAAAACATCAAAAGAGGATACACACTTTTTTGACACGCAGCATTGGCACAACAATAAAAAAGCCATTCTACCCAAGCCCCTCGGAGGAGAGGCTACAGCACCGATGACTGAATGGCAGCGTAATCGGCAGCGTACTTGGAAGCTTCGTTCGGACCAGCGCTTTATGAAGACCTTGCATGACCAAGCTAGCACCCTTACAGGGGCGTTAGGAGCTGTCCTCGAACAAGTGAAAATACCATCTGTAGCGTCCCTTGCGAATCAGCGTAACGTGAAGGTCGGTACTCAGGCATAGTAACTCTTACTTCTGTCGCTTATCATAAACCCCCAGCCAAAAGTTGTTCACGTTCGTTCGTCAGGCAAAAGTACCAGCAAGCTATCAAAAGCCGATGCCATCCGCGAACAGAATATTGCCAAAAAGGAATCTAAACAAGTATCTGAGTCTGCAGCATGGATCGCGTCCCGCATTCAAGAGATGGAAACCCTGGATGGCGCTGGTCTCGAAAAGTGTCTGCAAGTTCTTGCCCGCAATCCGCGAACTAAGGAGGCATCCGTAGGCGCGGAACTTCGGGTCTATCGTATGCACCGTCTGCTCCGAGAGTGGATCCAGTCCGCTAATCCAGACTCTTCGGCGACTCGTGACAAATATTCCCTGTTGCTCATGCGTCTCGTCAAGGCAGTTTGGGAGATCGGCTTTAGCACAAAAGAGATGGTTAATGCAATCACAAGCGTGTTAATTACCCTCGGCTTCAGCGACTACATCGATGGTCTCGTGGTCTCAGGTTCAGCTGATGACAGGCCGCTAACTTTTCGCTTCGTCAAGCTGGTCAAGTCCAAAACCTAAGACCGCGGTCTATGACTTTATGCGAATCCAAGAGCACCCTATTATTTGGCAACTCCGGCTATTTGGGGAATTCATGGATAGAAGTATGGACAGGTCAGGCTGACACAAGAGTGACCTTCAAGCCAGATGCGTGGCAACGCGAGGTGCTTGACGCTGTCGACCAAAATATGTCTCTTCTCGTCGTAGGTTAGTGATGCTTTGTTTCGGAGGTAGAACAACCACTCAGTTATTTATAGCTCCTACCAGTGCGGGGAAGACCTTCATCTCGTATTACGCTATGGAGAAGATTCTCCGAGGGTCTGATGACGGGATACTCGTTTATATTGCACCGACAAAAGCCCTTGTCGCTCAGGTTGCAGCCGAGATTTATGCTAGGTTTAGCAAGGATCTCAATGGTCGTGAGTACTCATGTGCTCATATTCAACAAGTCATCATCAGCTGATTCAATTACAGGGAGCTGCTGGGCCATTCATTCTCGTGACTACCGGGTCACTGATCCGCAGAACTGCCAAATCCTTGTCACCGTCCCTGACATCGTTGGCGATCATGCTCTTATCTCCTCCACTCGCCAAGATATGGACCCCTCGACTCAAATAGTATGAATGTCAGTTTGATGCATATGTATTTCCCTCTCACATGCCTACCGCAGTGTCGTCCTTGACGAGATTCACACAATCGGCCAGCAGGAGGGCGGAGCTGTTTGGGAACAGATTCTGCTTCTGTGCCCTTGTCCTATCATGTACGTCACTTTTGCATTCAACTGTTGATGTACTAATTCCCTGCATGAATAGAGGTCTGTCTGCCACAGTTGGAGCACCAGAAAAGTTCAACGAATGGCTCGAGAGCGTTCAGAAAGCGGGTGGGTTCCAGCACAAGTTCGTGCATTATCCCTATCGATACTCGCACTTGAGAAAGTTCTACTACAACATCCACTGAGAAGCCGAGAGATGCCTTCCAAGGCCTTTCAACGTACAAGACTACAGAAAGGATGCGATTTCTGCATCCGCTGTCCATTCTTTCGTCCAGTGCACGTTCTCTCCCCTCCGATCTTGCATTGGAAGCAGTGGATACATTGCATTTATATCAGTGCTCTAAGTACGTGCAAAGCCCTCCAGCCCTCCATTCTCGCTGCCCTCGATCCTGCGGTATTTTTTTCGTCTAGCAAACTGCTTCAGCAGAAGGACGTAATCCAATACGAAGAGGCTCTAAAACAACACCTCATCCCGTTGTTGTCCTCCTTCGATTCGCAAGACTCCGGGATGCCGTTGTCGCGCGTCATCGTTCAGCTCCGAGATGATGATTTATCTCGTATCCCAGACAGAGTGTTGAACTCTGCACCTAGTCGTGTTGTATCTAGCGACAATATCATCCATCTAGTTGCCGATCTTCACACACAGGGGGACCTCGTGAGTACCCGACGCACTTTCTTTCTCTATGTTCATGAGATCCTTATTCATTTAGCCCGGTATATTCTTCTCATTCGATCGAAGCGATTGCGAATATATGGCCAAAATTTTGAACAGGGTGCTTGAGATCAAGGAAGACAAATGGCGCAAAACTAGTCCGGAATGGAAACGCAAAATGGCACAATATGAAGCATACCTTCAGAACGCAAAAGAGCGGGAACGCCAAGCTGCACGAGCATCGAAACATAAGGCCGATGAAGAGGATAAGCGTGCTGACACGAGTGAATGGCAAGCATCCTTCAGACCTGATGATCCCCTGCCAGACTTCTCGTTCGCTGGTCAAAATACTTCGTACACTGCATCGGAACTTGACGAAGATATCACTCATCTTGGGTGGCGGACTCCCCCTATACCTGAATGGGCATTGAAATGCTTGAGACGTGGGATCGCTGTTCACCATGCTGGTATGAACAAAGGGTATCGTGCTATCGTTGAGAGGTAAGTTTTCTTTTCCAACGTAGCACCGCTGTCTGACGGCAGATCAAGTCTCTTTCGCCGTGGCTTCGTGCGCGTGATTTTCGCAACGAGTAAGCGTTCCATTACTTCTGTAGGGTTTCTAACCTTAGACTGCATTTACAGGTACTCTTGCCTTAGGTATCAATGCCCCGACCAAAACTTCGATTTTCTGCGGCGATTCACCCTTCCTCACTGCACTCATGGTTCGTTTCCCATAATTTCACTTATTCGTCATTAATTGATGGCCCTAGTATCGTCAATGTGCGGGACGCGCTGGACGGCGAGGATATGACACACTCGGTAAAGTCGTTTTCTATGCTCTTCCCATGAGCAGGGTACAGAGACTGGTTTTCTCGAAACTGCCATCCCTCTCTGCGAGTTTCCCTGTAACATCGACTCTCGTTGTACGCCTGTTCAATCTGCTGGAAGGTTCCGATTACTCCACGACTGCTGTCGCTGCTGTGCAACGGCTCTTCCGCCTCCCACAAATCAGTTTTGACTCTGAGGAAGGAAGATACCAACTTTTGCACCATCTACGTTTCTCGATCGACTACTTGCGTCGTGCTCGTCTTCTCGACGAGCAAGGGAAGCCGCTCAATCTTTTTGGAATAGCCGCACGCCTGTATTACACGGAGCCTAGCAACTTCGCCCTAGTTGCTTTGCTTCGCAGCGGCGTGATCCATAAGATTTGTGCGCAGTCTGACCTGAAGCTTGCGAAGCGCGACTTCATCCTGTTGATGGCTCACCTCTTTGGACGGCGGTACCTGCCTCCTGCTTGCATGAAAGAGGAGTACATCACGAAGGTGGTGAAGAAGTCGCCATCAATGGTCGTACTGCCACCACTGTCTAAGATAGCTCGTGACGTGCTCATAGACCAAGAGCGCGAAATCCTCCAGATTTTCACCGGATATGCCCTTACCTACGGAACTCAGCACCAAAAGGACCTTGAGCCCGATCATATTCTACCTCTTAGCAAAAGGGATATATCGGGTATTGCGGAAGATGAACCATCGCTCATTTGCCACCATCTTCATCATACCGCGATCCGCGTTGTCGCACGGTCGCTCTTTGTGGCTAACTCGGGTCACGATGATAACTTCGACAGTGTTCGCGACCTCGCTCAAACGGCTCGACGTGGGCTGCACTCTGAACGAACACACCATCCCATCATTCGAAAGTATCACCGAGAGAACCAACCAAGAAGACGGAAAATACGCGCTGAACGCATACCTCCTTGACTTCTACATGCACGGCCAGGTGGCGGCTCTCGCCGCTGCGAATGGCAGTCAGGCGGGGTGACGTTTGGTATTTATTGCAGGACTTTGATCTCACGCTAATGACTGTGCGTGGGGTACTTGAGCAACTCCTTCAAAGGGGGTCCGTTGGCGGAAAAGGGGCGACACCAGGGAATGCAGACCTTGATGAGGAGGCGGACAGTGGATATGCATCCCTTGAACCAGTCCAGTGGGAGGATGAAGAAGAGGAGGCGTCTGGGAAGCAGGGGCAGGGAGGGTGGGAATCAACGCAGCGACCACCAGGAGTGTCGGGTGCGGACTGGAGAGTTTTCGAAGTGGTCAACGGTGCGCTCGAGAGTTCCATGAAAAGTTCAGGGCTATGTGGGCCTAGTAAATGTGTACGAGCTTATACGTCATTGCTCGAACTTGTGCATAAATCGACCATTCTGCTGCCACTGTTAGCGTACACCTATACCTCAGCGTTCTTTCACAAATAAATGTACACGTTATCGAACTGAACACTCGTTGAACGTTGAATCGCCGCTACCGAGATGCTTGAATTAAACACACCCTTGAACGCCATGAAGATATCCTCTCGAACGTTTTTATTTTATTTTATTTTATTTTTTGGCCCTATGGTGAACACTACGTACAGTATTTCTCTCCAACGATACGGAACAACACTCAATGAAAGGACGCGTTGAATCGAGCAGCATCTCCAAACCAATGTTCTCTCCAATAGCCACCGGCTACTCACATAGTCACGTGCGGCGCCGCAAGTATGTACTCACTGGTCCAACTGACAAAATCATCGAAAAAAAACTCCCTTCCACTCCAGCCCCAGTATCGGTCTCGACTCTCCAGTGCCTCAACGTGCAGGCTTTCAGCCCGAAGACTGTGCGAGCGCCGCACAGATAAATTTATGGAAGAAACGTGGTGGAGAAGACAATGCTACAGTTGCTACTGCTGCTTCTTCAAGTTGTTCAGTGCTCTTCGTATTCGACTCATAAATCGAATTAGCACAAGATTGATTTTCCCTTGTATGGATATCTTTCAAGCTTTATCGCTGGTCTCGCAAAAAATCCATGTACACACCCCGCATCATGCTGCCGAGCTGCCGTTGTCCTTGGGCTGTCGTTGGTCGGTCGATGCCGTCCTCGAATGCCGGACTCTCGAAAAACTAGAATTTCTGGTCGCAGCTGGGGATAGCCTGAGGCTACTATTTGATTTTAATATGATTTTGAATCCGAAATCTCACGATCTCTCCACTCACGAAGTTGTATCGGAGTCAGCTCAAGGTCCCTAGTTACCCATGTTGTCTCATCTCATCGCCCTCCGCAATGGGCAGACTGTCCCTGCTATCGGGCTCGGTTAGCTCTTTAACTTGGTTGAAGATGAGATATCGGACTTAGTAACGGCCCAGGAACATGGCAATCAGAACCCAATACCAGTGAAATCAATTGCGCTGTGGAACATGGGCTCAAGGTGGGCTATAGACACGTTGATTGCGCTTTGTAGGAAGCATTTTTTGACTACAAAATAAATTTGATGACCACATTGCACGGAAGGTTTTATGGGAATGAAAAGGAAGTCGGTGACGGTCTGCGTGCATCGGGCGTCCCGCGAGAGGAAGTGTTTGTGCGTATAACATATTTCATAGATTCGTTACCCTGTTCACCTGGGTGTTTATAGATCACCAGCAAGCTTTGGGGTACGTACCATAGGCGTGTTGAGGAATGCCTCGACCAGATACTCGCAAACTTGGGAACAACGTATCTTGACCGTAGGATCTGCATTTATCCAAGTACGAGCCCGACCATTTTAACTGACACGAACCGTCTCATTTATTAGTTTACCTTATGCACTGGCCTATTCCGCTGAACCCGAACGGGAATGACCCACTCATACCGATACTCCCCAACGGAAACATTGACCTCGATGAATCACAGGACATCAGGGACACATGGAAGGCTATGGAGGCCATGGTAAAGAAAGGTAAAGTTAAGGCAATCGGCACGTCAAACTTCTCCCGGATGATGCTCGAGAAGATTTTGCCGACAGCTGAGATCATACCGGCTGTTAATCAGGCATGTTCGACGCAACGACGCCCGTTCCAAACTGACCATTGAAATTTATAGCTTGAGCTTCACCTGTACAATCCGGAGCTGAAACTGTTGGATTACTTGAAGTCGAAGAAAATTGTTCCACAAGCATACTCTCCCCTTGGTTCGACCGGCGCTCCACTGTTGACTGATGAGTCTGCCACAGAAATCGCAAAGAAACGTAACCTCAAGAGCACGTCCGATGTCCTTCTCGGCTACCTGCGTGCGTCATGCTTGTCATTCGCCCCACGCAAGAGAGTGGTAGCTGACGGATCTGAATGCAGTGAAAAAGGACATAGTTGTCCTTCCCAAATCAATGTCGCCATCCCGTATTGAATCTAACTTGACTGGTGCACTAGAGGCATACAATTTGCTGATGCCAGAGGATATCAAAATTCTTGACGGTGTTGCTGCGGGTGGCAAGCAGAACCGTTTTATCACGCCTCCCTGGGGTGAGTTTTAGTAATAGCTGCGAAGGTGATTACACTGACATATACTATTCAGGTATTGACCTCGGTTTCGATAATTGGCCCGCTTCGGTAACGTAAGGGGTGAGCTTAGATTCATTGGTGTACATCAAAGTAGGTGAATTGTAGGTACGATTGTGACTCCAGATATAAGAGCTGTTTGCACAATAGGATTATGTTTACTTGATACTGTAAATTTTCTCAGAATTTACCGGCCGATGCGAGGGGTACGAGACACATGCACAGCTGGGTGATATAATGACATGACACCACGAGGGTGCAGATCGGCGGACGACGTGCGCGGGTGACCTGACAGTAGCTGAGCCAAGATAAAAATGTGAGTTCGCAACCAGAAATGGTAGTCCCCGAGCCATATGATAGATCCGTTACTCTGAATTCGTCCGTGTTTGCTTCAAATATGCAAGCTTCCAGAGGTGGTCCAACACCGTGCGTATTAACAACACCAGTCGCGAGGAGTCACGTATTTGGCTGAGGGGATGCAGCGCTGGATAGTACCGCATCCTTCATTAAAATACATACGTGTCGCGCGCGGCGCACTTAAACACCACTACAATGATTTTACAAGGACTATGTACATACAAAAGACGTGTATATGTCAGCAATAATACATGTGAATGGTATACCCTAAAAATTATATGGCTCCCGCCGTCTGATGCACTTTGGTTGTGGTCTCCTCCATTCTCCTTTGTTTGGGTCTGGCCATAAGGAAGCACTGTTCCACGGGACTTGATGTGGTTCGCCAGGAGTGGGCAAAAACCCATAGGGCCAAGTAGGCAAGTAGCACATCTCCTACACAACGAGGTCAGTCATTTCGTAAACAATTTGACTTGATTACCTCAAAAACACAGGCCGGTCGACACTTCACCCACACGCTCCAGTCCAACCAGGAGATCAACTGTGTCAAATCCTCCTTCCATTCGCCCATGAGGGTATGTATGTGATCGGCTTCAGAGCGTTGTTCCGGAGGATAAAGGGGGTCGACCCCAATAATCATTCCAGAAGCCCACATCTTCGTGGCGACACGGCATATTTCGTGCGTAGTTTCCTGCACCGCCTGCAGGAGCAAATGTTCAGAGGGCATCAATGTCGTCTCCCGAGCTACTATGGAGGCCGTGTGCGATGTAGCACATTCCCGAAAAACTGGCGCAGCCCACAGATTTGTCGTGTTAGCAGTGACGGAAGTATTGGGAGGTAGAGCTGAAAACAAAGTGTAGGGCAAAAGCATGGTGCGCAGTCGTCTCTGAATTTGTTGTGCATGATCAAAAATCAACCTGTCATCCAGCGTCATGTTCAAAAGGTACTGCATAAAATCCAAGCGGCTGGCATATCGATCAACCACCACCCGCAAGACCGTTTTCCAGTCAATTCCGCTGGTTGTCACGGGTGGTCGTACTAACGCTTGAGCTAGCCTGTCTTGAACGCGTTCTATATCCTCCGATGATATTCCTTCCACCCGATGATCCCACCGCTCCAAGCCTACACGGCGCGGCACCAAGGAGGGAACAAGAGCGGTGTCGTAGAAAGAGATGAGCCCAGAAAAATCAAGCATAATTCGGGTCTCTCCTGGATAATTTGCGCGCCATGAAGCAGAATGCATTATAGCAAAAACATGATGCACTATTGTCCGAAAACAAATCAGACCTACGTCAGGACATGGATATGGTCGCTCACTGGTAGTGGGGTCCTCTGGCATATCCGTAGGCGAGCGCTTGCGGTAGCGGGTGCTCTCGATATTCAGGAACGAAACGACCTCCATGTGAGAGGTAAAGTCACAGATCATGATTTCGCTATGACCGTCGTTAAAAACATATCCTCAAGGAACTGTGTATGAGTCCGCACAAATTCACTTCCATCCTATAACTCGCAAATCAGCGTAGGGCATTAACACATCTCAAAATCCAACGAACCTCACAAAGCCGTTCAAGCCATACTTTTGACCCCATTTACACAGATCCTTAATGCGCTGCTTTTCATTCCACACCCAGTCGGGTTTCATTTTCGACCATGCCACGAGATCTTGAGTGTCCATGGTGCCCTCGAGGAGCTTCGCAGCGCTGCTTCCGTCAAAATAGAGCACTTTCATCGGCCGAGTGACTGCAAGGGTGAGGTGCCAGCACCCTGTTTCAATTGGCCCTTTGCAGAAGACTAGGGAGTGGTCTGGTTCTACAGCTACCCAATCTAAAGCGGTCGGCATATGGGGACTGGTGGCTCCATGATAGAGGAGAGTGCCCACGGGAACAGTCCCTGGGACTATTGTATGACCTGCAGAACGTAAATGATGAATCATGACATTTGCGTGGTATTCGGTAGTTTCAGATACCAATACGATAATGCGTGTTTGCCCAATGTTGAAGCAGGGAATTGGCCGTGTCGAACACCAGATGTCCTGTCGCGTTTATTGCAGGCGCTTTATCAAGGTCCCATTGTCCAAGATCATCTTCGACCGGGTAAAAGGATGGAGGCGTATGACTCAACAGAGGTGTCTGTGCAGTCAAAGCCCGTTCAAAGCTAAGAAAAAGCCAAGCAATTACGGCTTTCCTTGCAGCCAGCATTTCCACAAAGGGTCAAGGTGTACTGGACCACAGCGATGTCTGGTTGAAATGCACTGTCACTTCTTGTTGTGTGGGACGGTGGAGGAAAATTACCATTAATGCTGCCATGGAGGCATTCTTTTCCTGCTTGGGCGCATCCCCGACTTCCACGGGGGCTTTTGATGACCGGGAACGAGGTATGCCCGTGTCACGTGAGATTTATTCGGTTCCGTTTTTGGTACATAAACAAATTTGTATTCCACTTTTGCATGACGATTCAGAAGCCTGTCGCCCGGATGTTCTGAATGATTTGGTTGGTTGGGAACCTACTGGTATTTGGTTTTCGTGGTCTTATGTGATGAATTTTGTTGATGCACAACATCGACACCGTATTCCTTTCTTCCTCGGACTCAATACTGTACCTTATAACATCATTGTGCCGCATTGTTTATACCCGAGTCAGCGACTCTTTCCACAACGCTGAGACGTGCATCTTAGTCTGTACTTTCTACAAATTTCGGTGCGCTCTTGAGCCTCTTTAAAAGTATCACTCAGCTTCAACTATGTTTAATGCAGTTAGGTATTCCCCGTATCAAAGCTCGCAAATATGTCATTTTCCTTAGCTGTCTTCCCAACATCAGTAAACTATAATTGTCTGTACAGTATCCCAGCCGTATAGCTTGGTCCCTACTACCTAGCTTACTACAGTAGCAGACCTTTTTGTCAATCCCTGTACAGATGCCCACAGACACACCCAGTGAGCACTAAATAGTGCTGGTTTCCTCTGTCTATGGCTGTACAGACATTCACAGACCACTCAAAAAAATGAGAGTTGCGCAGACATTGCTCGTTGTACACCTTATTCACTCAATACAATAGCATAGCCACAAATGACATATATTGAAGCGCCCCATCATGCTTGGATCAGGGAAACACGAAAGCACATAAAAGTAGTAGCAAATGACAAATTAAAAGTAATGGGACTGCAGGGTAAGTGAAGGCCTGCAATTCGGGTGCGGAATACAAAGGTTTAGTCCAGAATAACCTGGAGGTGGTCATGTTTTGCCTCCATAGCGCCGCCATCGAGCTTGAGATTTTCGGCCCTGTGTGAATGAAATCAGTTGAGAGTTTTTCATATGATAAGAACTTACCATCCAGCTTCAGCCCATTCTCGAAGTTGTGCCGACAATCTAGGGCCATGATATTCATCCTGGAGGGTATGTTTGATGATTTCGAGCATTTTCCGGTAGATGGGCGAGTATTCCTTCAAGGAGAAATTCGGATAAGATTTACCGCTACCGTTCTTCTCAAGACCATCAAAGACGCAGTGGAACTATAGAAAGAAAAATCAGTACATAAGCATGACATCAAGGGGAGGAGAACACATCACCACTGTGGCAACTAAGGCTAAGCATGATATAGGCAGTTGTGTGCGAAATTGATCTGGCCGCCTCCGCGCAATCCGGTAAGGCCCTGTGTAAAAAAAGGCAATGGAGGTATCACGGAGGGCAGGATTAGCGAAATTCCTCGTTTTCCCCTGTTGATCTTGCCATGAGTATGGGCATGATTAGTGCAAGGTCACTTACATTCTCGTCTATTCCAAACCGTAAATACAAACCACCCTGAAGTAAATCTTTTGCAGCGCTTTCGACCCAAGTTGCACGTTGTTGAGGAGGAACCGAAGGCGGAGGCAAAAGTGGGTATGATAGTGGCGTGATGCTTATTGCAGTTTTCTTCAGATCAGACCGCCAAGTCGAAAGGTCGTCATACAACTGTAATACAAATGTAAGATGTGTCAATAAGGCATTATGAATGTAAGTAAAAAAAAACCACACACCAATCGTGTCATGTTATATTGCTGCTCTGGCCAGACCCCTGCGTCGCGATATGAAACAGATCAGTTCGGGAAATTAGTTCGGGAACAAACAAGTACATACCAGCTTCAAACTGTCTGCCGTTCTTGTCCCATGCGACCAAAACTGAAAGTAGAACCTCGGAGATGGTTCCCGGCATCTCCTTGACTAAAGGTGGGAATGGGTTTTCCAGGGCATGCTGCCCACAACACTCTCCTTTGGCCTCCTCGAGAAAATTCTTCCAGCGTGGTCCATACCAAGCCAGTTGATCAGGCCTCGGCCTGTCAGATCCCTTGGATTTTTTGGCTTTTGACCGATGCTGAACTTGATCGACAGACTCCGCCACTTGATTCAAGAGCTGGAGCATTTCAGGGTCGGGAAGGCAAGGCTGACCGTTTTTCTGATGGTGTCACTTCAATACATCGTCGGCCTTTGAGGTGATAGCCTTTGAGATTTCGTGAGCCTCATCTAAAGTAGAGTTACTCTCTCACCTGAGTATCTGACCGTTCCTGCTGCACTCCTGGTAAGGTGTTCAGAGGCTTGAAAGGTGAGATACTGTGAGCATGATGCAGATGAATAATGAAAATAATACCTGGTTGCTGTTGTTGAGACGCTGTAGGTAAACAACTTTTGCTGAACACTACACGAAGTGAGTGTCTAGCAAAATATAATAGTTGTGGTCTAGCACAGCCTAGTCTGCTTATACTTGCAAGACAAGTGCGTTCGACCCGAGGGGTTTGCTGTAAGGTATTAGAATAATTAGCTATACGAAGTCCGAAGCGCGGGAAACAAGTCCGAAGGTATAATTACGAGTCTGATGTCAAAAACGTCGGGTCCGATGTTTTCGGGTTTCGGATTAGCGGGTTTCGTCGGATTAGTGTCGGGTTTGTAGCGAATGTCGGGGATAGTGAACGGCAGGTTACTGTCGGTGTTTTCGGAGTGTTTCGGATAAAGAATGGATGATATTGCGGAATTCAACTAAGAACTACTGATATCCAATGACCTCCTCCTACTTGGAGGCAGAAAGGTAGATAAGTAAGTAGGAGGTATGTGAGATATATAGTGTCTATGTAGAATTTCGGAGTGCTATAGGCGAAAGTAGTAGCGCTAATTTTCGGGTCCGATGTCCTATGTAATAAGACATGTGGTACTGCGGACATGTAATAAGGCTGTCTACAATGTTAGCGACATGAAAACTGATAACTGCGCACCTAGTGGGGATAGATACCACAGGACAGGACATAGGGAGGACAAATGCGCGGGAAAATATCGGATCCGAAGCGGCCGATGCACAGGAACGTCGGGTTTGCATCGGGTTTGCGTCGGGTTTAGCGGATAAACGTCGGATTGAGCGGGTGAGTGTTGGATAACATTGGGAAGTGATTCTTGTGTGATGTGCATATGACCTGATGTGTGAAACAGCTGAATACAAGCTCAGCGCGAGCTCGAGTGCTACAACGCATCTGGGCAGAGTCTTCATCTTCATCACGTGAGTATTGAAATTCAAACTCTGGTGTCAGAGGGCGAGCAACTTGAGCCTGAGTAGGGAGTGCTTCAGCCGAAAATCCTGTAAATCAAGTCAGTGAGGGTACTCCTAACATAAAATTCATACCTGGATGTCCCTTCTGCCATTGGTGAGCTTCCCCCCAACCAAACTGGGATTCGTTATTCTCTCCTTCGTCTCCTTCATCTCCTTCGTCCTCGTCCCCTTCATTGTCGTCTTTGTCAATGCCAGTGTCGGTGCTGCTACTGCTAGATTCGCTGTCCTCCAGATCGGATCCTACCAGCCTTGCATGAAGTCCTTGCCTAGCGACACCACCCTCCTCATGCAGGGCCGGGTCTATGTTGCATTCTGAGATGGTAGCAGTTGGTGAAGGTCGTGAACTGCGGGCGTGATCAGCGAAAATATTCTGATTGCACTTCTCGAGATATGGGTTATTCAAAACTTGAGGATTGGGCTTCGCGCCAGGAGGGACAACACAGGTGGTGGTCGAAGCCGCAAAACCAAACCTCCCACCATCTTGCTGCAATAAAAAATGAGGCGCTGGGGTGCTGGCACTGAAGTCCGAGGGGTCAGGACTGTATGGTGGGGGGAGCACCTAAACGCACAATCAACACCACCGACAACGAAAACTATGTGAGTTACTGTATAATTTCGACCTTAGGTTCGTGGGAATTTCTGCACTACATTACCTAATGGTTTTGTGACAGGCTCGTCTCCCAAGGACAGCTGTGACAAACTCACAATAAGTTCACAAGGTTCATATGTAGTAGGATAATATATGTACTTTCTACACAAATATAGTTCAAAAATGACAATGAGGAGGGAAAAAAAAGTGGTTAAGTGAATGTTTTCATAAAAAAACATATTTAAAAACAAACATATCGTATGTTATGTCACAAAATTAGGTTCGTTGACCAAAAACAGCTGTGACTGTCACAAAAAATAGGTTCAGTTCGTCAAGCTAGCTACAGTGTGATGAACCTAAGGTCGAAATTATACAGTACCTTCTGACGATTCTTTCGGCCTTTGCGAGGTGGTTCTGGAGCCTGGGGGTTCATGGGATTGAGGGTACCAAGAGATGTGGTGCCCTTGGGTTTGCAATTCCGGGACTTAGCCTCTAACACTACTCCGATTTTCTCCAGCTGGACATTCCTACCTCCTGTTCCCGCATTGGGGCGGCCAGAACGTCGAGGAGCAGCGTCCGCTGCATCAACTTTGGTAAGACCAAGAGAAACAAGCGGCATGCTAGTGATCTCGACGGGGTTTGCAGCACGGGGCTTCTTCGGTAAGCTCGTCTTTGAAGTGTCAGAAGCTTTGCACTTGGACTTTTTCTTCTTGGGACTGGCTACTGCACGGGGGGGCATGTTGCAATAACAAAAGCAGCAAGACAAAGAATTTACGAATCAGACTCACCATTTTATACAAATCTTGGCGGAAGGACTCGTATAGCCTTGACAGTTATTGTGATGCTTATCGGAGTAATACTACGGTATTCGCCTCGACTGTATGCAGGACGCAGCGCTGATGAAGGTAATCAAAGACCATGCACCGATAGGAAACATAAAATTCACACCTTTGAGTCAATGCGCAGCTGTGATATTACGTCGCATATCCAAGTCAACATATCATTATGTAAGCAAAACATAAACAGTAAGGTAAAATGATATCCAAGTCGATGTCAGTCGTACATGACTGGTAGTAGATCTACAAGTAGTCATATACATGTCAGGAAATATGTGACACTCATCCTAGTCAGTGCGATAACTACTAATAAGACAATGCATACAATATGCAAATTACATCTATTCGGATGTCTCCGCCTCAGAGTCCTCCGACTTCCTCCGCTTTGGCATGGGCAAAGACAGTGAAGCAACACGTTTCAAGCTATTAAGAGTGGCGGCAGATTCCTTGAGCATTGTCACAGTGGTTTGGAGCTCCTCATCATCGCAAAGCTCATCAAGATGAGAGTTGAGTACATCAAGGATGGCGTCAAAGGTAACAGGGTGAACCATATTATCCTTTAATGCTGCGCACCAATCCTTTGCAAGGGGGATGAGGGGTTTGAAGTAAGGGTGAAATTCGTTGAGGAGACGCTGTTCATCCAATGGGTTCGCGAAAAAAGTGATCTTGAAGGCAGCACACGATGCCAGGTCAAGGCTGGTCCAGCGATCGAGTAAGGAATTGGGCACGTGCTCCTGACGCACTGCGCCGTTGGGACCGCAGAACTTGATACAAACCCAAGCGAATATGAAGAAAAGAGATTCGAGATCATCAGAGAAAGTTTGGACCACATGAGAAATGGGCAGTGCTATAGAATCTGAGGAGGTTTTCGGTGTTTTCATGGCAGGAGCTTTCTTCGATTTCGATTTTTGTGCGCTCATCAGCTTTTTCTGCTCAGCTTCCGCAATCACCTGTTGCTGCAAGAGCGAAACCTGGCTGAGAAGCATGCGTGACATGAAGGGGACCGTGCCCTGGAAAATGAATCAATGTTTGAACTTGATATGAAATGAATGTACTTACTGTACCACCGATGGGATATCTATTATCCGCAGTAATGCGTACTGCAAATTCCCAGTCAATGAGGAACCCCTTGCTGAGGTCTAGATCATCCAGGATCATCGCATTATTCAGACTGCAATCGCAATGCAGAATCTTGCGATCCTCCATTGCTGCTCTCTGGACTACAAGAAGAGACATCAGTTCGACGCTCTTGCACACCTCAACTAGTAGACACTTACTGTTCACAATGTCCCTTATCGCTCTCACGAACTCTTTCAGCATTCGAAACATGTGGAGGGGGCGAGCACATGGCTTTAGGACAAGGCGGACATGGGTGCGGCTGGTGCCCTTGGTACTCCGGCATTCCTTTTTGCGATAATTTCGAGTGATGTCGACCTTGCCATCTGATGTTGTGACGAGCCAATAATCTACTAGCTCGGGAACACCAGGGACACCTTGCATTAACCTCATCATCTCTATCTCATTCAAAATGACATCGTCCCGCTTGCCGAGAACCCAATGGTCCTTGATAATAAAATCTTCATCACCCAAACTGGCCAGATAGCAGATAGATCCACGACCAACAAGCCCCCGGCTTGCAGAAAGAATTCTCTTGATAATGTACATGGCATCCCCTACACGGATCTTGCCACAAGGTTCAGGTGAGTGCACAGAGTAGGGAAATTGGGAAGGATGAGGTGTGACAGAAGATATACTCTCTGTCAAGTCCTGGGGAATTTGGGACGCGAGGCTGAGGAGGGGGGCACTGGACACCATAGTGGGTTGCACTGGAGGGAGGGATGAGGGGGATTCTTCCATTTGCATAGTAGATTCATTTGAATTTCCTTCATGTGCGTTCTCCGGGTCAGTTAAGCGTTCCTCAGAGCCAGAGTCATCAGAGACTACAGACTCGAGATCATCGTCAGAGCCAGAGCCATCAGAGACTGCAGACTCGAGATTATCGTCAGAGGACGGGTCCTGAGAGCCCAGCATTTCATCGAGGGATTCAGAAGTGGATGTGGCAGGGTCTGCCGAACTGCTATGTCGGGGTATGTTCTTGATCGGGCGATATTCGTGAATATTTTTGGAAAGGGGTGGTGAAACATGTTTCGTGAACAAAATTGTTGAATCATACCCAACACATTCTAGATTGCCGAAATTGATAACAGCGATAATATGGGAAAATAAGTCGGGTTGCTGATATATGTTGAAGTGGGTAGATACCACGCCACCAGAGTGATCATACAGGAGGACTCGGAGATGATGATAGGCATTAGTGAATGATAATATGAGCGCGAAGCGCCTCCAGGGCTTCTCGCTCATCATGAGGTAAGCATGGGTGTCTGCAGCCTTCCCAAGCCGCATCGCAGGCTTGTAGGGACTGTGTGTCAGCTCACCGGATACCCTGATATTTCCCCACTTTGCTGTGACGTCGTCAGATAGAACAAGGTCAGGTTTGCGCTTTATCTTGCTGCCGGGCAATGCCTTGTGAGCATTGGCTGTGCTCCATGTGCGAGTTGCATAACACTCGCTTTCTAGGAGGGGTTGTGATGCTGATAACCAACCAGCAAGAGCATTCATAAAGGATGCGAAAATTTCTTCATAAGTTGTGCTCTCTGCATCCTCTGGGTCCTGACTCGCTGGAGCACTGTGACTACTGCCACTAGTGTCTGAGTCCAAGCCACCCCCAGGGGGAGTAACTGGAAGATCCCAGTTCCAAGTACTCGTTTTGATGTCGTACAGTGGCACCAGAGAATCTGGCGATAAGCCGTGATATTGCGATCTGACGTGTTCGTTGGGGTGAATGATTTTTTTCAGAGGAATTTGGAGTTCAGATACATGGGGGAGAGGGACCTTGAAAGGCTTAAAAATATGAGACAGCAAGTGTCCCAGCGGTTGCAATGCCTCTGGTGCGTCCTCGTGCGTGACCAAACGATTGAGTTCGCCAGAAGTTATTTTGTTCATGGTATGGACATCGCTGACGTCGGGGATAGACAACAAGGAGGAAAGTTTGATTCTGTTGTCAACCGTCCTGAAAAAGGAAGCCATTTTGGTCTGGTTTACACTAGTACCAGTCTGTACGACAATGGTGGGACGGTTTGAGACACTATCATGTGCCGCATAGCGCAGCATTAATATTCCAGGTGAACTAATAATATAACAGCTTCTCGCCCAAAGCGCTTATCATACACGATTTTTCAGGAACGAATACAATCTGGGAAAGCTACATGGAAAGAGGGAGGTATGTGTTCTTATCCCAGTATTTATTAAGCCAAAATTCTGAAGCATGTTCTATACTGTTATATGGGGTGAGACAATTGTCTGCACTTACACCAAAGCGAGGTACAAGGTTGACAGGTGCCCTAAGCTGCGTAACTGGTACGACATCACCTACCCGAGTACCATTTGAGCGCCTCGCTCATTTGAGTACGTGCAGTTGTGTACTCGGTTCACGATCACTTCCACCTTGTGGAATGACGTCGAAGCGATAGACGTAGGCGAGGAAGCAGTCCTTCCATGACCAATATGTGCCAGCTTTTCCAACAGGACGCAGAATCAGCCTAATTTCACCAACGGTGTGTCCTGAGATTTAATAATGAGAATAATTAGCATGGCAGGAGAGAAAAACATACCACGAAGACCATCGGCAGGCCATGAGCATCTCACATTGTTGTTTACAAGGACCGGATTATACCGGCCGCAGGTCCAGACACCAGAAGGTGGTGAACAATTTAGGGTCTGAGCAGGCCGTACAACACTAATATCATGAAGATCTGTATCCTGCAATCGAAGCTTGAACCAGACTTGGAGCTTCTCAAATGGAAGTAAAGCGGTGGGTCCAGCTCTCCTAGCCCCTCCAATGGTATGAACGAAATCCTGCCCATGAGCAGCTTCGCGACTAAGAAAGTCAGCAATGGCTGGTTGCAGGTCTGGAACCTCAAACTTGAGAGCTGTGTCATCAACCAAATGGATCTAATGGATGGGACATGGGCAAGATGAAAGGATGTACACCCGACAGAGAATGAGCGCAATGGCACAGGAACCGTCCCCACCTCCCTGTCCTGGAGGAGCTTCACAATTGCAAAGTGATTGGTGATGGGGCGTGAATGGCCAGGAGATTTGATGGTCGCAAGAAGTTCTGCTGGGATGTCATCGTCGTCGACATCGAATTCAACATCATCAGAATCAGAATCATCATGATCTGAAGTCTGCTGATTTGAGCCTGGCATGTTTTCCAGCAGACTCGTGGCGAGGTCGAAGCGACAGCATTTATCAGCGCGATCCAGATGACAACAGATTTGTGAATCGTAATTGTTATTGTTGCTCGAGTGTGCGGGGTCTTTGATTTCAGTGATGTGTGCGTGTTCTGTAGTGTCAGCGGTCCATTGCATGATAACTCCACTGTTTCGAATACTTGGAACTATGCTCTGCATAAGCTCGATCTTCGGGATATACCAGTTTTCAATGACTCTATTACGCTGACCGCGATGAAATCCACCAGCTATGATTGCATCTTTGTTGGCGTGAAATTCACCGAGTGCTGCAGAAATGCGTTCAAGAACGTTGTCATCAATCCGAGGTGACTGCACGAGATAACAAAAGTCCATCAGGGCTCGGATGGCAGTGATCACGGCACTAGGTGCCGCATCTGCACTAAGTGCAATGATTGAGCGCTGGATATCACGCTGAGCGTGCCCTGTCACCTGTTTGAGCTTCGAAATGCCCCTGTGAAAATGGCGAAACCCCGTGATGGGCTGTAACACAGAAAAGCGAAAATCAAGCTCAACGTCCCCGACTGCACAAATGAGCCATTTCACATCGTGATCATAGAACTCCTGATGAATGTGGTGGAGAGTTTCGGGAGTGAGAAAATGAGATGGTTCAGAAAGGATCCAGTCCGCAAAGAATGGGTCAGATACACCATTTAAACGAAACTTCTGAGTTTCACGAAAGAATGCTTCAATATCGCCGGGATCAGCCCTTACTCGGGCGATGCGCAGCTGGGCAAGTGTAGTTGATTTTGTGCGAGGCTCGTGGCGGAAAGGGTCTCCAAACTGTTTGTACATGGACATAGTGACTGGGGAGGTTTTTCCCCCGACAGTAGCCAGCATCATGGCCTCTGGAGTGTCGACGATATAGCTTACTGAGCGGTGTGAAACAGTATCGACTGTGCCCAACAGGATCGGATAACATGACTCCTTCACGAGCGGCCTGCTTGAGGGGACGTAGCACGATGTTCAAGCATTCATGGATTAGGCGATCCTCGAGTACGCCTCAGCATACGTTTTTTTTTGTGAATGAACTTCAGCACAGGGAGGAGGGCGGTGAGAACGAAGGCAGTTAGATGACGATTTAAGTCGTGTGGACATGTGTATATTGGCGAGGCTGATGAGGAGGGGATGTGCGACTCTGTCACCGGTCATCATAGAGATATTGGTCTTGTCAGATGACAATATTGTCCCAAGGAGCATTGCACCACCTGGGAGGGCTGACTGTTTGAAAACAGGTAAGTACAACGACTTGCAGAAAGAAAGAAAAATGTACCTGCATGTTCCACGCATCGTCACCAGTCATCCATTCAGAGTATACACGACACAATCGCTGCGCAGTAGCATACACCCTGCGAGGCGTAAAATCCATTCGATCATGAAAGAAAGGGTGGTTTAAAAGGCTCACGATACATTCCAGGGGATCACACCAATACAAAATGACAGGTGATTTTGTCGGATGTGCAGTAGGGATTACTTGGGACATCCAGGGTGGACCGCCAGGCAGTATTTCTGCTCGACCGCGTAGTTCCTTAGCTGAACGAAAAGATAATGGAAGACTCTTGATCTTAACAAGATACTTGTTAGGATGGTAAACACAATGAATAAGTTTAAAACTGACCATCTCGAGTGAAAGAAAGCTGTCGACCTTCGCCATGCTCAACCCCGAACGCAGTAGCCACAATGAAACCTCCCAATCTCTCCGGCCACTAAACGGGTAATAGTGATTTCCGGTGCGATATGTGTTGTTCTCGTCAGAATGAAACGAGTCGAGGAAAGTGTAACCCCTGCCATATGTTTGAGGGGGTTTGGGATGCCAGTCGATGAAGTCTGAGCCAGTCGGTGTCCCCTCCTCGTGGACTTGATCATCACCCTCACCACTTCTACCCTGAAATACCCCATCCCAGTCTCCAAATCCAGTCCCATCAAGCTCCGGGTCAACATCAGGAATATTTGGTGTGTGGTCAACATCCATGGAGTCTGCGGTAGTACGGACAGACGCTGAACGTAAACAAATGAGATCCTGTAGCCAAGTGCTACAGCCAGAGCGAGGCTGGCTCATGTGTCGAGCAACAGCACCGTGGTCTTTGAAGTTGTCTTTGCCGCACGAAGGACACTGATACGAGGTGGACATATTAGTGAGAGTTACATTCTCGGAACCAATAAAATTGTTTTCTAACACGCCATGTCAACAAACACACCAGTCAAGCTGAATATCAGTGACATCCCATCAACTTCACGTTGCCCTGCAGTTCACTGGCATCCAAGCCTTAATAATATATGTCCATCTGGTGGCGGTATTTCGGACTTGTATGAAATAGTCGACGCTATCAGGTCAATGGTAAGCAACTCATACCTTATGTTTTAAACAATACTCCTTAACATTTTTACAGACGATCAATGATGATAATCTTGAAGTGAACCTCGTCCTGGACCTCGCAAGGGCAAGACGGGATGTCTTCAATGCGGAGAAAGCGCTTGCCAACTGCGTGGTCCGCGAACACGAAGTCATGGCGAATCTCTCCAAGCACAAATCCGACATTTCGAAGCAGAAGCTCGCCAAGGCGGATGTAGGAATAGGTCACATGCGGATAACATTTCAAAAATATGGTCTCACTCACCACGGACCCGCACCGAATGTTTTGCAAGGTAAGTTCTTACAATTCCATACTACCCTACAGCGCTACAGCGCTAATGTTATATATTTAGAATCACTCGAATGTCATCACATCACGGTCCAGCTAGATTGATGTCGAGACTTCTTGAAATGCCAACCTCCATTGCATCTACTATTTACCGCATTTTTCGCATTTCTCGCATGTATATATTAATGTAACTTTAAGTATATAAGTGCAATAGATGTCTTTGCATACAATGATCCTGCGGTTGTGTTTGAATTATGAATTACCGGTTCCGAGTTTGCACTTGATCAATTTTTGAAACCCATTGTAATTGAATTGAAGTACTACTAATAGCACTTAGGATAGTATAATACAGTATATAAGGTGTAAAGTCCTGTAGGCCATATAGAACTGTGAGCAACTGGATACCTTGTGGTCACAAGTGTGCTGAGAACTTGTGGAACTGTGGAGTCTGTAGCTAGCTGGACAAGGACGCAAATTTTGTACTTCCTGTGGGAAAAGTTGTAGTTTACTGATGTACCAGTGTGCCGCAGAACGCTAAAGTTTCCTCCATGCAAATGTTTTCGTCAGATTTCAGATGGGAGAATGAGTCGGATGTCCTTGTGTCGTTGTACATGTCACCATGACATGGGTAGCAAGTAACTTGTATTCTCAAGGACTCATTAAACCTTGCGAGGGTCACAACAGGTCTAACTTCTATAAGACATCGTCATCTTTCACTCCACTAGAAGAACAGCCGTTCATTCCAGACCACCATCTCCACGACTATGTAATGTGCTGGACAATTAGAGCCTGACCCAACCCTTCGTCTGCACAGACTGAGACTGCAGTCAAAGCATGTACAGAAACTCGAGTTGAGGAACATACAACTTTGTCGTGAACTCCTCCTTCTCTATACGAGTAATCATCCATGGCTGTGTGTGATCAAGTCAAATTTCTCGTAATATACATGATTATGTATAGCAGGACTCCGGAGCAGAATTAGATCATCCTTTGATTTTGGGTCTAGCACACTGAAGATCTGGATCCCTCCGCCGCCACCGCTTACATTGAGTCTTAAATAGACCAAGGACATCCAAATGCTCCTACCACCTTGCGACAGATTCATCCTATAAGTTAAGCACGTAACCAACTCTACCAAACCCACTCCCACTAGTCATCTTGTACGGTCCAAACCTCGCTCCACGAACGACACCGAATAAGCCACAGGATAAGACAGTCACGCCGTGGGATTTGCAAATGAGATGTCGGACATTGGAACATGCACAAGGTTGCTAGTAGAGCCGTGTGGATGTTGATTCACCTGCCAGAGATGGAGGTGCATGCGCATGGCAA
This sequence comes from Suillus variegatus, assembly GCA_016647645.1. Lineage (NCBI taxonomy): Eukaryota > Fungi > Basidiomycota > Agaricomycetes > Boletales > Suillaceae > Suillus > Suillus variegatus. The sequence goes on from JABBWF010000159.1 coordinate 71,201, forward strand.
GAATTGCAAGCATGATGAACTGGAAACTATATGTGGGTGTACATTTTGGGTATTGTTAACAGGAGGATGTGGCGGTACATACTTATAAAAAAAGGTTTGGTAGGAGTCCTGGGGCGCAGAACATCAACGGCCCGATTATAAAAGGGATTTATGATATTCACGTACCTGGAGGAGCAGCGATGCAAAGATGTTCGTTACTGAGAGCACTTCAGGAAAGAGAATGATCATGGATGAGTATGGGAAAACGGCGCGAACAAGTGTAAACTCACGGAAACCACATACATAATAGGATATGTTATGGTTCACCAGGACAACGTACAGGCGGCTTTGGTTTATCCGCCAGTTTTGCACAGCGCGTATGAGCGTGAGCACCATGAGTCCTGGGGAGAACACCTATTAGCATGTGTTTGTACAGATATATGCCCCTGGTTACCCACCCAGTTCGAACACGGAAAGTAGAAGAAATGCTATGAAGTACTGGAAACTTGTCGAACTCCGGTAGCACCCTGTGATTCCCGGGATCACGCTAGTCACATCTGTGAAAGTGAACAGAATGTTTTAGTGGTCGTGGAACGCCAGAGGGAAGGTGAGAGCGAGTACATGCTGCGGGGACGCTAGTGGCAAGGACAATGCTGAAGGATGCTACGAGAAAAGTCTGGATGATGCATTTAACACTAGCTTGGGTGTTGTGAGTTAATTGGGAACTCACAAAAGAGGTAAACAAGATGGCTACGAGCAAGATTCTATTTCTGTCCCAGAGCACATATGTTCTAAGGCTAAAAAAACCTAGATGAATCAAACCAGAAACACACAATACGGGGGGAACGAGAGATACTTTCGGAGACAATGACTAACACTGTTCCAAGACCTGTGAGAGGAAAGTAGTAGCCCTCAGAAAGGACGTGCATATATGAATGCACTATGCACGTACCTGATTGAGTATTTTCCAGCACCCGGCATTTCTGGAGAAGTCATGCAGTAAGTCATTCGTTCTTGAACCTTCCACCACATCACATACACCTGAGTTCTCATTCGGGATAAAATACACTAAAAAAAACAAGTGTCAATTCATCATCAGGGCGATGTGCTGGAGCGGGACGCACTAGATAGATTTGTGGCCAGAAAGATAAAGGGGAGGTATCGTGTAATGATATAGAGACCTTTCATCTTGCTCCAGCGTGACCGAAGCAAAAATGTCCACTGTGCACAGCAATGATATTGTCGATATCAAACCTGAGGTATATCATGGAACGAAGGTATTACCTCTTCATGAAGTGAACATGTATAATCGTAAGTCTGGATAAGCGAGTTCGACAGCGAACGTGGATAGATCGGAATAATCTTACCCAGAATGCAGCCAACGACGCTGAACTGTGTTAGGACAAAGAATTTTGGATTCAGGTGGCACCCACCCAATATGTACTGATGGTACATGAGTTGTCAATTGTAATTCACCCTCATATCGACAAGGAGACACACCTTAAAGGACTGCAGGCTCGTTGCTTCTGCGATATCGTCAGTTGAATACACCATCTAGAGGTCAAAAATGTGTTTCACACACACATCATGCGCCCTATTCGCTCTTATAAATGGGCTGGGAACACATCAAGGTGGTGGCGTAGATGCTGGGACTGCGGTCGTGATGGAGTATCTATTGTTCATGCACCGGCTGGGGAGTAACTTGATATTGGATGACCAGTGCCAGATGACTTCCCACAGTTTAATTTAGAACGATGTTCTGGTTCTAAATGCCTCTTGCCAAGCTGAGGACCCGTGTTTGTGGCTATCCGTTTTTATTCATGGATGAGACTATCTAAGTAAGCAGAGGCAAAGGAATACCGAGGTTGTCAGTATTGATGTGACAAAGCAGCGTTATGGCAGGGCTCAGGTATTTTGCCGCATCACTGCCGCAACTTGCCACACCACTAACACATCACTGCCGCATCACACCGAAACCAACATTCAACGCTCATTTCCGACAACTACTCTAATCATACACAAGCTAATTGACCTAGCAGCATTACTCGTCAAATTCATCAACTATGCGCCTCTCGGACATGCCTTTGAGAGGTTGAATTTAGAGGACGTGTTGGGGGTGTTGCAGTCAGCACGAAGACGTCATCGTGAACTTTAGACACATTCCCTACAGCGTTAATATCGACGAAGCATTGGCTCCTCACAGTCAACTCCTCACGAATATCTTGGAGCAACCTGATCCTGCGAAGATGCGCAACGCAGTCCCAGTGCTTGGGTATCTTGCCGACTTATCAGAGAAAACGGGTCGCAAGCAGACTACTGTGCCATATTGTGGTGATCTGTCACTTACAGACTGTGCTCAGATTGCGAACTGGGTCTACCATCACATCCCTGGTGCATCAAAACAAATTGTTAATTGGCTAAACTGTGCTACCTATGCGCATGTGTGCACTATTGTAATTGCAAAACAGAAGAAGAATCAACTCCAGGAGATGGCCGAACATATTCTGACTGAACGTCACTCAGCAGCACTTGACATGGACTCCAAGTCAGTTCCTACTCCCGAAGAGGAAGCAAATGCAATACTCCAGGCGGCCTGGCTTGACCTCCAACTTAGCTATGATCCATCTGCAATAGATGTCAATGTTGATCTAGAGTGCCTTGGCATACTCGAACAGCGAATGTTCGAACTCTCGTTGGCCGCAGGTGCTGCAGGGAATGAACAATGGGGAAAAGATGCTGGCATGCACCAAGACTGTTGGAATCCATATGAGGGTCTCCCCGAGCACTGGAATCATGGTGACCGAGATCCATATGCACCAGAATTTGAAGGAGAACTGGATGTGTGTCGTTTTGATATTCACAGTGGAAGGTTGCATTAAAACACTGCCAACCAACAGTGTGGACCGAACTTTAGCGAAGGAAGTGAGCCCGAAGTTGTCAAGAAAGAAAAACATACCAAAAAGCCCAAACCGTGGCCACGGCCACGGCCAAGGAAGGTGAATGGAAGTATTTGATGTGTGCGAGGATGAGCATGCTGTTGCGCTCGCCCGTGACTGGATGCATGATATCTATTGATTCGTGTGTGAGATGCATGATTGTTAGTCCATATATCATATGATGAGGGTGCACACGTACATATTTCTCCTTGGTTAGAGCACTGAGAGCCCACTCATCGAACTCGGGAGGAGCATCTACGGCAGTCGCGGTATACTTGGTAAGAAGGATGTGTTGGTGCGGTGCGGTAGTGCATAGCCACAAAATCTCAGAATTGCCACACCCCACAGCCACAAAATCTCAGAATTGCCGCATCCCACAGCCACAAAATCTCAGAATTGCCGCACCCTGCCGCACCCTACCGCGTCACTACCGCACCCATGAAGTACTATATTCACTGTGATACTACTATAATTCTTACACAAAAACATGTATTATGGTATTTCTTAATCATAAATCATATTTAAGGCCTTTGTGGACGATGTAGACATATTATATACACATAGAAGACACTTATTGTGTAGGGTGCGGCACGGATGCGGCAGTGATGCGGCAAAATCCTAAGGCCCGTTATGGTATGAAGTTTCAAGCTTTCAAGGTCCGGAATCTAGTCAACTTCCTTAGCGCAGCACTCGCCACAGTGAGTTAATAACCTACAATCACTATTTTTTTGCCTTGGACTGATGCATATCTGGGAAATATTGAATTTTGCATTAGCTGTCTTTATGTTGCTAGTAACAAGTTGAGGAAGACGTCAATGATGGACTTGATCAAGATGACCTGTAGGGCTGGTCACTGTAGGCCGTACAACGGGATTATACAGGACCATAGTACGGTTACCGTACCCGTACCGTTGGTGGTTCCAGGTCACATTTGACGGTTACAGGGTACGGTCATTTGAGTACCGTATATCACCGTATGTGTACGGCCGTATGTAGCCGTCATACGGTACATACAGTTCTGTCAATATTAGTATAGTGTAATGCCCAATGTGTTTGAGTCATGTTACTTGTGGCAGCCATGTGCCTTCTTTTGATATCGACGGTGACAACGACCTACTACTAGCGGCAACACTGACACTATTTGCAGTGCTTATTCCTGAACTTCCAACATCCAGCTTCCTCACTAGTGGCCGTGACTTGAACAGCATGCAGATCATCAACCTACCTGTATGTTTCTCTCACACTGATCTATAATATATCAAGTTCTAATGTTTTTTATGTCCAGAATACTCTGTTGATTTTCGTGCCCGATCCGGGGGGAATGATCACTATGCTGATTGAAATATGCACAAGGTTCTGCTCCCTTCCCCTACGTGCGCTTGCCTGCTCCAATCTTTGGAAAATACAACTTCGATCAATGGCCTCCTCAAGCACCCTGAATGCTGAACCTGCTGCTGTCGACCCAGGTTTTCAGGAGGTTCTTGGTCGTGGCAAACGTCCCAAAAACACTGAGCGGATGAATGCACTTATCCAGGCCGAAGGTGAAGATATTGACAATCCCACTTGCCGCCCTTGCCGTTCTCATCATGCCCCCAAAAAGCAAAATGCTGCTGTCGATCCCAACAATTTTTTCTCATCTCTTCCAGTTGAGGAGGCCTCGGATGCTGATGATGATGATTTCACTGGCTCTGAGTCCAGTTCTCAGTCTTCCTCATCAGGGTCAGAGAGCGATACCACCGAGATCTTGAATGCTGAGGTAAGTCATTTTTGATTGCTCAGTATTGTTACTGACTACGTTCTGCAGCTTGCAGATGTTTTGCCCATGAAGACTGTCCCACCTCGTGGTGGCAACTCTGATCCCAATGCATGTCAGCTTCGCAAGAAAGCCAACACAAAATCCAAGCAGAAGGCTGCGGGAAATGCTTCAGCTGCCAATGGACTTCAACTATCGAAGCGAGCTCGTGTTGAGGATGCTGAAGATGACAGCGACATTCTCTTGCCATCATCAAGTCAAGTCTCTCAAGTTGTTGTTCAGCTGAAGCGTCCAAAGGTAACCTTTCAATATTATCATCATTTGTAACAACCCTAAGCCTGTAATTTTCAGCCGCATGGACCCACAAACCCGATCTACCTCTTTTATGAAGAGGTGGCGAAGAATGCTCAGGGCGTCAAGGGAACCAAGGGTGACAAACACTATAAGTGTTACCATGGTCAGCGCAAAATTCTGACTATTACAAAGGCTATGCGAAGTAGTCTCAATGGTAAGCATCACATTTAACTTCATGGTGGCTTCTGACTTGATTGATTGATGAATGGCAGGTTTAATCAGTCACATCAAAACACACTTTCCAGTCATGTATCGACTCTATCTATATCTCAAGGATCGTGCGGAACCACCCATGGAAGACGAGGTTGCGATGGCATCAGGAAAAAAGATTCTTGACCCCACCCAGGCAGCTGAATACCTGCTTCAGCTTGAAAAAGCCTCGAGCAATATTGTCGAGGCTTTTAACCACCAGAATCAGGATACTCGTTTGTACTACATACTAGCTACTACTGTACTAGTAATTCGATGTTTTTCGTCTCCCGTATGACCATATTGACTGACCGTATGACCGTATAGTTATCCGCACCATACCATCGACGATATCGAGTACACCATATGGCATACGGGACGGTACAGGCAGTACCCGTATGGCTACCGTACAATTGTACGGCTGTAACCGTATACGGTTACGGTGACCAGCCCTAATGACCTGTAAAAACAATTTGTCAGGACGATTTTCGGCTCATGCAACGGCGGCCCATGGCCCTCATCACCATGACCATCTCAGGTTACCCCTCCTCTCGAAAATCAAACCGTGCAGCACAAATTTACGACTTTATCTCATCAGCTTCAAGTCCTCAACTCAAAGTAAAAGTCATCTCAGACGATGACTTAGCTGTTGATGTCTCATCTTCTTTCTTCCCTTCAGACCAGTGACCTCCAAAAATTAGACTCCCTTCAGGAAAATATTGCCTGCGCAACTCTCTTCACCGCTATCACAAGGCACATTTTCAAAGACACGATCCTCATTGTAGACAGAATGAATTACATCAAGGGGTTCAGGTACCAATTGTATTGGAAGGCCCGAGAGGCTGGAGTAGGGGTCGCTACAGGTCGCTACGGTGTGTAATAAATCACGATATTCTCACTCGTGCAACCAACGCAGTTGAAGAAAGTATGTCTGTACTTGCTAAGCCTGATCAATGTCAGAAATGGAACGATGAACCAGGTGATGACAAGGGATATAAACCTCAAACGTCAGCCTTTCCCTTTTCTATTTCTCCACCCATTCCTAACCTCAAAACAGCCTCGACGCCCTCATCCAACGCTTCGAAGAGCCCTCATCCATGGTCCGCTGGGACGCTCCACTCTTTGCCATCCCCTGGGACGACCCAACACCCCCACTTGAACGCATATCAGATGCAGTCACACCTGGTATCGTCAAACCTCCAAACGTTGACACCCAGATCATACCCAAAGCACCCACAGACGCCCTCCGCACTCTGGAGCATACGACAGCCGCACTGGTTTCTGTGCTCATGGCTGCTCAGGCTGCTGGCCCACTGGGGGAACCTATCGTTCTTACCATCGATTCGCTTGAGCATAGTTCGAATACCAGCGCCAATGATAATTCTGTTCTCTGTGTTCGCTTGACATTCCCGCATCATGCACTGACACTGTCAGAGCTGCAACGACTCAAGCGCCAATTTGCGGCTGCGCGCCAGAAAGCTGTGACATTGGGAAGCACGAAAAAAGGAAGGGTAGAGTGGGGAGAGGAAGGCGTGGGATGTGCATTTGCAGAGTTCTCGGAGGAGGAGTTGGGTGTTGCGAGGTGACTTGCACGTTAAGCATCCAAAACAAGAGCCTTGGTTTTAGAATCCCGGGAGTAATACAACACAGGGCTTGAACAAGGTCACCAAGTACTTGATCGGGTGGTAACACAGCCATTGAAATGCAGTGTCAGCAAGGCGCCTGCAACTACAGCATGCACAACTGACCCAAATAGCATGTCTCTTCATCACTTTTGTTGTTATAGCGGGTATGACTCGACAATCAACACACATACCGAAGAGATGATCCGTGCATTGACAAAGTAGCGGAATTTCGGACTCATCTGAGTTTAGAATAATATGTGTACACGCCGTTATGAACCGAAAATAGAGCGCGCACCTTTGCATCTCCTATTGCCAGCAATAACAACGATAACAATTCACTTGATCTCTCTCGCTCATATTCGTATTAACATCAGGTTATGAGCCCTGATAGTGCGCAAAATAAAAATATCTTGATTAAAAATGAACTATAACTAACTCAATCAAAATGGCTGATGCTCAATCCTCCGCTGGGTCTTCACTCTATCAAATTGAACATCTCGGCGAGGACAATTGGATCCCTTGGAAAATGAAAGTCCAAGCTATTCTTGGTGACAAAGGGCTCGAAGGCTATATAGATGGAATGAAGCCTAAACCTGTTAGGGGCCCAGACCCTGTATCAGCAGATAGGCTTACCGCTATAGCCAAATGGGAAGCAGAGGATTGTAAGGCGAGAACTGTAATAGTGTTGCTTGTTAGCGACACACAAATGGTTCACCTTACAGGAGCCAATACTGCCAAAGAAATGTGGGACCAGCTGAAACTCGTCAAAGAATCTCGAGGTCAGCAAGGTATCTACACCTGGAGGCACAAATTGTACTGAACCTTTGCTTCAGAAACCAAAGATATTCCTGCCCACATCATCGAACTTAAGCAAATCCAGGAAAATCTCCATTTAATGGGGAGTGTGGTGCCGGATATGAATTTTCGTACCATCCTGATGGGATCATTACCACCAAGTTGGGAAACCTTCATTGTGACTCACCAAAGCAATGCTACTATGACGTCATACGAGCTCGTCGCAATGATTCTTGAGGAAGATCGTCGTAGAAAAGAACGAGAAGTAGAGTTTACCGAAAGTAAGATGGTCAAAAAGGAACCTAAGAAGAGAAAGTTTAGTGAAAAGAAGGAGAATAACAAGAGATGTAAGGTATGCAAGAAGTCTGGCCACACAGAAGATGACTGTTGGCATAAGACCAAAAAATGTGTCAATTGTGGCAAGACGGGACATACCAAAGAGACTTGTTGGTGCAAAGGCGGAGATAAGGAAGGGGAAGGACCATCTTCGAAGAAACACTTCAAAAGAGACAAGGCTAAACTTGTCCAAGAAGTGTTGATGGAGGAAGATGATGAAAACATCATGGAAGATGTTGCCTATATGGCCAATGACGAAGAGATTGCAAACGAGGCTGCCAAAGTAGCCAATATTATCGAAACTGTAAATGTAGGTCAGGATGAATCCGAAAAGCTTTGCTGGTATGACTGGTTCGCCGATTCTGGGTCATCATCCCATATAACAAAAATTTGATCGGTACTCGCCGATTATGTGCCGCTCAAAGAGCACCGAGTGACAGCCATAGGAAATGAATCTCTAAATGCTCTCGGAAAAGGCACAATAGAACTTGTTAGTATAATCGGCCGTCAGCAAATCAAAGCTAAATTTCGGAACATTCTATATGTCCCAAATGCTTCCAATAACCTCATATCAATCACAAAATTGGACAATGAAGGTGGAAGTGCGCATATGGGGAATGGTAAAGTCACCTTATTCGAAAAAGGAGGACGAACCATAACAAAAGGCAAAATGGCCAATGGTCTCTATAAGCTAGATACACGGGCTCAGATGTATCTGAAGACCCGAGTACAAACTGCGCAAGAGAGACTGAAAACTGATTGGATGACGTGGCATCGAAGGTATGGACATATTGCGTGTAGTGGTCTAAAACGTCTATGTCAGGAGTGTACACCTAAAAAACCACTCACAAAAGAAAATGAGCGCATAATAGATGAAGACGTACCAATGACTGAAGGGAGGAATGAAGATACTACCTCCTCACAGGAAAAACGGAAGCGTCCATCAGAAAATGATCTGCCTAGAAGAACAAAGAGAAAGGTAGTTAGACAAGACTACCGCAAGTTAAATGATCCAGCACAGGAATGGGCTTACCTCGATCGAGAAAGCGGATATGAGGAGACAGAAATAACCCAGACCAAAGCTGATATCATAATGGCAGCCATTGCCGAAAATGGAGGCTTCGATCCTACAGAACCACATACGCTGAAAGATGCAAGAAAATCAGCAGATTGGGATAAGTGGGAAGGAGCTATAAACGCAGAACTTACTCAATTAAATGAAATGGGCACCTGGGAACTTGTAGATCCTCCTGAAGATCAAAAGATCATAGGGAACAAGTGGGTCTTGGTAAAAAAAGACTAACAAAGAGGGCGAAATTATTAAGTATAAGGCACAATTAGTAGCAAAAGGATACTCACAAATACCTGGCATGGACTACACTGACACTTTCTCCCCAGTTGTCCGTTTAGAGACAATACAGTCCGTTATGTCAACAGCTGTAATTCTCGATTGGGAAATTCAGCAGATGGATGTAAAGGGTGCGTACCTAAACGGTACACTGAAGGAAGAGGTGTACATGGAGCAGCCGGAGGGGTATAATGATGGCACTGGTCGAGTTTGCTGACTTAAGAAGACCCTATATGGATTAAAACAATCTGGGAGAGAATGGAACATTGAGCTTGATAAATGTCTGAATAATATTGGATTCAAACGCACAATATCAGATCCGTGCGTATATATCAGACGTACAGCGAACGAGACAGAAATCATTACCGTTTGGGTAGATGATTTGCTCCTATTCGCGAGTAATACGAGCTTGATGAGCCAACTCAAAGCTCAATTGAAAAATATCCTGGATGTAACCGACCTTGGAGAACCAAGAAAAATCGTAGGAATAGAGATAACGAGAGACCGACCAAAAAGATCTGTCTGAATCTCACAGACCAAATATATTGAGTCGATCCTACAAAAATATGGTCTCCAGAAGTCGAACACTGTAGGAATGCCATTAGATCCCAAGATAATACTCGAGAAAGAGGAAACTAACCAAGAAGACAACCGGAATAACGGTTACGCATCCTTGATTGGGTCCTTAATGTATTTGGCAGTTGCCACGAGACCGGACATAGCATATGCTATTCAAAGATTAAGCTCATTCACTGCAAATCCAGGGTTAACACATTGGATAGCGGCGAAAAGAGTTTTGAGATACCTGTCTGGAACGAGAAATCTTGGAATCAAATACCAGGGCATTAATAGCAATGACGAAGTCCAAATAGTAGGTTGGTCTGATGCCGATTATGCCAATAATCTGAGAGACAGAATATCTATTTCGGGTTATGTTTTCAAGTTAGGAAGCGGAGCAATCACCTGGAGTTCGAAGAAACAGAACACAGTTTCATTATCTTCGACGGAAGCCAAATATACTGCAATGGCACACGCAGCGCATGAGGCTATTTGGCTTCGAAACCTGTTCCAAGAGTTAGGTTTCAAACAAAAAGCTCCTACTACCTTACACGGAGACAATATGGCAGCATTAGCAATTGCATGAGATCCACAATATCACGCTAAATCAAAACACTTCGACGTCAAAAGCCACTATGTGAGACAGAAAATTCATGAGCAAAGGATTCACGAAGTATACTGTCCCACAAAGGAGATGATAGCCGATATATTGACAAAACCGGATCATGAAAGACTCACGCAAAGTCTAGGTATGTCTCTTGATTGAGGGGGAGTGTTGTTATAGCGGGTATGACTCGACAATCAACACACATACCAAAGAGATGATCCATGCATTGACGAAGTAGTGGAATTTCGGACTCGTCTGAGTTTAGAATAATATGTGTACACACTGGTATGAACCGAAAATAGAGCGCGCACCTTTGCATCTCCTATTGCCAGCAATAACAACGATAACAATTCACTTGATCTCTCTCGCTCATATTCGTATTAACATCAACTTTCTCCCCGGATCTCTCCTTCCTCTCGATTATCGACTTTGCGCAGTATTTCACTGTCCAGTCTGTCTGTACAACACAACATCCTTGTCATGCCACACGAAGCAGTCGAGTCAAGCATGTCAATGAGACGAGAAGCATCATTGCACTCATCAATATATCGGACGAGTGCAAAATATCCACCACCATATGGTGCACAGCACTGCCAGGACGCACTTTGGGAAGGTGAGCAACTACCTTGTGATACCAACCAGCTTACTCAATTAGAATTGGGCGGGAATGAAGCGCTTCCTCCTATGTGGCAACAGTTTAAGACATGCTCGGATGGTGCAACACTATATCAGGATAACATGCTTATGATAGTCTCGAGCAACTGACCTTTACCAGGAGTGCGACTAGGTGAAGGATGAAATTGCGACAAGGAGCGATGAACTTACCGTTGAACATAGATGATCCTGGATATCTCGTTGTTCCTGGATGGGAATGGCACATCTCACCACTCGGTTGGTCCTACTTTGTCAACCACAATACTCGGAGCACGTCATAGAAGAAACCAAAGCCAGAATGACCAGCAGGAAGCTTGAAGCCGGAGTGCATCATTGAGGGTCACTCTCGATGCATATGGAGCCTTGCCTACTTGGGTAACAGTGGCAATATAATGAGTGCATCTGCGGATAGTTCTATTCGTAAGTGGAAAAGAGATGGAGAGCCAGTGGGAAAACCTTTGAATAGCAAAGGGGGAGGGATAGGTTTGATGGTAGTATCCCTGGATGAGACAATGGTCATTTGTGGAAGTGTAGATGGCAGACTGTGGCGGTGGAATATAAAGGAGGGCAGCATCACAATGATCGGCGACCCATGGGAGGGGCATAGTGCTACAGTAAGGTGCCTCAATTGGTCTCGCAATTCCCTGGAGATAGCAAGTGGATCGCAAGATGGCACCATATGATGCTGGAACCCGAATACTGGTCGACAAATAGCACCACCCATAGAGACCAGTCACGGATGGATTTATGCCATCAAATACTCTCCAAAAGGTGACAAGTTCATGAGCTGTGGGAAGGGTCCAATCTGCATATGGTCAAGGGACAGAAAGCTGCTTATTGAGATCAAAGGACATGAGGACGATGTGTCATCATTGTGTTGGTCGAAGGATGGCGCACACATTTTCTCTGCCTTACTCGATAACACCATCCGAAAATGGCGGGTGATTGATGGACAAGAACTCGTCATTTTTCGGGGTCACACCCAACCCGTCTTATCGCTCTGTCTTACTCCCGATGAAAGGTATATTGTTAGTGGATCAATGGACTTCTCCATTCGCATCTGGGATCTCGAGACCAATCAGGCAGTCAGAGATCCACTCTTGCATGATGACCTACTTTTGGCTGTTGCCATGTCCCCCGATGGAAAATGCATTGCCAGCACTGGAATAGACAACAAAATATATGTATGGGATCTGGAGGAGGTGCTCAAAAACGGTATGGTATGTATGTGCTTTGTCTAATTTTTCTTCCTAACAGTTTTGGCCATCTAGGGCGCAGATGATGGCAATGGAAAGCCCAAGGCAAGTCTTCTCTGCTTCTCTTTCACACTACATCTCACTTTTTACTAGGGATGTCTAGCCCAACCGAGAGTTGTGCGCCCACTGATCATGAGCAACCCCACCTTTTCTCATATATCTCGCTAGACCTTTGACCCCCATCTTGCGTTCAATCAGCAGCCCAAAAAAACACGACCGGCAAGATATGTCAGTGTACTTTCTTGTTCTTGACCTTTCTTATTTGACATCAAGATACAGGGCAATGATTTCTTTGGCAATGAATCAGACCACGCATCTCGTCGTGCAGCTCCTCCTGCAGGCCCATTGTCCCTTGTTCATTGGCATCGTTTGCTCACTTCCATACATTTCAGCGCACGACCTTCCATCATGCGCACCGTTGATGTACCTCTTGCTCAAGATGAAGATGTAAGTCACTCGTTGTCCCTCCAATTTCCTTTCATTAAATAAAATACAGAGATATGGCATTGTTCCCGAAACTGATGTGGAAGCGGCTGCAGCTATGCAACATACGAACAGCATCCAGGCCAATAGTGCAACACAATCAGGTCAACCAGCAGGGGCACAAGGGTCTCAAGCACGACCAGTCCAAACAGAATCACAAGGCTCAACTAGCGGAGCAGAAGACTTTGTGTATGCAGGAGTGAGCTGCTGCGGATTTTTCTTTGGTCTTCGTCGTCCTGCTCTGCAATAGTCATGAAACATGCAAGACGTATGGCATGTGCACACTCATTTTAACTCTCTCCCCTGCACCTGTATCTAATTACTCTCATAATCAATATTCGCCACCATAACTATCACCCACACACTCGGAACTATCTCTCCTCGTGCACCTCCTTTCCCTTGCACTACTTTCCCTGAATCCACGCCACGTGTTGACAACACCACCTGGGAAGTTGGCCCCATTTTCTGGAATGTAGTTCTTGGGTGGTGCAATGGTCTTCTGCACGGGGGAAGTATTGCTTGTTTTCTGCAGATTTGTTTGTAAAGTTGATGTTTTAATGGTCATTCAATATTCAAATCATCCTTCAGGGTCACACAAATGATGTCTACACCATCTCCTTGTCGATTCAAAATGACTACCTCCTTATAAGTGCGTCATCGGATCAAACGGCGCGTCTGTAGAACCTCAACACAAACCACCCGACTGGACCACCCGTCCAGCATGACAGTTGGGTGCAATGAGCAGCTCTTTCCACTGATAGAAAGGTGCTAGTCACCGGTTGTCGTGTGTACGCATGGGACATTCAAATGTTTAGTTGGTCTGAACAAGTCTTTCTCGTCAGTAACACTCTATGCTGGCTAACCGCCCACTTACCTGCGGCTTATACAACACAAAGTTCACCCGTGAATTCTGCATATGCAGTCCTGAAGATATCCTGCGAATTAGGACTGCAGTACTGAACATTGGATTCCTGTAAGAAGTGGTTTTCCTCAGCTTCATTGATAATAACAGATCATTTGACTCACCAGCCATCTCTTTTCATGCAAAGTTGATCTCGGTGAGCTTCGCCACCGCTTCTCTTGCGCAACTTATCATGACCATCTAGCGTAATTGAGACACTGAGTACCGAACATGACATCCTCTACCAGTGAGATGTAAGCGATCAAGCCCTTCCGGACCATACCAAAGGTGTACGAGATGCTGCACACCTGACTGGACGACACGTCATCACATGTTCATATGATGGCTCAGTCCGACTATGGGATATGGGGAATGGTGCACAGATCGATGATAGCTGGCGAGATGGAGAAGTAGGAACGTCCACCATATCACTGTCTCCAAACAGCAAGTGACAGTGTGGCAAGTGGAAGTGATGATGGGACAATGAGGTTGTGGGACATCAAGATGGCAAAGGTCATTGCCAGATGGAAAGGGCACGCCGAGAGTATGGTGGCAGTGTGCTGGAGTCTAAATGGTCAACGAGTCATAAGTGTATCCAGAGACGGGACAGCGAGAGTCTGGGATGTCAAGAGCGGTGAAACAGTTCTGGGTCCAATCAACACTGATCATGAATGGGACCATGGGTGACCGCCTCGACCAAATTTGTGACTGGCGGAGTGAAAGATGGAGCAAAAATTTGGGATGACAAGACAGATGAACTGCTCACCATAATCAAACACAATTATTGGGCGTTGAGCTTGGCCTGGACATGGGACGGAAACAAGCTCATCTCCGCTTCATATGGCCAAATTCACCGGATGCGCTCATTGTGCTTTATAAAGCTCCCTGAGTTCAAAGTTTGATGCATCATCGCTGCTTGAAACGCGAAGACCTCAGAGAGACCTAAAGAAACTTTCAGATTAACTGCCCTCCAGTACCAGTACTTACTTCGGTGGTCGTTTTTTTGGGATCCCATTTTGAGATAATCAACCTTGAATCAACCTCTTTGGATGAACGAATATTATATATATATATATATCGTGTGGCCATATAGAAAGGACCATTACTTTGGTGCAGATCGAAGCAGAAATACCCACTTTGAACAGCATTACTGTGACCGATCAATCGATCAACAATATTAATTGTGTTGGTGATTCGGAGATACATCGGAGTCAGAAGTGTGACTTGTTTGTTTGCCAACAGCTCCTCACAAGAAACAGCAAAGAGAATGGCATTCCAGCAAATGCAACAAGAGGCTCCCATACTCAAATAACCAGAAGACTTCATTCAAATGTCTCCCTAGAAAATGCAGCTAACATCCTATTCCGCGCTATCCAAACTTCTCAAGATCAACTCTACACATGCAGTCGCTTTTATCGATAAGCCACAAGGTATGAATAGTACCAAAGACCTCAGTCGGTAACTAACATTTAATTACTTCTACAACGTGTGCAGAAGATAAAATATACCTCTTGTCCATGACAAAACCCGCTCAACCTCTGAACAATGGTATCCGATGGAAGACCAAGAAATCAATACACCATGCCTGTCCAACGTGGTACACAGGTGCATATCAGGCCTTTTATGCATTGTACAAATTAGTTTAGCCTTTCTTTAGGAACACGAAGTCGCAGAAGTCAAATTCGGCTTCATACCCAACTCCCAAGATACAGCAGCATGGCGTATGCGCCGACGCTAATGCCTTCACGAAGGCGGCCACCTCCAACTATTGTTGTCTACTCCCGTGGACATCCCATCCGTAAGTCCTCCGCCATATCATCATGTTTGCCTTCTCACCCCCCATCGCGTATCGTCCCATCCGATATGTCTATGACTTCACCACATCTACACCCACATCCACCTCTACATCTACATGTACATATATATCTCCCGCACCGCAGAGATCGACCCATCTCTCTCGAAAAATCCCGTCAAGCACTACCCACCATGCCGAAGGCAAGCCTTTCCAACCCCGCAGGCGGTGATAACATAGCAGAATCATAATATACAGCCTTTGGGGGCGAGGGAGCGTGAACGGACGAGATATTTGAGCGAGGAAGTAGTGGTGGGTGTGAGTATATCCTATTATCGGAATAACATTGATCCGATATGTCGGTTACAGGTTCAGCAACGGCCTGGTCCTCCACGGGTAGATGATGATGAATCTGCAGGTTTGACCTCTTCATTTGTTCGGTTAAATGTTATTCGCATTGATCATTCGTGCAGATGAATCTGCATCACCTTCCAATGATTCCCGCATAATAAGTCCATTGTCCCCGTCCCACTTGCACATTGTGTTATTTAACAGACTGCTTTTATTGCAGATGTTGTCGTGCAAGAAGACGAAATTCAAATCCCTTTCTCGTGTTCTTCAAATTTGTGGTAACAGTTCGGCTGTGGGTGAAGTCGTGCAGCAGGTCACGTAGACAGGTGAGAGTGTTCTGGTTGATGCCGCATAGCCTACACCAGGGTTATTCCGATCAATGAATCAAGGGCATGATTAACTGCAATTTGTGGGAAATCTGGTGAAGTTCATCTAAAGTTCTGAACATGACTTCGGTTTTGATGTCGAACTCTCTGCTTCCTAAGATGAGAAAACTTTGGTTTAGGCATTATCAACACCTAGAGGTGATGATTACAGCAATATTACGCAACCAACATCAAGATACGTCCGCGTCGGTCATGCAATCCGGCAATCACTTGTCACTACTGGTGGTACTTTGCTTGGGAGTGCTGCTACGCGCTATACACAGCGTACATACTACAGATTCGATATGTGTATGCACCTGCTCAAACAAACCATTCCACTCGCTGGTGAGACGTACATGACAGCCCAATGTACATTGAACTGCCTCAAAATTTGAACCAGACCAAGATAAGTACTTGATCCGGTGGTAACACAGCCATTGAAATGCGGTGTCAGCAAGGCGCCTGCAACTACAGCATGCAAAACTGACCCAAATAGCAGGTCTCTTGATCACTTTCGCCCCGTATCTCTCCCTCCTCTCGATTACTGACTTTGTGCAATATTTCACTGTCTAGTCTGTCTGTACAACGCGACATCCTTGTTCTCTCACATGAAGAAGCTGAGTCAAGCATGTCAATGAGACGAGGAGAAGCGCCATTGCACTCATCAACATATTGGACGAGCGCGGAAGATCCACCACCATATGGTGCACAGCACCGCCAGGATGCACTTTGGGAAGGTGAGCAACTACCTTGGGATACCTTCCAGCTTACTCAATTAGAAACAGGCGGAAATCAAGCACTTCTTCCCATGTGGCAACAGTTCAAGACGCCATCGGATGGTGAAACACGATATCAAGATGACACGCTCGTGATGACCTCGTGGAACCAACCTTTACCAGGAGTGCGACTAGGTGAGTGATGAAATTGCGATAAGGAGCGATGAACTCACCGTTGAATATAGATAATCCTGGATACCTCGCTGTGCCTGGATGGGAATGGCACATCTCACCACTTGGTCGGTCCTACTTTGTCAACCACGACACTCAGACCACATCATGGAAGAAACCAAAGCCAGAACAACCGGCAGGAAGCTTGATGCCGGAGTGCGTCATTGAGGGTCACTCTCGATGCATATGGAGCCTTGCCTACTTGTGTAACAGTGGCAATATAATGAGCGCATCTGACGATAGTTCCATTTGTCAGTGGAAAGGAAGTGCAGACAGCAGACTGTGGCTTTGGAATATAAAGGAGGGCAGCATGATCGGCGACCCGTGGGAGGGGCATGATGACGCAGTGAGGAGCCTCGATTGGTCTCGCAATTCCTTGGAGGTAGCAAGTGGATCACATGATGGCACCATATGACGCTGGAATCCGAATACTGGTCGACAAATAGCACCACCCATAAAGACCAGTCACGGTTGGGTCAGAGCCATCAAATACTCTCCAAAAGGCGACAAATTCATGAGCGGTGGGAACGGTCTGATCTGCATATGGTCAAGGGACGGCAAGCTGCTTATCGAGATCAAGGGACATGACGAGAATGCCCCTTGGACCTGTACCAAGTGGCACCCCGGCAAGGACCCCGAAAAATCCTTGTCAAGACAGGCACACCCAACAGCGCGCTCCTCGCCCAACGGTGCGCTCCCGCCCAAGCGGACCCACCCAAAACCAACATTAAACTCACTTTTCAACTTACCTTCCTAGAACATCCCACCCCATTGCGCCAACATGACTGGTGGAAGATGAAGCACGAGCATGGGAGCGAACACGTCGCCCACCTCACGCACCATCTCACCAACATATGGCCTGAACACCCGCAAGACTGTACGATCACCCATCACTCAAGAAGCAATAGAAGTGATGCCGAATAGAGTTAGAGATGCGCCAAGCGGTAAAACGTTCTTAGAGTCGAAGCTGCTCTGCCACATTGGTCAACCGTATACGGTGAATCACTTAATCTCGATTCTTTTCCAGATCACGCAGATGTCAAATTCCACACCGGTCCCAGTAGTTGCCACTATCTGGGCGGTGGCATTCATGTTGAAAGAATCGGAAACTGACAATACGGCAGACTTAATTTTGCAACAAGTCCTGAATTCCCTCAACATCAAGCTAACGGACATCGACATCGCCAATACAATCTCAAAGCAGGTCACTAATGACATTACAGCAAAGCTAGTAGACCACATCATAGCCGCTATCTCACCCCAGGTCGCACTAGTCCATGATGCCTCCCAATCACTCACCTCCACTCTGGAAGACGCAAAGACTCTGCACACCTCTATAGGAAGAGAGAGAACCGTGAAGGAGGACAACATCAAAACTGCAGCAGAACACATCGAAGACGCTGCAGACGCCCTCTACAAATCAGTTGAAACATACCAGAAAGCGCTTCACACACTAACCCCCTCCCTAGATGCAACTCAGGAAAAGATTGATCAACTTTCCACACAGATCTCCAAGACCCCCACGCAGACTCAAGGACCGGTACATCTCTCCTACAGTTCAGCAGTAACGGCCCACCTCCCTCCTCAAATCGATCAAGCACTAGGCTGGGCAGCGATTTGAGCCCGCCAAATCTTGCTGGACCCACTCCCAGGCCAGACACTTTTCCCCCCGAATACGTCAAACCGCAACATCGCAACAAAGCTCAAAAATGCACTAGAAGCTGCAAGAGATGACACCACCCCCAAAGGGACCATCCGCTCGGTTATGGTGCTACGCAATGGTGGCCTTGTGGTAGAACTAGAGTCTGAATCGCTGGCCAAGTGGCTGAACAATCCCTCCGGTAGGGATGCGCTAGAGAACCATCTAAACTTAACAGTATCGCTCCGCCAACGTCTATTCTCACTAGTCCTAGAGTACTTACCCATCCAAACACAGATTGAACAGAACGACTTCCTCCGACGCATCGAACACGAAAACCAACTCCCAGCCAACACCTTAGCCTCCATCAGATGGATCAAGCTGCCCATGAAACGGTCATCAGCCCAATGCAAAGTGTTCGCTCTACTCCAGATCACGGACGTCCAGACAGCAAATGACATCATCCACAAGGGACTATGCGTGGACAATGAACGTATTAGTGTCAGGAAAGACAAAAGAGAGCCATTACGTTGCGCTAAGTGCCAGAAATTCAACCACATCGCTAAGAACTGTACATCCCCACAGAACACATGCGGCACCTGTGGTAATCAACACCGCACCTCAGACTGCAACTCATACCGCACCACGCGGTGCACAAACTGCCGCAGCCAACAGCATGCTAGTTGGAGTTGCTCGTGCCCTGAATTTATGAAACGATGCAAGGAACTCGACAACAAATATCCCGAAAACCGGATGCCATACTTCCCGACGCAACACGCCTGGATGCACGTTGCCCAACCTCCACGACCAACCAGAACATCTGGCTCCCCATCTCCACCCTCTCAGCGGCCCAGCACCTCTGCTCCCAGGCATCTACGCCAAACGACCATTACCTTCCCTAGCCAGCAAGAATGTGAAAGATCCCCACAGCGTCCTCAGGATAAAGCAATCCATACCATCATCTCCTTCTTCCCTCCCTCCATCAACTTCCGGGACAACGGATCCGACAGCAGCCTCACCAACTCACCCTCTCATGTCTAATAACGCCCTCAATCCCACCCGATTGCGCATCTGGAAAACCTTAACACATCTATGGTTACCCAAGCCTCCCTACTTAATAGTTCCACGCTCGCCAACGACTGGGACCTCATTGTAATTCAAGAACCTCACATAAACTTCCTTCGTAATACCTGCGCAAACCACCACTGGCATGTTTTATACCCCTCGCACCATCTTACTAACCCCCAGCAGCGCACTTGCGCGATCACACTTGTAAATACTGATATCAATACTAACTCTTGGAAACAGATCCCATTCCCCTCCTCTGACGTCGTCATCATGCAGCTCTCAGGCCCCTACAGTAGCTGCTCGATCTTCAACATATACAACGACTGCAACTCACAGAACACACTAATGGCCCTCGACACCTTCCTTGAAGCCAACATCAGATCGATCTGACCAACCGACACAGACCATATGCTATGGCTAGGTGATTTCAACCGCCACCACCCTCTGTGGGAGGACGTCCGCAACCGCCACCTCTTCAACTACACTGCAGCAAATCCACTCATTGACCTCATCGCCAACTACGGTATGATACAGCTACTTCCCTGTGGAATCCCCACCCTCCAAGCCAACTCCACTGGTAACTGGACTTGGCCAGACAACACCCTGGGCACAGAGACCATCCTAGACTCACTTGTTTTGTGCGACACTGACCCTAGCTGGCGTGGCCCCCGCACGGACCACATCCCAATCCTACTTACCCTAGAACTCGAAACAGTGAAGTCCCCGATTGAAGCTCGGAGAAACTGGAGGGACACAGACTGGGAAGCATTCGACGAACACCTCCGCAAGTCTCTCGAACCGTTCCCCCCTGCTCCATTAGCATCTGAAGAGGAGTTCCAGCAATCCGCCAGCCACATCACCCAAGCTATCACCAGCGCCATGGAAACCATAGTGCCCTTCTCCAAACCTTGTCCCCACTCGAAACGGTGGTGGACAAGAGATCTTACTAACCTATGCAAGCAGGTGAATGAAGCCAGCCATCTAGCCTACCAACTCCGGGGCCTCCCCAAGCACGCATGTCACGAAGAACTGAAGTCCATCAAGAAACGATACACAGAAGAAATTGAATCGATGAAGAAGCAACACTGGATTGATTGGTTGGAAGATATCGAAGGTAATGACCTATGGACAGCTAACAGATACGTTTCCTCAGAACCCAAAGACAGAGGTAAGACCCGCATACCCACCCTCAACACCAGAAGACAAGACGGCACAATCACTGAAGCCACCACCAATCAAGAGAAAAGCCTTATTCTAGCTGAGTTGTTCTTTCCTCCTCCACCCGCTGACAACCTTGTTCCCCCCGATGCAACCTACCCTGATCAAGTAACCCGCCACACCCCGATCCAACAAGACGAAATCCTGCGCACCATCATGAAGCTGAGCGGCTACAAAGCGCTGGGCCCAGACAGCATTTGTAACATAGTATACAAACGCTGCGCTAACACCTTGATTCCTTATCTCACCCACCTCTTCAACGGGGCGTTCACCTACCGCACCTATTATGAACCGTGGAAACTCTTCATGACAGTGGTGTTGCGCAAGCCGGGAAAGCCAAACTACTCGATCCCCAAGGCATATCGGCCCATCACCCTCCTCAACACTCTAGGTAAATTACTTACTGCGGTAGTTGCAGACTGCCTCATGTTCACCCTGGAACGGTACCAACTCCTGCCCCAGACCCATTTCGGTGGCAGACCCGGTCGCTCTACGTCCGACTCCCTGCACCTGTTGGAGGAGACCATCAAGAACGCTTGGAGGACCCATAAGGTCGTGTCAGTACTTTTCCTAGACATCGAGGGTGCCTTCCCAAACGCGGTCACAAAACAACTTATTCACAATATGCGCATGCGACGTATCCCTGCTGAACTAATCGATTTTACAGAACGGCTACTAACGCAACGTCAAACCCAGCTTTGATTTGACGGCTTCACTTCAGAGTGGATCCCCATCAACAATGGCATCGGCCAGGGGGATCCGCTCTCAATGATCCTGTACATCATTTACAGCTCTGGCTTAGTGGACATTGCTCGTGCTCGTCGGGGAAATCAAGCCCTCAAGGAACTAATGTTAGCCTTTGTAGATGACACCGCCCTTGTAGCAATAGGTAAGGACTTTGAATCTACTCACCAGACTCTCACAGATATGCTCGAACACCCCGGAGGTGCATTTGAATGGTCCAGGACGCACAACTCCAAATTCGAGACCAACAAATTTGCGCTTATGGACTTCTCCATGAATCGGCAACGCACCCGCCCCAGCATGAACATTCAAGGCTCAGTGATCCGGCCCGTCACCACGCACTGCTTTCTGGGGGTCATCGTTGACCAGGAACTCCGTTGGAATGCACAAGTAGACAATGCCACGGCCAAGGGACTCGCATATGTATTTCAGCTACGTCGTCTCTCTACTACTGCTAAGGGAATACCACTGCGCCTGATGCGTCAACTATACCAGGCAGTAGCAGTACCCAAAATGCTTTATGCAGCTGACCTCTGGTTCAAGCCCACCTTTTGCGACGGCTCAGATAGTCTGCAAAGAGGTTCAATAAAGGTTGCCAAGCGCCTCACCTCCGTTCAACGTATAGCCGCATTAGCAATCACCGGCGCCTTGAGAACCACGGCAACAGACATTCTGGAGGCCCATGCTAACCTACTCCCCATCCCACTCCTCCTGCAGAACACATGTCACCGTGCAACCATCCGTATGGCCGCTCACCCCAGCACTCACCCTCTATATGCCCCCATATGCAGGGCAGCACGACACTTTGTCGGCTCCCATCGCACCTCCCTTCATCATCTCACAAGACAATACCGCATCCAGCCTGAGGAAATTGAGACCCTGATTCCCGATCGCAGACCACCCACCAGCTCGAACTCCTACCACACTCACATCGCCACATCCAAACCTCAAGCCATCCAGGAACAAACCGAAATCAAGGACCTCATTCAAGTCTATAGCAATGGCTCGGGACATCAAGGGAAGATCGGAGCAGCAGCGGTCCTATTCAGGGTGGGCCGCACCCCCCGCAAACTGCTATTTTACCTGGGGACAGACGAAGAACATACCGTCTTCGAGGCAGAAGCCGTAGGATTAGCATTGGCGGCTGAACTCATTGCAACGGAAGAGAACCTGACCTACCCAATCTCCGTCTTCGTGGATAATCAGGCAGTCATACAAGCCGGTGAGAGTTTCCAATCCAACCCAGGTTCATACTTAATCAACCGCTTTCACAAACACTTGAATGCCCTGGTGAGGGATGACGATAACTTCCATGTCACCCTGAGATGGATACCCGGTCATTCAGAAGTGCACGGCAATGAAGAAGTTGACAAGCATGCCAAATGGGCAGCGGAAGGACGCCAGTATAACAGCCCAGCGGAGGCTCTCCCAGACTTCCTACGCTACAACACCCTCCCACTCAGCATATCCGCATTACTGCAGGCCCACCATAAGACCACAGCCACACGTTGGGAGCGCATGTGGCGCAAGTCACCAAGATTCAATCGCATTCATCATATCGACCCTAAGTTATTACATCGCTCCTTTGTGAAACTAACTGCAGAATTCCCTAAGCATCTCACCAGCCTCTACATCGCCCTACGCACTCAGCATATCCCACTCCACTGCTACCTGCATTGCATAGGCAAATCCCCTTCACCCCACTGCCTACACTGCCCAAATGTCGACAAGACGGTACCGCACTTCATCCTTGATTGTCCACACTATCGTAGAGAGCGTCATGCCCTACTCCTAGCACTAGGACGTGACACCATGTCCCTTTCATACCTCCTCTCTGACCCCGCTGCAACCCCGCATCTTGTCCAATTCATCAACTCCACAAAACGGCTGCACAAAACCTTCGGTAATGTACCTTTGCCCCGCAAACCTCCAGAGTAACGCAGCCCGACTGTCATGCAGATGAATGCTCATGTCAATGCCACGAGAAAGAACCCCCCCCACCTGTACCAACACGCCCATATGTACTACCTCACACTCCTGTACATATCTGTACACCAAATTCTCACTCGCCTACACAGATTCACCGCGCCCAACCTGGCGCATGTCAAACAAGTACCCAGATACGCCTTCTGCCCCCAAGGCCCACCCATCCACCACTACATGTTTTGCACCACGAAATCCTGTACCTGTCCACTCCATGCGGCCGAGTACGTGTCATAACTTCAAATGATAGCCCAACCCACATTCAGTTAGACACCTAAAGTCATCTCATTACCGAACAGCGCACCTAAAACGGCCAGCGGGAATGGCGGACTGGTGGGAGTACAATTCACACCAGGGCATTTGCGTGTTCGGAGATGCGACTGGGACACTGGGGGTCCCGTAGACTAGATTGAACTGTCCTACATAGAGTACTACTCTGCAAAGGACAAAAATGGAATCAAAAAAAAAAAAAGGGACATGACGATGTGGTGTCGTCATTGTGTTGGTTGAAGGACGGCGCACATATCTTCTCCGAGGCCATATCGCTAGAATGATACATCCAAACTGGACTATAGCCCTAAAACTGTGATACATCCATTAGCTGAATTATCCATATCCAAAAGGATGTATCCCTTGGTGGATCCCAAATGCTAGCATACACAGCCGCATTTTTCGCATTTTTGAAACTCAGCTCCAGGATATATTCCATGTGTGGTAATTCACAAAACATACCCATTTTGGTGGCCTGCAGCCTCCTACATTATTCCCACACTCCGCATTTTTTGTATTTTTAGCTATCTGTGCCTACATCAGTTAAAAATAGATTGCTTCTCATATTAGGGCCTCCCCACATTATCCCCACACCGCATTTTTAGCCACCTACTGTGGGAATTTCCCCACTACTCCAAAAACATCACTCATTTTGGGAATCTCCACAATATCAATTATTCCCACACCCTTCCCACCTCACTGCAGCTTCACCACCACACTACAATAGGTCCTTGTGCATATATAAGTAGTAGTTTAGTATATATATGTATAATATAATATAATAGACTGCTTTGTTTGTTTGTTTATGTGACTGCTCCTCCTCTAGTGTCGGAACTTTTTTTACGGCATTTTAATCCATTAAAATGGCCTAACGACACGGACCTATTATAATACATTATGATCAAACAGTCAGCATTTTGACCCATTTAAATGCACATCGACATGATGACATAATAGGCATTTTAATGTACCCACCGAGTATCAATGCCCATTTTAATGGTACCCACCGAGTATTAATGCCCATTTTAATGGTACCCACTGAGTTTTAATATGCATATCAACCAAGTCTTAATGCCATCCTAACGAGGTGGTGATGAGCATGCATTGCATATCAATTGTTATTGCGAGATGTCAATACAAATACTAATCTACATTATAATATCGGTGAAAATGACCCTCTCCCCCATCCTTCTTGCTCTGTTTGCTGCTGACTGTCAGTTGTGTTGGGTGAGTGATAGTCGTGATGAAGGGATATTGAATGATAATGCACGTCACCGGACTTACGAAGTTTCATACTCATCACCATCCAAGCCTGCCGCCGCTAGCTACTCCCTTTCCGCTCGATTTCTTGCACGAATGGCCAGTAACTCAGCTAAGAGACACCTGCTCGCCCTCTTCCCATCGCTCTGGGCATGATTCAGAGTCTAGAACCCAGAAATGTTATCAACAACATCGAACATGGCACATACACTACTTACCCATTTATCATTGCCGAGAATGAGGTGTCCCGACCAGGTCGGCGCAGCAGCACCAGGGAAGGTGGTGTGGCCAGCAACTGCCACTCCAGTGTTTTCCCATCGTGATCATCTGATTTGCGTGTGCGGCGCAGGAAGTGCATCGGGTTTGGATAGCTCAAGTTCCAATCAATTGTTTTGAGGATGTACCGCTCTGCGAGAAGGATATTGGATTCAGTGTAGGATGAGTCCACGCAGTGAAGGAAGTGCGAGATGGATGGTGCAACAATTTCTCCAACTTTGGAAGCAATGGAGAGACACGTAATGCCCATGAGTTGAAGTTTAGCGAGGGAGACAACGCGTGCTGACAAGAACCTTTCGACAATGTTCACGCAGAGGAACACAGTCTCATGAAGTAATCGGAACCGTGCATGTACTTACACCTGCCAATCGAGAAGGATTCCACGCATCGACCAGGCCAGCTCTTTTTGCGATGCCATGTATTTCGGATTAGGAAGTGTTATAAGCTGAAGGTGTTTCATTAATTACAATGGAATGATAAAAATATACGGAGACTCGTACCTCGGTCTGCTTCATGTACTTGAAGATCTCGACAACATATTCGCTGACCATCAATGGATCATCGAAATCCTCAGCATCGAGATCGCCCCACTTGTCACCATTGGGGTCAGCTTCAGGTGCCACCACAACATCCAGAACAGCCACCACTTCTGCCTCGTGTTGCGTTTGCTCGTCTATGTCAGTCTCGGGAGCATCAGAAGACATTACGATCGTCTTGAACTTCCTCCTGTGTCTCGGTCTTTGAGACGAGATAGAAAGAAGTTCGTCGAGCAGCCTGAACACATTGTACCTCCTGGGTGATCACCTGTTGAGTGTTCGCCCCCGACCTCCAGGTTGAAACACATCGCGAGGGTTCAGGAGCCGGTGGGTGATCATTCCGTCCTTAGCAGCTGTGGCAGCGGCCTTGTTCTTGTTGATGTTCTTAGTTGTAACTTTGAATAAAATGGGTCAGCGTGTTTCATTGTAGGTTGAGAAATTAATAGATGGACGTTTGGGTGGCGCCAGAAGAATGCGAGTCGATTCAGACATAAAATGGGTTAGAGGAATGACATGTTGTTACAATAGTAATAGGTAGAGTCTGAATCGACTCTGCAAGATGGGAACACGGGCGTCGTCATACTCGCAGGAAGAGTTGGCTTGTGTGATGGGTGCTTATGTAGTAAAGGAAATCAAAGGATAATACATGATTGTCCAGAGGAAGGGAAACCTAGTGCTGAGGAGAAGGACGATTCGTTAATGATGATTCCAGGCTTTTCGAGCGAGTTTCTAGAAACCCGAGCGATGCGAGAGACCAAAAGAGTGCGTGATCGTGGTGTACGCTAGGAGATGTCAGCTCGACCCAAGCTGGGGTTCGTGTCCATGAGACATCTGTGATGGTCACGCGTTTAATCACCAAAGAGGGATGTTTGAAGTTGTCTCACCGAGTTTGAGCAGGTTCAGGGGGGAGAATTCGTCGTGGTGTTTGGTTGGAGCTGACATGCTCCATCCTGCTGAAGTCCACGATGTAATGTACTTCTTGTCGTTGCAAAGGTTATCTGAGACCAATGTTATGGTGAGACCCAGGCCTTGGACGTTTTCACTGAATACTGACCTCAAAAGCATTGGGTGGGTGGGCCTCGGACATACAATTGCGAGTTGAAGATAGTAGATTGCGCAGGAGTACCCCCAGGCTATAGCTTGAGAGCTCAAGCAGGAGATTTCCCAAGCCGATATCTGGGAGAGAAGAACTAATGAGACTGTAGCAATACAGACTTGAGGTCGCGGCCGCGACAATATTCGATTGTTGCGGAATTTCGATGAAAAGTTGCTGATGATGCACCCCTGCGAACATTTGCGAATTGAAGACGAGAGATTGGCGAGGTTAGACATGGAAACACAGAAATGGTGGTATGAAAAGATGCAGACATAAATGTTGGCCAAGAAGGACCAGGAGACAGAGCAACAGTGGAAAGTAAAGCAGACCGTGGAGGATGTTGAGAAAGACCCTGCAAGCATCTAGTAGAGAAAATATATCGTAAAATCGACCATTGCTTCCCACGGCTGCATAACTTTATCTTTCCGGCTGTGAGTGTCAACCTTGTAAACAAGGTAATTAGGAACTAGCTGAAAGGTTATCAATATGGCACATCTGAATCCGCAAACTGGGTATGTGGTAGCGTCTGGTGTGAAGATCAGTGCCAAACTTCGAGGTGTTGCGCTCCGTTCATGATTATGGGTATGTGGTAGCGTCCGGCGTGAAGATCAATGCCAAACTTTGAGGTGTCGCACTCATCAGCGCTCCATTCATGATTATGGGTATGTGGGGGCGTCCAGCATGAAGATCAACACCAAACTTCGAGGTGTCGCGCTTGTCAGCGCTCCGTTCATGATTATGGGTATGTGAGGGCGTCTGGATAGTATATGTATGCATTCCGGGTCGAAGGACACCTAAACATTCTCAGATTACAATGGAGCTAAAATCTCGTGTCTGTAGGAATTGTGTGATCAGATCTTGATAGTAAGACTAGGAACACAACTACAAAGTAGGGGACTCTAATTTCATGTTGTTGTGTGACGTGAGGAGCGGCAAATAGTTGTGATATCATTGGCCGACAACTTAGTTTTCTTCTTGCCCCTGGATGTCTTTGCCTGAGATTTGGCAACACCAATAAGCCCGGCGGCTGGTAATGCATCCTCACTCTGACCCTGGGGATTGGCCGAAGTCTCTGCATGCGGTGCCATGGGTGTCGGGATAGGTGGAGTTGAGATAGAAGGCTGTGGAATGACAGCAGGCCCTGGGGCTGCAACTTCGAGTCGAGGAGTGTCGACGGTGAACATAGTAGGTTGCGAGGTTGCGATGGTTGGAGCTGCAGCTACAGTGGCAAGGTGCACATCTTTATTAGCCTGCTCTTGCAAGTTGACATATTCCAATGACTCATCGTTCGAGTCTGAATCGCTGGCGTCTAGCGCAGCCATGATGCGATCGAGTGATTCAGTGACGCGCTCCACAGTACACTGAGTGTCATCGGATGGCTGCATCTTTACAGTACCACCGAAGACATATCCATTGATTTCGTCGACAATAGATTTGATGCGCTGGTGGGTCCACTTAACAATGAAGAATTTCTTGACTGTCTGAAAGAGGGAGTGATATGCGATCGAGGAAATAGCACCAACTCCATCACCTGAAAATTCCTGGTCCGGAGATAGGATGAATATGATCTACAGGGCGTGATGAGTATCAGCTCAGTATAAATTTAGAGTACTGAAACCCTACCGATGTGACACCAAATGCAATCAGGCCAGGAGTGCAGCTTGTAAGCCTCCATATCTTGGCATAGGAAGGTGGTCTGCCACGCGCTTTGGAATACAATGACATCTTTCCACATATCGCAACCTTGATAACCTTCGAAGCAACATATGAGTAGCTGGGTCTGTGATTGATGAGTAGACTACCTTTGCGATGACGATCCAATTTTTGAAAATTTTCTTCTCATTCACAACATGGTCAGGGTAAAGTATCGGCGCCTTGAAGATATCATACATCTTTCCCTTGCCTGCTTCCCATCCAATCAAGTCTGTGACCTGCCGGAGGGAAGTACGATCGTATTTGGAAACGAAATATTTGTTAGGCATGTTGAAGATGCCACCTGCAACGGTACGCAGGCTGTTTAGGAATGAAGAGCGAGCTTGCTGCATTCCGCTCCCAAACTAAATGAAGTTTTGGTTAAATTTATAACGATAATATTAATGACTTGAGGTAGGAAAAACTACGCACCTGGTTGAAGAACAGATTTGTTCGCATCCGAGCATGCAACACGTGGTCAATGGATGCATAGAGTTCAGCAACAAGTGCATCCTTTTCTGTAGACCTCTTCGTATAACGATTTGGATTCGAGAAATCGACTAGAGGATCAGGACAGTCTGTTTGAAAAATGACCTTGTCGGGGAGGAACATCTCGGTAGTGAGTGCATACTTTTTGGCCAAGCTTAAAATAAGCTTGTCCGAGTCGATGTCACCCGTCTTTGATGAGTCAGAAGCTACGACGGAGGATGCAGAAGACATGGATGGTGCTACAGATCCTTGTGATACAGATGGTACCCTGGATGATGGGATTTGAGGGCGTTTGCGAGAACGTTTCAGCTGTTGCGCAGCAAGAATGTTGTTGCTCTCATTCAGAGACGTATTCTGCTGCTGGAGCCGCCCTTGTTGAAGCTGGAGGTATTTAATATACTAATGTATCAAGGTGTATGTTAGAATTTAGTATATACGATCTGAATGAAAGCAACAGCGTACCTCTTGGTAGTGCTCGATAGAAGCGTTATCACCCGGTGGAGCCACAGACCGTTGGACACCTTCATCCGCCAAGTCTGAGCCTGAATCAGAACTTGAGGATATTGGATTCGAGCCAGAGTCAGACATTTATTATGCAATGGGGAGGAGTTGTATGCTCAACGAGCTGGAACCTGAGAGGGTGGGTCGCAGGGTGTCGAGTCAAAGCCGTCTCACAGTTGATGCTATTTTATGCAATCTTGAAGTCGGGTGGTGTCGGAGTGACCTCAATGTAATCATACACGCAGTCCAGGTGTGCTGATTAGCTCATTGAGGCCATGAGGCTGTGAGGCTGTGACCGAAAAAGTCAAATTGAATGGTAAATTACACGCAATGAAGACGTACATAATCATCATCGCAGCACGATGCAGGTCAATGTGTGATAGTACACATTGCAAGTCTACACACTAACATGCGGACAGATCAAGTCTTACGATTCAGATACAATAAGGTCACTTACGTCTGTAAAACGGTAAACGTTGAGGGCTTGCCATCTTGCCGTGCATGAAAATACTTATCCGATCAAGCTGAACCTCCCACATGAGGAATTGATTTGAAGAGCGTGTGCTCCAAGATACCCTCAACTAGTGTTGCTGCGAATTGAACGGAATGGAATCGAGGTGAGAGTTCATTCTAGGTTCAATGGTCGAGGTGGAACAAATAGAAGTGTAATGGATTCGGCCTGAAGCTTGAAAATACACGTTCGCACAGCACAGAGGATGCCTGAGCTGGCAGGACATCTATAGCAACACGGAAAAGTAGTGGATACACTTTTTCCATGTGCTTAAATTGACTTTAGCACCTTCGTTATGTGAAGGAAAAGTCGAGCTCACCTCCCAGAAGCAAACGAGATCAGCCACATGCTTGCCCGCATTGAACATGACTGGTTCACGTTCATAACACTCAAATTCACACAGAGCATCTTTTCGGTCCTCTTCAAGTGCCTTGGCACGCTGTGCAGTGAGTTCTTCGATTGAAGGCTGGTTTTGTATTGTGGGGGTGGGTGTCCTTGAAGTCATGTGTGCGTGTGTGACTGATGATGTTGATGCTGAGTGTCGAATTGTCACGTTGATGCTTGACAGGCGAGAAACTGTGTGAGCTGCACGGGAGACAGCGCTAGTAGCAGCACATGCTAGTTAGATTAAGTTCTAGGTCAATGGGGATGGTGTCGTTCATGTCCAGGATACTGTACAATAGCCAAAATATCAACATGGCATTGAAAGAAGACACGTACTTGATGCAGAAATGGTATTTAGTAAACTCTCTGCTACCCAACTTCCCATAGATGTTAGTTTTTGGACGTCAAGAAGCTCCACTGCTAATGTGTTTGAGCCGCTTTCGGAGTCCCATAAGATAGCTGCAGAACTGTTCCACTGGTGAAAACTCATGTTTTGTGAATATAATACTAAACTCACAGTACGAATCTACGATGCACGAATTTATACGATGGCCTAGACACCTGTCGCCTAATCACATTTGAGGATTGTTCGTTCCTAATTCAATGCTTATTACAATGAGGTGTAAACGAATCGAGCCTCATTTTTGAACCGAATTGAACTCACCTCGAAGTCACCTCAGTTCAATAGCAACGCTACCCTCAACACAGTAGCTCAGTTGTCAGAACTTTCCATCATGGCGCTGAGATGCCCACCTAGCCATATGCTGACAATGTGTAACAATCCTTTTGGAAGATGGTGTTGATATGAGGAATACTGCGGTCCCAGTAGGTACAAGATCTTCGACTTCGAGGGTAAGGTGCCGGTTCTAGCATCGCTTGACACTGTGTCTGAAAACCAACATTAAGTCAATGAATTAGAGGCAATACAACAATACAAGACGAATGTAAGATAGATTCATCAAATGGTAAGACTCCAATGGCTGATTTCCAGTGCCTGCTCGAGTCAAGATTGATGGATATGTAGATGCCTGTGGGAATGCGCTACAAGGGAAATTTAAGGTGTTTTTCTACTGACAACTGTAAATAGAGTGTGATGATCACCAAACGGATGCGAAGGTGATATGGAGTAACTCACTTTCAAGTCTGATACATCGGCCTTCTAAGCTACTGGGCATGATAGTGCGATGAAGCAAAACAACAAGATCAAGGATGGGCGGTGGTGGGAGTTGTCTGGAAGAACTTCGTCACCTTCAACTGCCGGAAGAGATTCTTTTAGTCATCGCATTCTCAGGTTGACTCTTGAGCTCATTGAGGACGGAACACTTGAGCAACTCGAACAACTTCTGATGTGATATACGAACTTTGACTGGCTGGTTAGGAGGAAGTGCTCCAAGTACCAGTTCTTCACCAGAGATACATCCTGTGCATGATGCATGCAATCAGAGTGCCAATTATAAGGCTCAGGCGCCCATCATAGAGCATTACAATAGCAGTGAGGTCGTTCTTGAGAGGTCGTCCTCACATCACATCGTAAATTCTTCAATTGCCGGAAAAGTTGCAGGGAATCTTGGCTGACGAGGTCTTTGGGTGTCGTTCAGAACTGCGTGGAATGTGCAAATAGGTGCATCTGGTAGGGTATGGGAGATATCTGTAATACTACCACTAGTACATGTCATTGATCTGCGAAGGAGCATATCAATAAAAGTTTGTTGCAAGCGAAAGATGAGGAGACAAAAACGTACCAATAATACTGATAATGGCTTGCCTCACAATGATTGAGCGCTAGCCTGGAGTGCCTTGACTCGAAGGAACATGTCAGTGTCCACAGTGTGGATGACAAAGTAATCCCCATCTGTTTCAGGATTTCTGGTGAGAGCAGCTCCCCGAACGATTGACCGAACAGAAATGATTTCAGAAGATGAGCGAGGTTTGGCTCGCACGCACCACAATCCCATATCATTATCCCGCCTCCGACGACTATTGGCAATACCGATGTCATACGGATGAATAAGTGCGAGAGGGAATTCAGTGCCGCCAACCAGACAACTGAACATGTATACGAGGCGAGCGAAAAATGGTGTGTTTTGCAGTGTTCACCATGACGCAGTCGTACCTTGGTGATCCATAGAAATTTGGACTGCATCGGAGTAAGTCTTGGTGCATGCACCAGTCGACTAGTGATTCATAATTGATCCGCAAGAACCTAAACTCTGTTATCTGATAGAAATGCATCAGTATTATCAATTGAATGTAAGGTAAACGTACGTGATCCTCTGCTTGCAGGTGAATGCG